>CM040427.1:91156054-91245168 GCA_022702705.1 Papilionanthe hookeriana x Papilionanthe teres | reverse complement strand
AACTCGGCTTTGTTGATTAAGATGGCCATGCTGCCCACTGTGCTCCAAGCTCCTTATTGTTGCATAGTTTGGTTTTAGAAAGGGGCAATCAAAAGATGAGAGAAGTGTTTTGGTTTAGAAGAGTCTTAAGGTTCAAATGTCTTAATGTTTTAATTAAATAAAATCTTAAAGTTGATTAAGCAGAATCGATTAAGATCCCACGGTTCCGTCATCCCGGCACCATTATTTTCATCGAATTCACTTAGTCCAAATGAATTTACTAAACTCAACTGAATGATTTCCACACTTTCAATTAAACAGTGGGAAATCTCGTTAGCAACACGTAGGTTACATCATCCGAGGGATTCCCGATCATCCTACGAGACATTTTAATTTAGTTATAGTTGAAGTTTTGTTGTTCTGTTTGTGATTAAATTTTGAGTTGATTTATCTTTTGAATGTTGTGGCGGTAAATTTTATCTTGTGGTGACTTCTAATTTAGTTTCGGATTTAAGTTTGTGGCTATCCTAAAAGGTTTCAGTTTTCATGCAGGGTGACATTCTTGTTTAACATGCAAGCTTTGCAAGAAAGAAAGTACAGTGCAAGTAAATAAATTACATTAAATAAAAGCATACCTGGCGGGTCTTCTCGTCATTCCAAGCTGCACTTAAAACACATGTCAGGGCATTTAAATATTTGCACAAGAAATACCTAGGTAAAGCTAACGGAAGGTTCTGGTTGTCTACCAAGATCCTAGACCTATTGCTAGTCAATTCCTATGACGTTTAGGTTTTTGTGTTTTATGGATGATTTTCTTCACCAGAGAATAATTAAGTTCAATTTTTCTTCTAAAACATTCCATCATATTGAGAAAGTGCTCAGGACGAATCCTGAACATCTTTTTAATGCTTCTGGGATTATTTCAAGTCCAAATGAGTTTTATTGTATAGGTGAGTTAATCATCCAAAGAAAATTTAGTTGAATTTTACTTCTTGCTTAGTGAACTTGGACATTTGATTATCTGATGAGTGAAGTGACATTTCACTTGATACTCCACCTAAGGGTTATAAATGTGAGAGCCTTCAGGGGCAAATCAGTTTGTTAAGGGATTTAATCGCTAAAATTGAATTGTTATTTCAAAACAGTTTAGTTTAGTTATGAAATTTCAAGTTGATTTATTTTTTAAATGGTTTAAAATTGTTCAAGTTAGAGAGGTATTTAAATCACTTAATTCAATTAAGTTTTGATGATTCAAATTTGTTTTAAATATTTGAGATTGAATTTAATTATCACATCTTGATTGTAAATTATTTTAAGATTAATTTTTAATATTTTAAATTTGTTTTAAGTTAAGTTGTATGTGATTTCAAATTAACTCTAATGTTTTAGGTAAATTATGGGATGTTGCTACTGAATAGATTACCATGTAGACCAATTTTGGTGATTTTTTGAATTATATTTTATTTATAATAATTATTTTAAATTTTAGAGTATTAATTAATTATAAAATAAAATTAAAGTTGAAAATTAAGTTTTATATTTTTCTTAAGTCTCTCAAACCTCAAGGAAGTCAGAGAAACAAATTTTATATTTTTTTGATTTTTCTATGAATTTTTAGAATTATTTTAGTGAGAAAGGTTAAAAATCCATTTTTTAATATTAAAAATTGCATTAAGCCTTTAAAATTCAATATCTTTTCTTAGGGACATAGGTATTTGGTTGGTTCCCAAGTGATTAGGAGACCAAATATGACATTTTTGTGAATTTTATTGTTTTTGTGATTTTTATTTATTTTTAATTATTAAAATATTCAGAAGTAGGGTTAAAAATGAAAATTTTAGAAAAATTCCAATTTTAATTTTCCGGCCGTCTACCCAATACAAAGAAGAAACCTTAAGATTTTTAAAATTCCAATTTTAATTTTCACAATCCTAGCTGTCTACCCAATACACAAGCCATCCGACGGTCCCTGGTCAACATCTCCGTTTGGTTAAACCCGAGAGCCATCCACCCTAAAACCTTAAGATCTCGCTCCAGACTCAACCAAATCATGTGTGGTTGGTCTCTATCGATGCGTCTAGCCTAGACGAAGCTATCCATATGGCTAACATGCATTGAAATTTCACAAAACAAAATGGAGAATTGCCGGAAGCTCGGGAGGGAGGACAGGTCAATACCTTGGCCCTGAAAGGTGAAGCCTCAATCAGAGATGCTCAGCACGTTCGTTGGGGTGAGAGGAGCCTTCGAATGAAGTCTCTGGTCCTGGTGAGCTGCCTAGTTATGATTTCCTCCAAGCCCGATTCCAAGCTCTGGCCGATAGAGCAACTAGGAGGCTAGGAGAGGGGGCTTTCACTGGGGAACTCTTTCTCTTGGTGCTGTGAAGGTGTGGGTGAGTTTAATCTGGTTTTGGTGGAGTTTCAAGAGGTGTCCTATTTTCTGGCCTAAGATTGAGCTCTGAAATTGAGCTCAATCGGTGGGAATTAGGGCAAGAAGACAGTGGAGCTCTTCTTCTCTAGGCTGGGAGAAGGTTTGAGAGAAATTTGGGGGAGTTTGGTGAAATAAATTTTAGCACCTGTTTCATGGCCAAAATGGGAGGATTTTATAGAGCTTGCCAGAGAGGGGAGCTCAGGGCCAGGCAATGAGTGCCTTGGGCCACTTAGGGTGAGGGCAGAGCAGGGTAAGTGGCTGCTGAAAGGATTAGCCACTGTCCAGGCCAAATTTTAGGTTTCAAGGACACATGAGCTGCTCGGGCGTGGCTATTCTGGTGGCTGGAGTGGCTAGCAAGGACAGTCAGGCGGCTGGGCAGGCTGAGGAGGAGTGGAGGAGGAGTTTAGCTCAATTAATTTGGGTAGGGAGCTTGCTTAAGGAGAGTTGGAGGATGGGACAGCCTTAACCATGTGGCTTAGTCCATTGGTCCAAAGTGGTGGACCATTTGTCCATGGCTCATGGGGCATGGGTTAGGTCAGGTCAAACCCTCCCTAGGAGGCCTAAGGTTGGCTGCCAAGAGGTTGGTTTGGTCAACTTTGGTTTGGTTTAATTTAATTTGGTTCATGTGTACACATGGGTTCGCATGGGTTTGAGTTGGGCTAGCTTGAGTTTGGGTTTGAATTGGATCAAATTGATTGATCAACATTGTGTAGATGATTGTAAGGAGGATTTTTCATGAAGACATGAAGTGGGTTTGAGTTCATTTGGAGTTTCAATTTGGAGGATTTAGGAGTTTTGATCAATTTTGGTCACCATGGGTTAGGTTGGGTTTTGGTTTGGCTAGAATTTGGTTCAAGGCCAATTGATGGTTCAAAATGTTTCAAATGATTGTTATGAAATGTTTAGGATAGAAATTGGGTGAAAATTTTGGGTTTAGGGGATTCAATTTGGAGATTTAGGGCTAGGTGACAACCTTAAGGCAAATTTTGGGGATTTTGGTTTCAAATGATTTTGCATGGGGTTTGGGTTCAAATTGAGGGACAATTGATGTTTTATTTGGTGTAGGGATGTATTAGGGAGAGTTTAGAGTTGATTTGGGGGAAAAATGAGTTGAATTGGGTTGAATTTGGGTAAGTTTGGGTCATAGGTTAAAATTGGGGTTTTGGTTTAATGTTGAAATTGAACTCAAATATGGATTAAATTGGGCTTGGTTTTGGTTTAGATTGGTATTGGAGATGTTGAATTGAAGTTTAGAATTGAGTTTGGGCAAAATTGAGGTCAATTAAGTTGATTTGGTTTGACATTGGGTCCACATGGGTTAAAGATGTGTTAAATTGGGGATTTTTTATAAAAGTGGGTTATTTTGGCAAAATTAGCTTATGGTGTAGTTAAATAAAATGAAATTGGGAATATTTGGGATTTTTTGGAATTTTTTGGTAATTATTGGAATTTATTGAATTTTGGGCCAAATGGGGTATTTAGGGTATTTGGAGGTTATTTAGAGTGTATTGGGGTATTTTAGTGGATTTAAGAGGTGGGAATTGTTTCAAAATGATTTTTAGGATTTTTAGGAATTTTTAGTAATTTTTTGGAATTTTTGGATGATTTTGGTGGTTATGGGGGCAATTTAGGTAGTTTTGGGTAAGTTTAGGGGATCCAATGTCAAAACCAGAAATTTTGGCAACATGAATGGGGTTTCAAATAAAGAAGAATGAGATTATTTTAGTGGAATCAAGATTGGGTAAAAATTGATTTGTAATGGAATTAGAGTTTGAAAGCATGAGCCATGGACTTAGTCAAGTCCAACCACTTTGGGACCATGTCTAGCCAAATGGTAACCACTTTATGATCCTTCACATATTGATCTTAGCCATCTTAATCAAAGATTAGTGGCTTAGATTCAATAATGTGAGTTTCACAAAGGGTAGAAAGGCAAGGGTTCAGGGTTTAGGTTAAGTGGCTTAGGGGTGTGTGTGTGTGCAAGAGAAGCCCAAGTCACCAAGGTCACCCTAAGTCCCAACAATCCTATAGGAACTCACTATTGGTTGTCCTTATGGTGGTTTTAACCTTCCAAGGTGATTTAAAGGTTTGCAACCATCCAAGTGGAGTCCCAAGAGGAGTCAAGAAGTAGCTGAATTGCTAAAGGGTGGGTCCCAATACTAGTCCTCTAGGATAGTCAAGGAGAAGTCCTATGGCTAAATCCTGAGCACTAAGAAAAAGACAAGACCTCACCAAAAATGAGGTCAACAAACGAACCCCCAATAGGTATGGTGTGCTGACCAAGCACACCGTGCATATTGGCGTTGACCGAAGAGATCAACCGACCAACACAAACATTCCAGGTTCACAAACTTGGAACAGAAAGAAGATAGAGAAGGTTCCCACTGGGGAGTATCAGGTAAATCCCGAAGCTGAAGATTCCTGGACTTCCGCTGGGGAGGAAGGGGTGAAGTTTGAGCTGCTTGACTTCAAGATTAAATAAGATCAAGGTTTCAAATTTTGATTTTAATCTTTCCGTTCGTTTAAATCGATTCGGGAGTTTGATTAAAGTTTAGTTTATGATTAACTTTGAAGTTGGTAGAAATTTGATTTCGGAGTTTGAAATTTGATTGAAATTGATTTGAACTAGAATCGAAAGGGAACTCAAAATCGACAAAAGCAGAGTCCAAATCTGAAAGGGGGTGAAGACTGGAATTTAAGTACCAACCTCGAGGTAAGAATCGGAATTTAGGTACCAATCGAAAAGGATGAGAATCAGAATTTAGGTACTGATCTCAGAAAGGAGAGAACTAGAATTTAGGTACCAGCCTCAGAATGAGAATCGAAATTTAGGTATCGATCTCGGAAAGAGAACTGGAATTTAGGTACCAGCCTCGGAAGGGATGAGAATCAGAATTTAGGTACTGATCTTGGAATGAGAGTCAAAATTTAGGTATCTATCTCAGAAAGAGGGTCGAAATTTAGGTACTGACCTCAAGAAAAGACTATACTAGCTCGGGCTATCGTTCAGGACATTATGTCTGACCTGGATCTAGTTGAGGAAATGAATACTATTCAGGACATCACGTTAACCCTTAAGATGGGAATCAGAAATTAGGTACTGACCCCGAGATTTCGGAAGTGCAGAAAAATTTCTCGGAAAGAGTGCGAGATTTGCGGTCACCAAAGTTAGGATGCCTTGTTGGTCTCATACCCGAGTAGAAGGATTAGAATGCAGAAAACTTTCTCGGATAGAATGCGAGGTTGGCGGTCACTGAAGTCAGGATGCCTTGTTGGTCTCATACCCAAGTCAAAGGATTAGAATGCAGAAAATTTTCTCGAATAGAATGCGAGGTTGGCGGTCACCGAAGTCAGGATGCCTTGTTGGTCTCATACCCAAGTTGGAGGATTAGAATGCGCGAAAGTTTCTCAAATAGAATGTGAGGTTGTGGTCACCGAAGTCAGGATGCCTTGTTGGTCTCATACCCAAGTCGGAGGATTAGAATGCGGAAAAGTTTCTCGGATAGAATGCAAAATTTTGGTGGAAATTCAGAGAAGAGAATCAAAATTTGAGTATCGATCTCGAAATGAGAACTGGAATTTAGGTACCAGCCTCAGAAGGGTAGGAACTGGAATTTAGGTACCAATCCCAAAAGTCAGTATTTGATTTGAGTTTTAAAGATTCTGCAAAAATATAGGTGTAGTAGAGGATTTGAATGAGATATGAAAGTGTTTCACATCCCGAAGGAGTTGATTAAAGTTTGATTGTTTGGCGAAGGATATGAATCCATGCCATCGGAACCAAATTGAAAACTTCGTGGTTCTGTGTCAGTAGACTCAGTCGACCTTCTCAAAAGAGGAAAGGAATCACGGGGAGTCGAAAAGATTTGAGAACAATCGGAGGCTGGGGATTTCAGATTCTGGAATTTATTTTCATTGTTTGTTTAGTTTTTTGGTGATTTGATTTTGTTCCAATTTTCAAGTTTCATTTGAAGTTTTATTTTTATTGATTTTGATTTTCATTCATTTATTTACAATTTGAGATTTTAAATTGGTTCGCTTTGAGTTTCGGTTTCGTGTTTTATTCAGACTTTAAATTTAAATTCTCATTTCATTGTTATCAATTCATTCAAATCATTCTTCGCTCAACTTTTTCTTTAAATTGAGTCAAACTCAGATTCAGTGGTGCTTGCAGTCAATTGCATAAAACTGAAGGCAAAATACGACATAGTCGTTTCCGTTAAAAGTGTCGAAAGTACATCAGGTGATTCCATCAAAACATTTTTGATGACACCTTTCTGAAAACAAACTTTTACAAAATTCATGTATGTCTCAACACAGACTGTACTGATATCTTTGTGTTGTCTGACAAAACTGTCTGTCTGATCCATCCATGTCTGAAAAGTAAACTGCCTAGGTAATAACATCACCTTCTAAGCCACTTTTCGGAGGAGAATACCACGTAAGTGTGCTTTAGAGGAGTGCTACTACTATGTAGCTTACAGCTCGTAGGGTTGCAAATTCTTTAACTCTGGATCTGGTCGAAAGTAGATTGGAATCTTGCTCTCGTCCATCCTTCTAAAAGTGATGGAGATCCGTTCGTATGGAACTCCTGGGATGCAGTGCTTCGCCATATCTGCACTATTACCTTGTAGTACGAGGATAGAGCCTACCGGTAGAGGTATCTCTACTGGCCCTCGGAATTCTCTGGGACCGACTATCCGGAGTTCTGTCCCGAACATAATGTTGCATTGGTTGATGAAGGAAACGGTGCAAAAGGGCCTCACAAAATCGTAATGGTCGACGTGAGGTGGAATGCAGTCTCCTACTGCATAAATGTTGATTATGTAGCTGTTTGGTACGCAATCAGCAGGTAGGACTCGCCAAGCCACCATTCTCTTTATCATTTTCTTAATCAGTACTGGCAGTGGATCCACTTCATTGTTGCGGAGTATCCCTGGCGGATTTCTTTCTTGTCATCAGCAAAGTTGTAACAACATCCGAATTTGATTGTAATCCTCCCCTTGCCTCGTTTCCATTTCTTCAGCTCGGAGTAGGTCTTGCTTCGTAGTCGTCCTGCACGACCCTGTTTCTTTAGCTCGTCGACGTAGTCCACAATCTTACTTTGCTCGTAGTGAGAGAAGACATCCGTATGCAACTCCAGTCCTTCCAGGATGTTGACATATCTACCTCGGATTCTCTGAAAGTACTCAAAATTCTGTTTTCACACCCTCTGGATCATCTCCAACTCGTGCTATGAAATTATCTGGAACTGTCGGGGTCTAGTGATGTACTGTGGGATGTACGGCTCCACGCCAGCACGTTCTCCTGGAATCATCACTGTCTCAGGTGCAGGCTCTGTAGTAACCTCCTCTGGAACAACCTCTGCTATGGTGCTCCTGAGGGCTGGCCTCCTTGGGGCAGCTGCTGCGGTCATCAGAATTTCTTCCTTGTTCTATTCTTCTGTCAGTTTCTTCAGAATTTTGTGGATACGGCGGTTCTTATTTCTTTTTTGTGTTGGGGTCAAAGTGGCTCTCCTCTCCCCCTGAACTTTGGTAGGGACGACACTAACAAGCTTCCCTCCTGCGGCAGTTATCACTGATTTCATCTTGGGGTCGTCGATCGCATCGATCTTCCTTTTCTAGTTTGCAGTATGCTGAACCTTCTCACTGAGTTTTATTACTGTCTTTTCATGGGACTCCCTGAGGTCTACAGTAGTCCAAGCGTTTTCTTCATATTCTAGCTTCAGCTGCGCAAAGTCTGAGTCAACCTCGATCACCACACCAGGTTTCAGCTCTTCTTCGTTAAGTGAAAGACTTACGCCATCTTTAAAAGAAAGGACTAGCCTCCCGCTCGACATCTTCCTGCGAAAACAAGGAAGGGATCAGGGGAAACCAAAGAAGAACAAGAAAAATAAGAATGTCAAATTCATTGTAATTTATTTTATTTTGTAAGTTTATTAGGAGAGGGAAATATTCGATTTTTAAAATTGGAACAAGTTTTGATTTTTGTTTTAGAAAATCTCTTTTGGATTTTAGTTTAAAATTTATTAGACCTTCTAGACTACAAATGGTCCCTCCCAAGTTGGTTTGAATTTACCTCCTATCTTGCAGTGTGCAAGGATAGGTCTTCTGAGAACGAGAACTGTCTCACCAACTCTGAAAGTTCTTGGGCGGACCAGCTTGTCGTGGGCCTGAATCATCTTGGCTTGATACAGTTCGAGATTCTGCTGTGCTGAAAGTCGTTTTCCTTCCAAGCCTTCCAATTCTTCCAGTCTTAGTCTGGCGTTCTCTTCTGTAGTGATCTTATTTGCAACCGCAATTCTGAGTAACGAAAGCTGGACTTCCAAGGGTAAGACGGCCTCGGACCTGTACACTAGAGCATAAGGCGTTATGAATGTTATGAATGTTGTCCTGTAGGCCCATAAGGCTTCTAACAACTTCTCGTGCCAATTTCTCTTGTTTTCGTCCAAAGTTTTCTTTAGGATTTGGATGAGAGTTTTATTAAAAGCCTCGGCCAAGCCATTTGCTCTTAGGTAGTAGATCTTCGAATAGCGCCAATCTATCCCGTCCCTTGTGACGAAATTATTGATCTTCGTGCTCTTGAAAGTGGAACCGTTATCTGAGATAATTCTGCGAGGTACCCCAAAATGGTAGACAATTGATTGATGTGCTTTCACTTCTCTGAGCGGTATTGCTTCTGCCCACTTCGAAAAGTAGTCCGTCGCTGCAAGGATGAATCAATATCCTCTTGAAGAAGATGGTTCCATCGGACCCACAATATCCATACCCCAACACTCAAATGGCCATGATGCGACTGTCGGATGTAGCACATTTGGAGGTTGATGTAGAACCACTCCATGCACTTGGCACTGGTGACAACTTGTGGCAACTTTTATGCAGTTAGTCATCATTGAGGGCTAGTAGTACCCTAATCTTTTAATTTTCATTTTCATCTTCGGACCTGACTAATGAGCACCATAAAGTCCTGAGTGGACTTCTTTAACAATTTCACGAGCCTCGGACCCACTCAGGCACCTTAGCCACATCTGGTCGAAAGACCATCTGTATAACATATTGTTTATTAATGCATATGACAGAGTTCTTTTCTTAATTTGATGGCCTAATGACTTATCGTCCGGTAGGTTTCCTGTTTGCAGGTAGTCTACGAGCGAATGACGCCAATCTTCTGTAGTTTTAGCCACTGTGGTAACTATCTCTTATTCTTTTTCTGACTTGTGCATTGCATCCATGTTGAGCTGCGATAAGACCTGTCGTTCCTGAACTGATATTTCAGCTGACTCATCCTGTAAGCAGGCAAATTCTTTTGCAAGGCAGGCTAGCACGTCTGCAAGAGTGTTTTCTCTTCTGGAGATCTTATAGATCGTTACATTCGGAATCTGCTCTAGCAACTTCATTGCATTCTGAAAGTACTGCTCGAGTCTTGGTTTCAAAATCTTATACTGTCCTGCAATCTATTGTATGATCAACTGCGAATCACCGTAGATGTTGATATCTGTTATCCCCATCTGAATGGTTAACTCCAATCTGGTTATGAGGGCTTCATATTCTTCTTCGTTGTTAGTACACAGATTTGTCAAATGGTAGGAGTACCTTAACATTCCCCGCTCTGTTGTGATAAAGATTAGTCCGATTCCTGCCTTACCGGGCACTATCGTTTGCAATTCTTTGTCTCGTTGTACTGATGACGCTCCGTCGAAGTATAGTTCTCAACGTTGATCATCGGGGTCTTCTAAGCTCATTATTTGCTCATCTGGCAAGTCGTCATTGAGAGGCGATTCTGCCAGTAAAGGTGCGCTGCGAGGAAGTCTGCTAGGACTTGTCCCTTTACGGCGCGAAGAGGAATGAAAGTTATATCAAATTGCAACAGTATCATCGACCACATGGCAAGTCTGCTGGAAAGCGTCAGTCGGGTCATCAAGTATTGCAATGAATTAACTCTTGAAATAAGGTTGACCTTATGAGAGAGCATATAATGTATGAGCTTTTGAGCTGCAAAGACCAGGGCCAAACAATGCTTCTCAATCAAAGGATACTTTATTTCCGTCGGAATTAGACGACGACTTAAGTAGTAGAGAGTGTTTTCTTTACCCTCGTCATTGACCTGGACTAGCAAGGCTCCGAGGGAGTCATCTAAAGCCGCGTTATAAAGTATCAATGGTCTACCTGAGACCAGGGCTGCTAAGACAGGAGACGTCATTAAGTATTTTTTGATGTTATCGAAGGCATGTTGACATTTGGAGTCCCAAGTAAACTTGGCATCCTTCTTAACCAAAGCAGAAAAAAGCTGACACCTTCCTGACAAATTCGAAAAAAAATGTCAAAGATATGCCAACTTCCCATGAAAGGATCGTAGTTATTTTAAGGTTTGTGAGGCGGCATTTCTAAGATAGCTTTAATCTTCTCCGGATCGATTTCAATTCTGTGATATCGGATAACAAATCCTAAGAATTTCCCAGAGGCGACCGCGAAGGCACATTTCAAGGGATTCATCTTAAGGTTAAATTGCCTCAATCTCTCGAAAACAATTCTCAAATCATACAGATGATCTTCCTTTAGTTTGCTTTTGATGACCACATCATCCACGTAGCACTCGACTTAGTTGTGAATGAGATCATCAAAAATCTTTGTCATCACTCTTTTGTAGGTTGCTCCTGCAATCTTCAATCTGAACGACATCACTGTGTAGCAGTATACTCCGATTGGCATTCTGAAGGCTGTGAGCTTTTCATCTTATGGTGCCATCTTTATCTGGTTGCATCCTGACGATCCATCCATGAAAGAGAAGATTTCGTGTGTCGAAGCGAAGTCGATCATTAATTCTGGAATTGGTAGTGGGAACTCATCATTTGGGCATGCTTTGTTCAAATCTCTGAAATCCACTCAAATTTTGATCTGACCATTCTTCTTTCTGACTGGTACCACATTGGCTAACCAAGTCAGGTATTGTTCTTCATGGACAAATTTAGCGTCGATTAGCTTCTTAACATCAGCTATAACTTATTTTTCAATTTCTAGACGCATTCTTCTTGGAGCTTGTCTGACTGGAACGACAGTGGGATCTACTCTTAGCCTGTGAACTGCAACTTCTGGAGCTAATCCTGGCATTTCATCATAACTCCAAACAAAACTGTCCTTAAATTTCATTAATAGCTTGATCATATTTTCAGAGTCTTCTTTGTTGAGTAAGGAGCTAACAAAGGTCGGCCTAGGCTCTTCACTAGTACCTAAGTTAACTTCCATTAACTTGTCTATTGTAGATTTAATTTCTTCTTCAAATTCTGGTGGAGCATCTCCAATTGGCAGATCCTCGAGACCATCTGAAGCTTCCAAGCAGTCTTCATTAGGCTCACAAGTGACAACCAAGCAAAATTCTGAATCATTAGCTGGCCCTACCGTGCTGAATCCAAGACCATGTTTTGAGTTGGGAGGCCTTCTAGCATTACTCCATAACTTTTCAAAGCAGTGTGATTGGTCTTTTGACCACTGCTTAGGTAAGACACCACGTTGAACCAAATTTTTAACACATGGAGAATACCACTCAAAAGGCAATTCCATTAATTTGGATGAAGCAACATCTTCAAATTTTACATCATTTTCAGTTTTGGAAGAAGAAGCACCTCGATAAAATTTGATTGGCTTAGCACCTCCACCATGTACTTCCTTGACAACCCTACCTCAATCTTACTAGGATAGATCGAGGTTAGGGTCATAGTATGTACATAATGGTTTATCTTGTCGTACATTGCTTTGTATTCTTCATTCTTTTCATCTTCTAGTGAGATTCTGAACTGAGGTTTCTTCTGACTTATTGTTGCTGCTTCTTTCTTAATTTCTTCTTCTTTTTCTTCAGAATTGTCTTCCCAATCAACTTTAATAACTGGATTTCTTTGTCCAACTATTCCACCGTTTCTACCTCGACCTCGTCCCCGGCCTCGACCTTGGATGCGAGCTCTAGAGAAACCTTCACCATCTCGCCGTAAAGGAGTAGTGAGTAATTGTTGAACTAGAATTTCAGGTTCTTCGTCATCTTGAGTTTCTTTTACTTCATTTAGCATAGCATTTCTGGAGAAAATTGTCTTCTTCAGAGGTGCGTAGTAGGCAGCATCTTCATTTATTCCAATTTCGTGCATGGAAAACGGTTACAAGTCACCTTTGATGCACTATTCTTGTCCTCCTTCATAATACTTTATACACTGGTGTAGAGACGACGGTACCATCCAGTTTTCATGGATCCATGGTCGGCCCAGTCGAGCGTTGAATGATGTTTCAGAGTCAATTATGTATAATTTTGCGTTTGTCCTTGCTAAGTCACCGATCCTCATTGACAGTGTTATTGATCCAAGAGCTCTTTCTCCTTTCTGATTGAAGCCTCTTAGTAACATTTTATCTGCTTGAAGCTCACGGGCATCAATTTCCAAGTAGGCTAACGTCCGAAGGTTCATTATATTGATTGATGCCCCCGAAATCAACTAACACCCTAGAGAGCGTGAACTTTCCGATGGCGACTGAAATGTACAAGGGTTAATTGTGATCGGCGGTCCCAAGTAGCAAGTCACTGTCCATGAAAGTAACACCAAATTGTTCTCTTAACGAGCAAACCTCATCTAAGGAGTTGCCGACCATTTGAGCTAAGCAAATCTCTGGATCAAGTAAGGCCTTGATCAGAGTTTCTCTCATCTCCTTTGAAAGGATTAAAGCGTCGTAGATGCTTAGTTTGGTGGGAAACATTCGAAGATGGGCTAACACATTATATTCCACTTTATTATCTGGTCTTTCAACTTCTTCCCAAACAGGCAACTCTTCTACTAGGGTTGGCTCTTCCTGAGTAACCACCTGCTTTCCTTTATCTTTCGGGCCCATTCTCGGGGGTAGAACCTTTCCGCTTCTGAGGTTGACCTCTGTTATCTCTTCCTCTGATTTTGATTCTGGATTCACTGGCGCTTCCTCTTTCTGAATCGGAGCAGCGGATTCTTCTAGAGTCACTTCAGTATCTGAGAACTCTAGCTCAATCGTGATAGGAGATCCTTCGAATTCACAGACGGGTTCGTTATCTTCCAGACCATCACAATCGCTACCGTCGAGGTTTTGTATGATTTGAGAATTGTTATTCATTTCGAAATCGATATTCGGATTAGGTCGGTTGTCGTTAGTTACGTAATCGTTAGAAACAGTCAAAATGTAACCAACACCATAAATCTTATCATTATAAGATCCCGTCGGGGCGAGCAAATAATCATACAGAGTCAGAGGTTTGAGGGATTGCTCCCCCAAATCAGAAACCACCATCCTAGGAAAAGTATCCCCTACTCTAGCCTTTCGGAGCCTCGGTCTTCTTTTCTTCTGAGATCTTCTCCTCCTTCTGGGGCGGTTCCTCAATTGCAATTGATAGTGCCAGCTCGACAGGTTTTGAATCTTGAATCGAAGCGAGCACCGAAGTAGTTTAAATGTGATCCAAAATTTTCTTCGAAGACTTCATCCAAACAGTACTCCATCCATCATTAGTTGTGTACAGGTCTATCGGAACAATAGGATCTGCCGAAATAACTTTAACGAAACCTCCTTTCTGGGGCTCCTTCATGTATTCTTTTGGGATCATTATGTTCCCCTGCCAAAGGTTGTTCTCGAGCCAGTTCTTAAAAGTGAAGCAGTCCTCGATCTTGTGTTCGATCATCCGGTGATAAGGGTAGTACAACAGGTGATCTTTCTTATCAACTTCTTCCGGCCTTCAGGGCTCTAGCAATTCGAATTCATCCTTCTTGATCAGACTACGGAGCATCTTGCCGACTGCTTCATTTTTGAAAGGGTACTCCTTCAGAAGTTCTGCTAGGCTGCGCTTTTGTTGAAATGGCTGCTGGTTGTATTGCTGAGATGACTGCTGGCCATATTGCTGCGACTGCTAATAGCTCTGCTGAGGCAGTTGATAACTCAGCGGAGGTTGTTGATAGTTCTGTTGAGGTCATTTCATCCGTATTTGCATCAGTTGCTTGTCCTTGTCTACTGCTGCGACGGTCCCGGACTTCTCGAAGGCTCTGAGTGGCTTCTGCTTATCATTCTTATCGGTGACGCTGAATTGTTTCACTTCCTCCTGTAGACTCGTGGGCTTGCTGAGCAATTTCTCGAATGTCTTAAATGTAAATCCTTTGAGAGAAACACTATCGGCCCGTGAATACTCTTTAGCAGAATTCCAATGGCATGTTGTTCCTGGAGCTGCGGCTCACATTTCATGCTTAAATTCCTCCATCGCAGGATGTAGTCCACCAAAGTTTCATTTGGTTTCTGTTGCTCGACCACAAGATCACCGTTGGTGATCTTGGTGCTGAGCTCCAGCGAACCGTTTCACAAATAAGTTTTCCAATTCTGCGAATGTCTTTACCGAGCTGTTGGCCAGCTCCGCATACCAGTCAAAGGCAATTCCAGAAAGGCTGCTGACAAACTGGCGGAACAACAAAGCGTCGCTACCCCCCGCGTTGCAGCAACTTGCGTGGAAGTGTACAACATGCTGTCGAGGGTTTCCCGTTCCATCAAAAGTCTTAAATAGTGGTGGTACGAAGCCTTTAGGGTATTGCACGACATCAAATTCTTCGGGGTATGGTCTACCCCTTAGAATTAATGCCCCGCCTTTGGATTGGGCTAAGGCTTCTCGCACCTGCTGTTCTACCATATTCTTAATGCCCTTTTCTAGTATTAGACTTTGATGGGAATCCTTCTTCATCTGTTCATCTCCATTGACGGACATGACTTCTTTCCCTCCATCCGCAATGTGAATAACCTCCGAAGGTGTTTTCCTTGGGGGCTGAGGCTGACTCTAAAGTGTGGCTAGAGCGTACCGCCATCTCCTCCATTTTCTTTTCCATTCGGTGAATTATATCATCATTTTCTCAAAGACGGAGCCTCATCACCTCCGGATCTTCTCCTTTTGTAGCTGCTGGAGCTCCCAGAATGGCTGACGACGCTAGGGTCTCGACCACGCTGGTCTCAGCAATATCCTGTCCATGTATCCTGACATGTCTTCTTCGTTTTCTAATCTTTCTTTCCATTCTTTGGCTAACTGCTGAATATCTGATCTCAACCTTTCGAGAGTGACCTCAAGTAACTTTCCTCTAACGGTCCTACGGCTGGTAGACTGTAGTAGGTGAACATTTTTCTCTGGAGTTGTCTCTAAGACGGCAGTACTCCTTCTAGCTCTAGACTCAGCATCAGAACTTCATATTTCTGGCTGCTCTGTTGGTATTGGCTATGCGACTTTAGGTCGCCACACCATCCTTTTTGCAATTGGGTGCCTAGAACTGGATGGTCCATCGGCGGTAGGTTGAAAGGTGGTGTGCCTACTAAAATGCGGGCCAGATACCATAGCTGGTAACTTCTTGCTACCCAATCTCCTTTTCTTTGGCGGGAGCTCCTTTTGGAAGGTAGGGGGAAGTACCCTCAGTCCGAGATGTGCCTTGGTAGGTATTCTCCGCATCCTTATCAGGATCTCAGGCACAGAGCAATTATCTTTCTTTGCCAGCTTATCGATTATCGTCCGTAATCGGGTGAGCGGTGTATTTCTTGCTTTTCGTCCTTTATGCTCATCGTAATATGCCAGTCGGGGTAACGCGACAGCGATCTTCTGAGCACTTTCCTCTTCAGGAGCGGCAGAAAGACGGTAAAATCTGTTTCCTTCCAACAGGGGTGAAAGTTCTGGCAGTTCCACCTCTTCCTCTGGAATTTCCTTAAGAATGGCAACCTCAGCGGCTTTAACATTAGGCGCTCTTCTGTTATTATTCCTTCTCTGAGACATAGTTAAGGCAGCCTTCCTTGAGCTGGACCCTATCTCAAAGACGGGCGCTATCGCAGCAAAAGTCGTACCCTCCACAGTTACAGATTCATCACTGGTCTAGATTTCCTTGCCCTTCCATCTAGCAGGGGTAGGTGTAGTGACGACTAGACCAGCTGGGGTAGCGACAATAGTTCGAGAGGCAATTCTATCAGCTTTGACAGCCAGTCACTTATGGGCAACAGAGTTCCCTCCAGTTGAGACCCTCTTCAGGGGAGGTAATTCTTGATTCAACTTCAAATTGAACTCCACTATAGGTTCCACAGATTCAGGTGTCTTGGACCTTAGTAAGGCGACAGTGACGTCGCCGAACTTAATGTCCGTCTGGTCGAATCCTTGTCCAAAGCGGATGACTGCATTGTTAAGCAGTCCATCTCGGTTGATTACCAAGTCAGTTCCAGTAGCGAAGGAAAAGATCAGCTTCGGTGCAGACATCTTCTGCAGAAAAGATTCGGGACGTCAGAGCTACCCTATATTCCCTTTATTGTCAAAACGATTTTCGGACGAAAGAAAGAAGATTTAAAGCAAAGTCCAAACAGGTTTTGTTAATTTCATTTAGATGTCATTTGTTTATTTCGTAAAGCTTTTCAGGTTTTGTAGGTTTTATTTCGTTCATGTTAATTAGAGGAATCGGGAAACAGAAGGTTGATAAAGATTCGATTAAGAGTAGAAAGCTGTGGGACCTTTATCCTGAATTTAGGAAAGGTAAAACCCCGCAGGAAACTCGATTCGGTAGATTGGTCTTAAACCATACCTATCGGGGGTCACACCTCGCCTCTTTAGAGAGGTGAAAAAAAGGATTTCAGAACCTCTTTGTTTAGGGGTGTCTAAACAGTGGCTCCAAAATCTAAAGGAGTTGGTCGTATCTGTTCAAGACAGAAATGAACAAGATACATAAATGGAAGAATGGTAGTTTGATCCACTAGGGGCATGGACTTATTATCGATTTATGAAAGCAAAACCATCTGATCAAAATGGAGAGAGGAAGACTCCCCAACGGAGTCGCCATAAGTTGTCGGCGTATTTTTAGGTTTTGTGTTTTGAAAAGGGGTCTCCTACAGAAAATATCGGCGAATTTTAAATTTTAAATTTAATTTAAATATATATATAATTTAGAAAGTAGCATTTGATTTTCGAAAATAATTTTAAGTGTGAAAATTTTAAGATATGAAATCAAACCGATCTCACATCCCAAATAGTTTATATAAACGAGCATCACACCACGAACCGTGTATCTATTCCGAAGAATAGATACACTGCTTGATGATGGGGCTCAATTAAATAAACTAGAAGATTTGTGACATCCTTTTGGTCTGAGAACCAATTTTATAAGCCGATTGAAGTTCCTCGCTTAATATAAAGGAATTAAGCGGTGGTTTATATTACTCGGGTTCTTAAAGTTCCCTATAAGGGCAAGCCCTTATAGTTAATTACATGTTAAATGACGGGAATCATTTAAGAAAACTCTCGATAATGATCAGTGGTTTTACTCTGAAGAATTTCAAATTTTAAGGTTTTCAAATAAATGGATTTTGGAAATTTCAATAGGGAATAGCTCAAATTTGGAACAGTTTATTTTTAAGAGTTCAAAGGAAGAGAAGTAGGGGACGTCACCGACCCGAAGTGAACTTCGGTGACTTCCCAACTATCCTATTGTTTGGCTTCAATTTAAGAGTATTATTTAATGTTTCAATCCTGCCAATTTTATTTAATTAGGACTTATATTAGTATGACATGTTCATACAAACAGACTCAAAGATGTGAGGGTTTAAGTCGTACCAAGAGACTACCTCGGAGTCCTAAGACCGGTTAGGGCTTAATTTGCATAACATTATTATGCAAATGCCTAACGAAAAGTTGAGGATTTATGTTGCACTAGGCAAACTACCTTGAAATCCTATGGCTTGGTTATTTAATTCTATGGAAGGTTTGCTGAAGTAGACCCAAGTTTTGCTGATGAAGATGGCCGTGCTGCCCACTGTGCTCCAAGCTCCTTGTTGTTGCAGAGTTTGGTTTTAGAAAGTGGCAATCAAAAGATGAGAGAAGTGTTTTGGTCTAGAAGAGTCTTAAGGTTCAAATGTCTTAATGTTTTAATTAAAACAAATCTTAAAGTTGATTAAGCAGGATCGATTATGATCCTGCAGTTCCGTCATCCCGGCACCGCTATTTTCATGGAATTCACTTAGTCCAAATGAATTTGCTAAACTCAACTGAATGAGTTCCACCCTTTCATTTAGACTGTGGGAAATCTTGTTAGCAACACGTGGGTTACACATCCGAGGGATTCCCGATCATCCAACGAGACATTTTAATTTAGTTACAGTTGCGGTTTTGTTGTTCTGTTTGTGATTAAATTTTGAGTTGTTTTATCTTTTGAATATTGTGGCGATGAATTTATCTTGTGGTGACTTCTAATTTAGTTTCGGGTTTCAGTTTTGTGGCTATCCTAAAAGGTTTCAGTTTTCATGCAGGGTGACATTCTTGTTTAACATGCAAGCTTTGCAAGAAAGAAAGTACAGTGCGAGTAAATAAATTGCAATAAAATAAAAGCGTACCTCGCGGGTCTTCTCGTCATTCCAGGCTGCACTTAAAACACATGTCAGGGCATTTAAATATTTGCAAGAAATACCTAGGTAAAGCTAAGAGAAGGTTCTGGTTGTCTACTAAGATCCTAGTCCTATTGCTAGTCAATTCCTATGACGTCTAGGTTCTTGTGTTTTATGGATGATTTTCTTCACCAAAGAACAATTAAGTTCAATTGCTCTTCTAAAACATCCCATCATAATGAGAAAGTGCTCAGGATGAATCCTGAACATCTTTTCAATGCTTCTGGGATTATTTCGAGTCCAAATGAGTTGTATTGTACAGGTGAGTTAATCATCCAAAAAAATTTAGTTGAATTTTGTTTCTTGCTTAGTGAACTTGGACATTTGATTATCCGATGAGTGAAGTGACATTTCACTTGATACTCCACCTAAGGGTTATAAATGTGAGAGCCTTCATGGTTGGGGTGAGGCAAAATAGGATTTAACCACTTAAGGGAAGAAATCCCTTAAAATGGGGGATCCTTGGTCCATTGCTCACATAGCTTGGGCTAGGTGGATCTAGGGTGGTTCTTAGGGTTCAAATGGAGGATGTGAAAGAGTTGGTTTAGCCACATTTGGTTCAATTTGGTTAGGTTAGGCCATGGGTTTAAATTGGCTCACTTGGGTTTGGGTTGGGCTAACTTGAGTTTGGGTTTTATTTAGGTCCAAGTGTCTTGAGCAACATTGTCTAAATGATTGCTATGAAGAACTTTCATGAAGACATGGAAAGGTTTTGAGTTCAATTGAAAGGTCAATTTGATGGATTTTGAGATTTGGTTAATTTGGGCAAGGTTGATTCAAGTTGGGCCCAAGTTGGTTTAAGGTGGGGTTTAGACCCAATTGAAAGTTTCAAATGGTTAAGGGAATGTATTGAAGAGTTTCCAACATCAATTGGGAAGAAATTTTGGGATTAGGCTAATCAATTTGGTAGGTTTAGGGCATGAATTCAAGTTAGGCCAAAATGGGATAATCTTGATTTCCAAATAGTTTTAGGTTAAGTTTAGGCTCAAGTTGTGATAATTGAAAGTTGCATGGGTTTTATGGGAGTACCATGGAATGTTTAGGATTGAAATTTGGGGAGAAATGTTTGGCATTAGGTTAATTGGGGAATTTTTGGATTAATTGGGCAAAATTGGGGATTTGGATTGCAAATGGAATTGAACTCAAATGTGAATCAATTTGGACTTGGATTTGGTTTAGATTGGTAGTGGGGATTTTGAATTAAAGTTTAGAATTGAAATTGATCAAAATTAGGGTCAAATGGGTTGATTAGGTTTGACATTGGGTCCATTTAGGTTAAAAATGGGCCAAATTGGGGTTTTGATAAAAATGGATTATTTTGACAAAATTGGCTTATGGTGTAGTTGAACAAAATTAAATTGGGAATATTTGGGATTTTTTGGAATTTTCTAGGAATTTTTGGAATTTTTGGATTTTTGGGCTAAAAGGGTATTTAGGGTATTGAGAGGTTATTTGGAGGGTATTAGGGTATTTTGGTGGATTTAAGAGGTGGGAATTGTTTCAAAATGATTTTTAGGATTTTTTGGGAATTTTGGGTAATTTTTGGGAAAATTTTGAAGGTTTGGTGGTTGTATGGGCAATTTAGGTAATCTTAGGTAGGTTTGAAGGACCCAATGTTAAAACCTGGAATTTTGGCAAAAGTGAAATTTGATTTTGGTTGAGAGGGTGAAAAAGCTTAAAGTGAGACATGGAGCAAGAAATGTCCATTTTGAACACCTCATAGGTTGTTCCTAACCTTCTTAGCTAAGAGCTAGTGGTTTGGACTTAGCTACATGAGTGCTCCAATGAACCAGGAGTCAAGATCAGGTAGGGATGGTTCATGTTTTAGGATGTGTGTGAGAGTGCAGTGTGTGTCCCAGCTAGCCCTCACCAAGACCAGGCCACTCAAGGTTGTCCTAAGGCTTGAACATCCTATAGGAATTCATTTTTATCTTCCCACACATTGGTCCTAACCTTCCAAGTGATTTGGAGGTTGATGACCATCTATGTAGGATTCTAAAGAGAATCAAGATTTGGTTTGAATTTCGAAATGGTGGGTTCCATCTCTAGTCTTCTAGGATAGTCAAGGAGAAATCCTATGGCTAGATCCTAAGCACTAAGAGGAAAGAAAAGGACCTCACCAAAAATGAGGTCAACAAATTGACCCCCAATAAGTGTGGTGTGCTAACCAAGCACACCGCTCGTATTGGCATTGACTGAAGAGATCAACAAAACCAACACAGATGTCTAAGTGTCATACTTAGAACAAAGCTTAGAAAATTTCCCGTTGGGGAGTATCGGGTAAATCTCTAAGACTGAAGATTCCAGAACTCTCACTAGGTAAAAGGAGGTGAACTTCAAATCACAAGATTTCAAGAGACTGGATTTCAGATTCGTTTCATTTTTTATTTCAAGTTTTAATTTTGATTAAAGTTTGATTTAAGATTGATTTCAAGGAAATTTTGGATTTGAAATGAGTATTGGAACCTAGGTTCCAACCTCGGGATTCGAAAAGAGAACAGGAATTTAGGCTCCAGCCCAAGGATTTGAAGAGAGAACTAGAATTTAGGCTCTAGCCTCAAGAAGAGAGCTTGAAGTTAGGTACTAGTCTCGGGAGAGAGTTGGAATTTAGGTACCGACCTCGAAAAGGATGAGAAATAGAATTTACATACTGATCTTGAAAAGAGAACTGGAGTTTAGGTACCAGTCTCGGACGAGAGAATTGAAATTTAGGTATCAATCTCAGAAAGAGAATCAGAATTTAGGTACGGACCTCAAAAAGGAGAGAACTGAAATTTAGGTACCAGTCTCAAAGGTGATGGGAATTAGAATTTAGGTACTGATCCCGAAAGGAGAGAGTCAAAATTTAGGTACTGACCTCAGAAATGAGGACTAGAATTTAGGTACCAGCCTCGAAGGTTGACGATTGATTTGTGAAGATTTCGATGTTTAGAAGGGTAGTGGAAGATTGGAATGGGACATGAAAGTGTTTCACATCCCAAAAGATTTAATCAAAGGTTTATTTTTGGCAAAGGATGTGAATCCATGCCATCAGAACCATACCGAGAATCTCGTGGTTCTGTGTCAGTAGACTCAGCGACCTTCTCAAAGGAGGGAAGAAATCGCAGGGAAACGAAAGGACTTCAGAATGACGAAAAAGTTTAGAAGTTTGAAGTTGAAGTTTCAGTCTTCCGCGGGGAAGAATCAACTCGAAAGAGGGTTCAAAGGAGTTTCAGATGGATTTCAATTTGAAGAAGAATTGAAAGATTCGAATCGAAGGATTCAGATCGGAATTCAACTTGAGATTTTGATTTGTTTCATTTGTTTTAGTGATTCGATTTCATTTTTGGCTCAATTATAGTTCAAGTTAATTTGAAGTTCGTCTTGGTTAATTTAAAGTTAATTTGAAGTTTGTCTTGGTCATTGGTCAAAATGGTCAATCATTGACCTAATGAGTAACCCATTGACCCAATAGGTCAATTTTTGACCAAAAAGTCAAGTTTGGTCAAAATGGTCAGTTTCTGACCCAAAGGACAAAACCCTCGACTCAATAGCTTAACTTTTGACCAAAAAGTCAACTTTGGTCAAAATGGATCAAGTTAGCTAAGATCAGAATGGTCAATATTTGACCTAATAGATCAACCATTGAATCAATTATTGACCCAATAGATCAACCTTTGACCAAAGAGCAATTTTGGTCAAAATAGTTAATTTTTGACCTAATGACCACCCAATTGACCCAATATGTCAACTTTGACCATAAAGTCGACTTTGGTCAAAATTATCAATTTCTGACCCAATGACCAACCCATTGACTCAATAGGTCAAATTTGGTCAAATGGTCAATCCTTGACCCAATAGGTCAACTTTTGACAAAAAAGTTAATTTTGGTCAAAATAGTCAATTTTTATCCTAATGACCAATATAATGACCCAATAAGTCAATCTCTTACCAAAAAGTCAACTTTGGTTAAAATAGTCAATACTTGACCCAATTACCAACCCATTAACCCAATAGGTCAACTTTTGACAAATGTTGACCCAATGACTAACACATTGACCCAGTAGGTCAACGTTTTATGCAATATTCAATTATGGTCAAAATAGTCAAATTTTGACCTACAGACCAATTTTTGATCCAAAAAGTCAATCTCTGACAAAAAAGTCAACTTTGGTCAAAATGGACAATCCTTGACACAATGACAAACCCATTAACCCAATTGCTCAATTTTTGACAATAATTGAACTTTGGTTAAAATGGTCAATTCTTGACCTAATGACCGACCCATTGCCCAATAGGTCAAATTTTGACCGAAAAGTCAATTTTGGTCAAAATAGTCAAATGTTGACTTGATAACCATCTCATTGACCTAAAGGTTCAACCTTTGACTAAAAAGTTAACTTTGGTAAAAATGATCAATTTCTGACCCAATGAACACTCTGTTGACCCAATGGGTCAACTTTTGACCGAAAATTCAGTTTTGGTCAAAATAGTCAATTTTTGACCTAATGACCAATTATTGGCCTAATAAGTCAATCTCTGACCAAAAAGTCAACTTTGGTCAAAATGGTCAATCATTGACCTAATGACCAACCCATTGACCCAAAAGGTCAACTTTTGACCAAAAAGATAAGTTTAATCAAAATGGCTGGTTTTTGACCTAATGACCAAACCCTTAACTCAATAGTCAACTTTGGTCAAAATGGTCAATTTCTGACACAATAACCACCCCATTGACCCAATGGATCAACTTTTGACCTAAAATTCAATTTTGGTCAATATAATCAGTTTTTGACCTAATAACCAATTATTGACCCAATACGTCAATCTTTGACCAAAAAGTCAGCTTTGGTCAAAATGATCAATCCTTGACCCAATGACCAACCGATTGACCAAATAGGTAAACGTTTGACCAAAAAGTCAACTTTGGTCAAAATGGTCAATCTGTGACCCAATGATCCAATAGGTTAACTTTTGACCAATAAGTCAATTTCTGTTAAAAAATAAATTTTTTACCTTATGACGACCCCATTGACCCAAAAGCTTGACTTTTGGCCAATAGTCAACTTTGGTCAAAATGGTCAATTTATGAACCAATGACCAACCCAGTGATCCAATAGGTCAACTTTTGACCAAAAAGTCAACTTTGGTCAAAATGGTCAATCCTTGACCCAATGACTAATTGACCCATTGACCGAATAGGTCAATTTTGACCAAAAAGTCATTTTTGGTCAAAATAATAATTTTTAACCTAATGACCACCCATTAACATAATAGGTTAACTTTTGACCAAAAGGTTAACTTTGGTTAAAGTGGTGAATTTCTGACCCAATGACCAACCCATTGACCCAATGGTCAACTTTTAACCAAAAAGTCAACTTTGGTCAAAATGATCAATCCTTGACCCAATGACCAACTCATTGACCCAATAGGTCAACTTTTGACTAAAAAGTCAATTTTGGTCAAAATAGTCAATTTTTGACCTAATGACCAATTATTACCAAATAAGTCAATCTTTTCCTAAAATGTTAACTTTGGTCAAAATGGTCAATTTCTGACCCAACGACATCCCTGTCGACCTATTGGGTCAATTTTTGACAAAAAATTTAATTTTGGTCAAATCAGTCAATTTTTGGCCTAATGACCAATTATTGACCAAGTAAGTCAATCTCTGACCAAAGAGACAATTTGGTCAAATGGTCAATCCTTGACCCAATGACCAAGCCATTGACCCAATAGGTCAACTTTTGAAGAAAAAGTGAAATTTGGTGAAAATAGTCAATTTTTGACCTAATGACCACCTGTTAAGCCAAAAGGTCAACTTTTGACAAAAAAATCAACTTTGGTCAAAATGTTCAATTTCTAACCCAATGACAAACCCATTAATCCAATAGGTCTACTTTTGATAAAAAAAAGTCAACTTTGATTAAAATGGTCAATTCTTGACCCAATGACCAACTCATTGACCAAATATGTCAACTTTTGAACAAAAAGTCAATTTTGTTCAAAATAGCCAATTTTTGACCTAATGACCAATTATTTACCCAATAAACCAATCTTTGACCAAAAAGTCAACTTTGGTCATAATGGTCAATCCTTGACCCAATGACCAAATCGTTGACCCAATAAATCAACTTTTGACAAAAAAATCAACTTTGGTCTAAATGGTAAATCCTTGGTGAAATGACCAACCCACTAACCCAGAAGAGCAACTTTGACCAAAAAGTCAATTTTTGTCAAAACCGCCAAATTTTGACCCAAAGACCAATAATTGACCTAATAAGCAAAACTCTGACCAAAACGTCAACTTTGGTCAAAATGGTCAATCCTTGACCCAATGAATAACCCATTGACCCAATAGTTCAACTTTTGACCAAAAAGTTAACTTTAGTCAAAATGGTCAATCCTTAACTCAAAGATCAACCCATTGACCCAACATGTAAACTTTTGACCAAAAAATCAATTTTGGTCGATATAGTCAATTTTTGACCTAATGACCACCCCATTACACAATACGTCAACTTTTGACCAAAAAGACAACTTTGGTCAAAATGGTCATATTCTGACCCAATGACAAACCCATTGACCCATATGTCAGTTTTTTACCAAAAAGTTAACTTTCATGAAAAAGGTTAATACTTGACGCGATGACTAACCCATTGACCCAGTAGGTCAACTTTTAACCAAAAAGTCAGTTTTGGTCAAAACAGTTAATTTTTTACATAAATACTAATTATTGACCCAATAAGTCAATCTCTGACCAAAAAGTCAACTTGCTCAAAATGGTCAATCCTTGACCCAATGACTAACCCATTGACCCAATAAGTCAACTTTTGACCCAAAAGTCAATTTTGGTCAAAATAGTCAATTTTAGACCTGATGACCACCCCATTAACCTAATAAGTCAACTTTGGTTAAAATGGTCAATTTCTGACCCAACGACTAACCCATTGACCCAATGGGTCAACTTTTGATCAAAAAGTCAACTTTGGTCAAAATGATCAATCCTTGACCTAAAGACCAACCCATTAACCCAATAAGTCAACTTTTGACCAAAAAGTCAATTTTGGTTAAAATAGTCAAATTTTGACCTAATGCCCAATTATTGACCCAATAAGTCAATCTCTGACCAAAAAGTTAACTTTGGTCAAAATTATCAATCCTTGACCCAATGACCAACCCATTGACCCAATAGGTCAACTTTTGACCAAAAAGTGAACTTAAGTCAAAATAGTCAATCCTTGACACAGAGACCAACCCATTGATACAATAGGTCAACTTTTGACCAAAAAGTCAATTTTGGTCAAGATGGTCAATCCTTGACCCAATGACCGACCCATTGACCCATAGGTCAAATTTTGACCAAAAAGTCAACTTTTGTAAAAATGTTCAATTTGTGACTTAATGACCAAGCCATTAATCCAATAAATCAACTTTTGACCCAAAAGTCAACTTTTATAAAAATGGTCAATTTTTGACCCAATGACCAACTCATTGATCTAATAGGTCAACTTTTGACCATAAAGTCAACTTTGGTCAAAATATTCAATCCTTGACCCAATGACTGAGCCATTGACCCAATAGGTCAACTTTTAAGCAAAAAGTCAACTTTGGTTAAAATTGACATTCCTTGACCTAAAGAACAACCCATTGGCTAAATAGGTCAACTTAAATAATCAAATTTTGACCTAATGACCACCCCATTGACCAAACAGATGATTTTTTGACAAAAAAGTCAGCTTTGGTCAACATGGTTAATTTCTGACCCAATAACCAAAAAGTCAACTTTGGTCAAATGGGTCAACCTTGACCCAACAACCAACTCATTGACTCAATAGGTTAAATTTTAACGAAAAAGTCAACTTTGGTCAAAATGGTCAATCCTTGACCCATTGACCAACCCATTGACCCAATAGGTCAATATTTGACAAAAAAGTTCATTTTGGTTAAATTTCTCAATTTTTGATCGAATGACCCATTATTGACCAAATAAGTCAATCTCTGACCAAAAAGTCAACTTTGGTCAAAACAGTCAATCCTTGACCTAATGACCGACACATTAACCCAATAAGTGAACTTTTGACCAAAAAGTCAACTTTGGTAAAAATTATCAATTTCTAACCCAATGACCAACCCATTGATCCAATAGGTCAACTTTTGAGCAAAAAGTCAACTTTGGTTAAAATGGTCAATCCTTAACCCAATAATCGACCCATTGACCCTATAGGTCAACTTTTGACCAAAAAGTCAACTTTGGTCAAAATGGTCCATTTCTGACCCAATGACCAACCCATTGATCCAATCGATCAACTTTTAATCAAAAAGTCAACTTTGGTCAAAATGGTCAATCCTTGAACCAATGACCGAGTAATTGACCCAATAGGTCAACTTTTAAGCAAAAAGTCAACTTTGGTCAAAATTGTCAATCCTTGGCCTAATGACCAACCCATTGTCTAAATAGGTCAACTTAAATAATCAATTTTTAACCTAATGACCACCTCATAGACCAAACAGATGAACTTTTGACAAAAAAGTCAGCTTGGTCAACATTATTAATTTATGACCCAATAACCAAAAAGTCAACTTTGGTCAAATGGATCAATCCTTGACCCAACAACCAACTCATTGACCCCAATAGGTCAACTTTTAACCAAAAGGTCAACTTTGGTCAAAATTGTCCAACCCATGACCCATTGATCAACCCATTGACCCAATAGGTCAATATTTGACAATAAAGTTCATTTTGGTCAAATTAGTCAAATTTTGACCGAATGACCAATTATTGACCCAATAAGTCAATCTCAGACCAAAATGTCAACTTTGGTCAAAAGGGTCATTCTTTGACCTAATGACCGACCCATTGACTCAATAGGTCAACTTTTGACCAAAATGTCAACTTTGGTAAAAATGGTCAATTTCTGACCCAACAACCAACCCATTGATCCAATAGGTCAACTTTTGATCAAAATGTCAACTTCGGTCAAAATGGTCAATCCTTAACCCAATGATCGACCCATTGACCCAATAGGTCAACTTTTGACCAAAAAGTCAACTTTGGTCAAAATAGTCAATTTCTGACCCAATGACCAACGCATTGATCCAATAGGACAACTTTTGACCAAAAAATCAACTTGGGTCAAAATGGTCAATCCTTGACCCAATGACCAACCCATTGACCCAATAAGTCAACATTTGACCAAAAAGTTAACTTTGGTCAAAATGGTCAATCCTTGACCCAATGACTAACCAATTAAACCAATATGTTAACTTTTGACCAAAATGTCTATTTTATTTAAAATGGTCAACCCTTGACCCAAGGACCAACCCATTGACCCAATAGGTCTACTTTTTACCAAAAAGTCAACTTTGGTTAAAATGGTCAATCCTTGAGCAAATAACCAACTCATTGACCCAATAGGTTAACTTTTAACCATAAAGTCAACTTTAGTCAAAATAGTTAAATTTTGACCTAATGACCACCGCGTTGACCCAAGGGTCAACTTTTGACCAATATGTGAATTTTGGTCAAAATGATCAATCCTTAACACAATGAGATACCCATTGACCCAGTAGGTCAACTTTTGACAAAAAATAAATTTTGGTCAAAATAGTCAATTTTTAACCTAACAACCACCCAATAAACCAAACAGGTCAACTTTTAACAAAAAAGTCAAATTTATTTAAAAAGTTCAATTTCTGACCCAATAACCAACCCATGACCTAATAAGTCAACCTTTGACCAAAAAGACAACTTTGGTCAAAATGGTCAATCATTAACCTAATGACCAACCCATTGACTAAATAGGTCAAGTTTTGACCAAAAAGTCAATTTTGGTCAAAATAGTCAATTTTTGACCGAATGACCACACCATTGACCAAATATATGAACTTTTAACAAAAAAAGTCTGCTTTGGTCAACATGGTTAATTTCTGACCCAATGATCAAAAAGTCAACTTTGGTCAAATGGGTCAATACTTGACCCAATAACCAACACATTGACTTAATATGTCAACTTTTGACCAAAAAGACAATTTTGGTCAAAATAGTTAATTTTTGACTTAATGAGCACCCCATTATCCCAATGGGTCAACTTTTAACCAAAATGTGAATTTTGGTCAAAATGGTTAATCCTTGACACAATGACATACCCATTGACCCAATTTGTCAACTTTTGACAAAAATGTAAATTTTGGTCAAAATAGTCAATTTTTAACTTAACGACCACCCCATTGACCAAACAGGTCATTTCTTGGCCAAAAAGTTAATTTTAGTTAAAATGGTCAATTTCTGACCCAATAACCAACCCATTGAACCAATAGGTCAACTTTTGACCAAAACGACAACTTTGGTCAAAATGGTCAATCCTTGACCTAATGACCAACCCATTGACTAAATAGGTTAACTTTTAACCAAAAAGTCAATTTTGGTCAAAATAGTCAATTTTTGACCCAATGACCACACCATTGACCAAATAGATGAAATTTTGACAAAAAAGTTAGCTTTGGTCAACATGGTTAATTTCTGACCTAATGACCAAAAAGTCAGCTCTGGTCAAAAGGGTCAATCTTTGACCCAATAACCAACTCATTGACCCAATAGGCCAACTTTTGACCAAAAAGTCAATTTTGGTCAAAATAGTCAATTTTTGACCTAATGAGCACCCCATTGACCCAATGGTCAACTTTTGACCAAAATGTGAATTTTGGTCAAACTTGACACAATGACATAACCATTGACCTAATTGGTCAACTTTTGACAAAAAATGTAAGTTTTGGTCAAAATAGTCAATATTTAACCTAACAATCACCCCACTGATCAAACAGGTCAACTTTTGGCTAAGAAGTCAATTTTAGTTAAAATGGTCAATTTCTGACCCAATAACTAACCCATTGACCCAATAGGTCAACTTTTGACCAAAACGACAACTTTTATCAAAATGGGCAATCATTTACCTAAAGACCAACCTATTGACTAAATATGTCAACTTTTGACCAAAAAATCAATTTTGTCAACATAGTCAATTTTAGACCTAATGACCACCTCATTGACCAAATAGATGAACTTTTGATAAAAAAGTTAGCTTTGGACAATATGGTTAATTTCTGACCTAATGACCAAAAGTCCACTTTGGTCAAAAGGGTCAATCCTTGTCCCAATAACCAACTCATTGACCCAATATGTCAAATTTTAACCAAAAAGTCAACTTTGGTCAAAATGGTCAATGTTAGCCCATTGACCAACCCATTGACCCAGTAGGTTAACTTTTGACCAAAAAAGTCAATTTTCGTCAAAGTAGTCAATTATTTACATAATAACCACCCCATGGACCCAATAGATCAACTTTCACAAAAAAGTCAACTTTGGTCACAATGGTCAATTTCTTATCCAATGACCAACCCATTGACCCATTAGGCCATCTTTTGACAAATAGTCAACTTTGGTCAAAATGGTCAATTTCTGACATAATGACTACCCAATTGACCCAATGGGTCAACTTTTGACAAAAAAATTCAATTTTGGTAAAAATAATCAATTTTTGACCGAATGACCAATTATTGACCCAATAAGTCAATCTCTGACCCAAAAGTCAACTTTGGTCGAAATGGTCAATCATTCACCATATGACCAACCCATTGACCTAATAGGTCAAACTTTGACCAAAAAGTCAACTTTGGTCAAAATGGTCAATCCTTGATCCAATGACAACCCATTAACCCAATCGGTCAACTTTTGACCAAAAAGTTAATTTTGTCAAAATTATCAATTTTTGACCTAATGACCACCCCGTTAACCCAATAGGTCAACTTTTGACCAAAAATTCAAGTTTGGTTAAAATGGTCAATTTCTGACCCAATGACCAACCCATTGACCCAATAGGTCAACTTTTGACCAAAAAGTCAACTTTGGTCAAAATGGTCAATCCTTAACCCAATGACCCAAAAGGTCAACTTTTGACCAAAAAGTGAACTTTAGTCAAAATAGTCACTCATTGATACAATGACCAACCCATTGACACAGTAGGTCAACTTTTGATAAAAAAAGTCAATTTTGGACAATATGTCAACTTTTGACTTAATGACCACCCCAAGACCCAATAGGTCAACTTTTGACCAAAAAGTCAACTTTGGTAAAAATAGTGAATTTCTGACCCATTGATACTCCATTGACGCAATGGGTCAACTTTTGACAAAAAATTCAATTTTAGTCAAAATAGTCAATTTTTGGCTTAATGACCAATTATTGAACCAATAAATCAATCTCTAACCATAAAGTCAACTTTGGTCAAAATGGTAAATCCTATACCTAATGACCAACCCATTGACCTAATAAGTCAACCTCTGACCAAAAAATCAACTTTGGTAAAAATGGTCAATCCTTGACCCAATGATCAACCCATTGACCAAATAGGCCAACTTTTGACCAAAAAGTCAACTTTGATCAAAATGGTCAATATTTGACCCAATGACCCAATAGATCAACCTTTGACGAAAAAGCAACTTTGGTCAAAATAGTCAAAATTGTCTATCCTTGACCCTATGACCAATTCATCGGCCCTGTAGGTCAACTTTTAACCAAAAACTCAACTTTGGACAAAATGCTCAATCATTGACCCAATGACCCAATAGGTCAACTTTTGACGAAAAGTCACTTTTTGTCAAAATAGTCAATTTTTGACCTAATGACCAATTGACAAAATAGGTCAACTTTTAACCAAAAAGTTAACTTTGGTCAAAATGTTAAATTTTTTACCCAATGACCAACCTATTGACCCAATAGGTCAATTTTTCACCAAAAGACAGCTTTGGTCAAAAAGGTTAATCCTTGACCCAGTGACCAACCCATTGACCCGATAGGTCAATATTTGACCAAAAAGTTAATTTTAGTCAAAATAGTTAATTTTTGACCGAATGACCAATTATTGACCCTATAAGTTAATCTCTTAACAAAAAGTCAACTTTGGTCAAAATAGTCAATCCTTGACACAATGACGAACCTATTGATCCAATAGGTTTGCTTTTTACAAAAAAGTCAACTTGGTGAAAATAGACAATCCTTGACCCAATGACCAACCCATTGATCGATAGGTCAAATTTTGACCAAAAAGTTAATTTTGGTCAAAATAGTCAATTTTTGACGTAATGAGCACTCATTGACCAAATAAGTCAACTTTTGACCAAAAAGTCAACTTTGGTTAAAATGGTCACTTTCTGACCCAATGACCAACCCATTAACCCAATGGTTAAAGTGAACTTTGGTCAAAATGATCAATCCTTGACACAATGATCAACAAAATGTGTCAACTTTTGCCAAAAAAGTCAATTTTGGTGAAAATAGTCTATTTTTGACCTAATGACCAATTGTTGCCCAAAAAGTCAATCTCTTACCAAAAAGTTAACTTCGGTTAAAATGGTCAATCTTTGAACCAATGACAAACCCATTGACCCAACAGGACAAACTTTGGCCAAAAAGTTAACTTTGATCAAAATGGTCAATTTTTGACCCAATGACCAACAAATTGACCCAATATGTCAACTTTTGACAAAAAATTCAACTTTGGTCAAATTGGTCAATCCTTGACCCAATGACCAACCCATTAACCTAATAGGCCAATATTCGACTAAAATGTTCGTTTTGGTCAAATTAGTCAATTTTTGACCTCATGACCAATTATTGACCAAATAAGTCAATCTCTTACCAAAAGGTCAACTTTGGTCAAAATGATCAATCTTCGAATCTATCGACCAAGCCATCGATCTAATAAGTCAACATTCGACCAAAAAGTGAAGTTTGGTCAAAATGGTCAATTTCTGACCCAATGATCAACCCATTGACCCAATAGGTCAACTTTGGACTAAAATGTCAAGTTTGGTCAAAATGATAAATTTCTAACCCAATGACCAACCCATTGACCTAGTAAGTCATCTTTTGACCAAAATGTCAACTTTGGTCAAAATGGTCAATTTCTGACACAATGACCTCCCCATTGACCCAATGGGTAAACCTTTGACCAAACATTCAATTTTGGTCAAAATAAACAATTTTTGACCTAATGGCCAATTATTGACCCAATAAGTCAATCTCTGACCAAAAAGTCAACTTTGGTCAAAATAGTCAATCCTTGACCCAATGACCAATTGATTGACCAAATAGGTCAACATTTGACCAAAAAGTCAACTTTGGTCAAAATTGTCAATCCTTGGCCAAACGATACAATAGGGCAACTTTTGACCAAAAAGTCAACTTTGGTCAAAATGGTCAATCCTTGACCCAATGACTAACCCATTGACGCAATATATCAACTTTTGAACAAAAAGCCAACTTTGGTCAAAATAGCCAATCCTTGATCCAATGACCAACCCATTGACTCGATAGGTCAAATTTTGACCAAAAAGTTAATTTTGGTCAAAATAGTCAATTTTTGACGTAATGAGCACTCATTAACCCAATAAGTCAACTTTTGACCAAAAAGTCAACTTTGGTTAAAATGGTCACTTTCTAACCCAATGACCAATCCATTGACCCAATGATCAACTTTTGACCAAAAAGTCAACTTTGGTCAAAATGAACAATCCTTGACATAATGACCAAACCATTGACCAAATATGTCAACTTCTGACATAAAAGTAAATTTTGGTCAAAATAGTCTATTTTTAACCCAATGACCAATTATTGCCCAATAAGTCAATCTCTTACCAAAAAGTCAACTTTGGTCAAAATGGTCAATCTTTGAACCAATGATAAACCCATTAACCCAACATGTCAAACTTTGACCAAAAAATCAACTTTGATCATAATGGTCAATTTCTGACCCAATGACCAACAAATTGACCACATATGTTGACTTTTGACAAAAAATTCAACTTTGGTCAAATTGGTCAATCTTTGATCCTATAACCAACCTATTGACCCAATAGATCAATATTCGACTAAAACATTCATTTTGGTCAAATTAGTCAATTTCTTACCTCATGAACAATTATTAACCCAATAAGTCAATCTCTTACCAAAAAGTCAACTTTGGCCAAAATGATCAATCCTTGACCCATTGACCAAGCCATTGACCCAATTGGTCAACTTTTGACCAAAAAAGTGAAGTTTGGTCAAAATGGTCAATTTCTGACCCAATAGGTCAACTTTGGACTAAAATGTTAAGTTTGATCAAAATGATAAGTTTCTTACACAATGACCAACCCATTGACCCAATAGGTCATCTTTTGACCAAAAAATCAACTTTGGTAAAAACAGTCAATTTTTGACACAATGACCTCCCGATTGACCCAATGGGTCAATTTTGACCAAACATTCAATTTTGGTCAAAATAATCAATTTTTGACCTAATGACCAATTATTGATCTAATAAGTCAATCTATGACCAAAAAGTCAACTTTGGTCAAAATGGTCAATCCTTGACCCAATGACCAACTGATTGACCAAATAGGTCAACATTTGACCAAAAAGTCAACTTTGGTCAAAAATATCAATCCTTAATCCTACGACCCAATAGGGCAACTTTGGTCAAAATGTTCAATTTCTAACCCAATGACCAACTCATTGATCCAATTGGTTAACTTTTGACCAAAAAGTCAACTTTGGTCAAAATGGTCAATACTTGACCCAATGACCAACCCATTAACGCAATATGTCAACTTTGAACAAAAAGTCAACATTGGTCAAAATGGTCAATGCTTGACCCAATGACCAACCAATTGACCCAATAGGTCACCTTTTGACCAAAAGGTCAACTTTGGTCAAAATGGTCAATCCTTAAACCAGAGACATACACATTGACCCAATAGGTCAACTTTTGACTAAAAAGTTAATTTTTGTCTAAATAATCAATTTTTAACCTAATGACCACCCATTGACCCAATATGTCAACATTTGACCAAAAAGTCAACTTCAGTTAAAATGGTCAATTTCTTAACCAATGACCAACCCATTGACCTAATAGGTCAATTTTTGACCAAAAAGTTAGCTTTTGTCAAAATGTTTAAAAAGTCAGCTTTTGACCAAAAAATAAATTTTGGCTAAAATGGTCAATTTTCGACCTAATGACCAATTTTTGACAAAAATAAGTTAATGTCTAACCAAAATTTAAACTTTGGTCAAAATTTTCAATCATCGACCTAATGACCAACCCATTGACCAAATAAGTTAACTTTTGACTAAAAAGTCAACTTTGGTCAAAATGATCAATCCTTGACCCAGTGACCAACCCATTAACCCAATCGGTCAACTTTTGACCAAAAGGATAATTTTGGTCAAAAAAGACAATTTTCAACATAATGACCAATTATTGACCCAAAAAGTCAATCTGTGACTAAAAATTCTACCTTGGTCAAAATGGTCACTCCTTGAAAGTCAATCTCTGACCAAATAGTTAACTTTGGTCAAAATGGTCAATCATATACCCAATGACCAAGCCATTCACCAAATAGGTCAACTTTTGAACAAAAAATCAACTAAGGTTAAAATGGTCAATCCTAGACTCAATCACCATCCCATTAACCCAATAGGTTAACTTTTGATCAAAATAGTCAACTTTTGACCAAAAAAGTCAATTTTGGCCATAATAGTCAATTTTTGAACTAGTGACCACCCCATTGACTCAATAGGTTAACTTTTGACCTAAAAGTCAGCTTTTGTTAAAATGGTCAATTTCTGACCCAATGACCAGCCCATTGACCAACCCGTTGACCCAATAGGTCAACTTTAGACCAAAAGGTCAACTTCGGTTAAAATGGCCAATCCTTGACCCAATGTCCAACCGATTAAACCAATTAGTCAACTTTTGACCAAAAAGTCAATTTTGGTCAAAATAGTCAATTTTGATCAAAATAGTCAATTTTTGACCTAGTGACCAATTATTAACCCAATAAGTCAATCTTTAACAAAAAATTCAACTTGTTTAAAATGGTATATTCTTGACCGAAAGAGTAACCCATTGACCCAATAAATCAACTTTTGACCAAAAAGTCAACTTTGGTCAAAATGGTCAATTTCTAACATAAGGACCACCGCGTTACCCAAATGGGTCAACTTCTGACAAAAAATTCAATTTTGGTCAAAATAGTCAATTTTGGCCTAATGACCCATTATTGACCCAATTAGTCGATCTCTGACCAAAAAGTTAACTTTGGTCAAAATGGTCAATCCTTGACCCAATGACCAACCCATTGACCCAATAGGTCACCTTTTGACCAAAAAGTCAACTTTGCTCAAAATGATCAATCCTTGACCCAATGACCAACCAATGGCCTAATAGGTCAACTTTTGAAAAAAAAGTCAACTTTGGTCAAAATAGTCAATATTTTACGCAATGACAAACCCATTAACCCAACAAGTCAAACTTTGATAAAAAATTTAACTTTGATCAAAATAGTCAATTTCTGACTGAATGTCCAACAGATTGACCCATTATGTCAACTTTTGACAAAAAATTCAACTTTCGTCAAATTGGACAATCCTTGACCCAATGACCAACCCATTGACCTAATATGTCAATATTTGACAAAAAAAGTTCATTTTGGTCAAATTAGTCATGTTTGACCAAATGACAAATTATTAACCCAATAAGTCAATCTCTTACCAAAAAGTCAACTTTGGTCAAAATGATCAATCCTTAACCCGTTGACCAAGTCATTGACCCAATAGGTCAACTTTTGACAAAAAAGTCAACTTTGGTCAAAATGGTCAATCCTTAACCCAATGACCAACCCATTGACCCAATAGTTCAACTTTTGACCAAAAAGTGAAGTTTGGTCAAGATGGTCAATTTATGACTCAATGATTAACCCATTGACCCAATAGGTCAAATTTTAACCAAAAAGTTAAGTTTGGTCAAAATGATAAATTTCTGACTCAATGAACAACCCATTGACCAAATAGGTCATCTTTTGACCAAAAAGTCAACTTTGGTCAAAATGGTCAATTTCTAACACAATGACCTCCCCATTGACCTAATGGGTCAACTTTTGACAAAAAATTTAATTTTGGTCAAAATAATCAAATTTTGACCTAATGACCAATTATTAACTCAATATGTCAATCTCTGACTAAAAAGTCAACTTTGGTCAAAATAATCACTCTTTGATCTAATGACTAACTGATTGACCAAATAGGTCAAATTTTGACCAAAAAGTCAACTTTTGTCAAAACTGTCAATCCTTGACCCAACGACCCAATAGAACAACTTTTGACCAAAAAGTCAATTTTGGTAAAAATAGTCAATTTTTGACCTAATGACCAACTTATTGACCCAAAAGGTTAACTTTTGACCAAAAAGTCAATTTTGGTCAAAATGGTTAATTTCTGACCCAATGACTAACCCATTGATTTAATCGGTCAACTGTTGACCAAAAAGTCAACTTTTGTCAAAATGGTCAATCCTTAACACAATGACCAATCCGTTGACGCAATATATCAACTTTTGAACAAAAAGTCAACTTTGGTCAAAATGGTCAATCCTTGACCCAATGACCAACCAATTGACCCAATAGGTCAACTTTTGACCAAAATGTCAACGTTAGTCAAAATGGTCAATCCTTGAACCAGTGACATACACATTTACCTAATAGGTTAACTTTTGACCAAAAAGTCAATTTTGGTCTAGATAGTCAATTTTTAACCTAGTGACCACCCATTGACCTAATATGTCAAGTTTTGACCAAAAAGTCAACTTTGGTTAAAATGGTCAATTTCTGACCTAATGACCAACCCTTTGACCTAATAGGTCAACTTTTGACCAAAAAGTTAACTTTTGACAAAATGATTAATCCTTGACCCAATGAACCAATAGGTCCACTTTTGACCAAAAAGTCAATTTTGTTCAAGATGGTCAATGTTCGACCTAATGATCATTTTTTGGCCCAATAAGTCAATATTTGAAAAAAATGTAAACTTGGGTCAAAATTTTCAATCCTTGACCCAATGTCCAACCCACTGACCAAATTGGTCAACTTTTGACCAAAAGGTCAATTTTGGTCAAAAAAGATAATTTTCGACATAATGACCAATTATTGACCGAATAAGTCAATCTATGACCAAAAAGTCTACTTTGATCAAAATGGTCACTCCTTGACCCAATGACCATCTTATTAACACAATAGGTCAACTTTTGACCAAAAAGTATACTTTGCTCAAAATGGTCAATCCTTGACCCAATAGGTCAACTATTGACCAAATAGTCAACTTTGGTCAAAATGGTCAATCCTTGACCAAATAACCAACCTATTGACCCAATTGGTCAACTTTTGACCAAAAAGTCAATTTTTGTCAAAATTGTCAATTTTGGACATAATGAACACCCCGTTGACCTAATGGACCCAATGGGTCAACTTTTGACCAAAATGTGAATTTTGGTCAAAATGGTCAATCCTTGACACAATTACATACACATTGACCCACTTGGTCAACTTTTGACAAAAAAGTAAATTTTTAACCTAATAACAACACCATTGACCAAACAGGTCAACTTTTGACTAAAAAGTCAACTTTAGTTAACAAGGTAAATTTCTGACCCAATAACCAACCATTGATCCAATAGGTCAACTTTTTACCAAAAAGTTAAGTTTGGTTAAAATGGTCAATTTCTAATCCGATGACAAACCCATTGACCCAGTAGGTCATCTTTTGACCAAAAAGCCAACTTTGGTCAAAATGGTTAATTTCTGACATAGTGACCACCTCATTGACACAATGGGTTAACTTTTGACCAAAAATTCAATTTTGGTCAAAATAATCAATTTTTGATCGAATGAATAATTATTGACCCAATAAGTCAATCTTTGACTAAAAGGTGAATTTTAGTCAAAATGATCAATCCTTGACATAATGACCAACCCATTAACCCAATAGGTCAACTTTTGACTAAAAAGTCACTTTTGGTCAAAATAGTCTATTTTTGACCTAATGACCACCAAATTGACCTAATTGGTGAACTTTTGACCTAAAAGTTAACTTTAGTCAAAATGGTTAATTTCTGACCCAATGACCAACCCATTGACCCAATAGGTTAACTTTTGACAAAAAAGTCAAATTTGGTAAAAATGGATAATCCTTGACCCAATGACCAACCCATTGACTCAATAGGTCAACTTTTAACCAAAGAGACATTTTTGGTCAATTTTTTTTATTTTTGACCTAATGACCACCCAATTGACCCAACAGTTCAACTTTTGAGCAAAAATTCAACTTTGGTTAAAATGGTCAATTTTTGACCAAATGACCAATCCATTGACGCAATAGATCAAATTTTGACCAAAAAGTTAATTTTGGTTAAAATGGTAAATCCTTAACCCAATGACCATCCTATTGACCTAATAGGTAACCTTTTGACCAAAAAGTCAGATTTGGTCAAAATAGTCAATTTTTACTTAATGACCACCCAATTAACCCAATAGGTCAACTTTTGAATAAATAGTCAATTTTGGTCAAAATGGTCAATTTCTGACCCAATGACATACCCCTTGATCCAATAGATCAACTTTAGACTAAAAAGTCAAATTTGGTCAAAATGGTCAATCCTTGACCCAATGTCCGACCCATTGATCCAATAGGTCAACTTTTGACCAAAAAGTCACGTTTAATCAGAATGGTAAACTTCTGACCCAACGACAACTCCATTGTCCCAAATGGGTCAACTTTTGAAAAAAAATTGAATTTTGCTCAAAATAGTCAATTTTTGGCTTAATGACCAATTATTGAACCAATAAGTCAATCTCTGACCAAATAGTCAACTTTGTTCAAAATGGTTAATCCTTAACCCATGTCCAACCCACTGACCCAACAGGTCAACTTTTGACCAAAAAATCAACTTTCGTCAAAATGGTCAACCCATTAACCTAATAGGTCAACTTTTGACCAAAAAGTCAACTTTGGTCAAAATGGTCAATCTTTTACCCAAGGACCAACACATGTCCCAATAGGTCAACTTTTGAACAAAAAGTAAATTTTGGTCAAAATAGTCAATTTTTGACCTAATGACCACCCATTGACCTAATAGGTCAACTTTTGATCAAAAAGGCAACTTTGGTCAAATTGTTCAATTTCTGACCCAGTGACAAACCCATTAATGTAATAGGTCAACTTTTGACCGAAAAGTGAACTTTGGTAAAAATGGTCAATTCTTGACCCAATGACCAACTCATTGACCCAATAGGTCAACTTTTGAACAAAAAGTCAATTTTGGTCAAAATAGAGAACTTTTTGACCTAATGACTAATTATTGACCCAATAAGCCAATCTCTGACTAAGAAGTCAACTTTAGTCATAATGGTCAATCCTTGACCAAATGACCAACCCATTGACCCAATAAGAAAACTTTTGACCAAAAAGTCAACTTGGGCAAAATGGTAAATCTTTGATGCAATGGCCAACCCACTAACCCAATAGATCAACTTTTGACCAAAAAATCAATTTTGGTCAAAATCGTCAAATTTTAACCAATTGACTAATTATTAACCCAATAAGCTAATATCTGACAAAAACATCAACTTTGGTCAAAATGGTCAATCCTTGGCCCAATGACCAACTCAATGACCCAATAGGTCAACTTTTGACCAAAAAGTCAACTTTGGTCAAAATGGTCAATCCACGACCCAATGACTAACTCTTGACCCAATAAGTGAACTGTTGACCAAAAAGTCAATTTTGGTCGATATAGTAAAATTTTGACCTAATGACAAATTATTAACCCAATAAGTCAATCTCTGACCTAAAAGTCAACTTGTTCAAAATGGTATTTCCTTGACCCCATGACCAACCCATTGAACCAATATGTCAACTTTTGATCAAAAAGTCAACCTTGGTCTAAATGGTCAATCCCTGACCCAATGACCAACCCATTTACCCAATTGGTCAACATTTGACCAAAAAGTCAATTTTGGTCAAAATAATTAATTTTTGACCTAATGACCACCCCATTAACCCCATATGTCCACATTGGTTAAAATGGTCAATTTGTGACCCAACGCTTAATCCATTGACCCAATAGGTCAACATTTGACCAAAATGTCAATTTTGGTCAAAATGATCAATCCTTGACCTAATGACCAACCCATTAACCCAATGGGTCAACTTTTGACGAAAAACTCAATTTTCGTCAAAATAGTCAATTTTTGACCTAATGATCAACTATTAACCCAATAAGTCAATCGTTGACCAAAAAGTCAACTTTGGTCAAAATGGTCAAACTTTGACCCAATGACAAAATCATTCACCAAATAGGTCAACTTTTGAACAAAAAATCAACTTTGGTCAAAATGGTTACTCTTTGACCCAATGACCAACTCTTTGATCTAATTGGTCAACTTTTGACCAAAAAGTTAATTTTGGTCAAAATAGCTAATTTTTGACCTAATGACCAATTATTGACCCAATAAGTCAATCTCTGACCAAAAAGTCAACTTTTTCAAAATGTTATATCTTTGACCTAATGACCAACCATTGACCCAATAAATCAACTTTTGACCAAAAAGTCAACTCTTGTCAAAATGGTCAATTTCTAACTCATCGACCACCCAGATACCGAAATGGTTCAACTTTTGACCAAAAATTCAATTTTGGTAAAAATAGTCAATTTTTGGCCTAATGACCAATTATTGACCCAATAAGTCAATCTCTGACCAATAAGTCAACTTTGGTCAAAATGTTCAATCCTTGACCCAATGACCAACCCATTGACCCAATTTGTCAACTTTTGACCAAAAGTCTACTTTGGTCAAAATGGTCAATCCTTGACCCAATGACCAACCCATGACCTAATATATTAACTTTTGAACAAAAAATCATATTTAGTCAAAATAGTCAATTTTTGATCTAATGACCACCCGTTGACCCAATGGGTTAACTTTTGACCAAAAAGTCAACTTTGGTCATAATGTTCAATTTCTGACCCAATGACAAACACATTATCCAATAGGTAAACTTTTGACCAAAAAGTGAACCTTGGTCAAAATGGTCAATTCTTGAACCAATGACCAATTCATTGACCCAATAGGTTAACTTTTGAACAAAAAGTCCATTTTGGTCAAAATAGCTAATTTTTGACCAAATGACAAGTTATTGACCCAATAAGTTAATCTCTGACAAAAAAGTCAACTTTGGTCATAATGGTCAATCCTTGACCCAAAGACCAACCCATTGACCCAATATATCAACTTTTGACCAAAAAGTAAACTTTGGTCAAAATGGTAAATCCTTGACGTAGTGACCAACCCACTGACCTAATAGATGCACTTTGACTAAAAAGTCAATTTTGGTCAAAATTGTTAAATTTTGATCTAATGACAAATTATTGACCCAATAAGCCATACTCTGACCATAACGTCAACTTTGGTCCAAATGCTCAATTCTTGACCCAATGCCTAACCCATTGACCCAACAGGTCAACTTTTGACCAAAAAGTCAACTTTGGTCAAAATGGTCAATCTTTGACCCACTGACTAACCCATTGACCCAATATGTGAACTTTTGGTCGATATAGTTAATTTTTGACCTAATGACCAGCCCAGGGACCCAATACATCAAATTTTGAATAAAAAGTCAACTTTGTTCAAAATGGTCATATTCTCACCCATTGACCAACACATTGACCCAATAGGTCAGTTTTTGACCTAAAAGTTAACTTTGGTCAAAATGGTTAAAGCTTGACCCAATGACTAACTCATTGACCCAGTATGTCAACGTTTTACCAAAAAGTCAATTTTGGTCAAAACAGTCAATTTTTGATCTAATGACCAATTATTGACCCAGTAAGTCAATCTCTGACTAAAAAGTCAACTTGTTCAATATTGTCAATCCCTGACCCAATGACCAACCCATCGACCTAACAGTCAACTTCGACAAAAAGTCTTGGATCAAAACAGTTAATTTTTAACCTAATGACCACTTCATTGACCCAATAGGTCAACTTTGGTTAAAATGGTCAATTTCTGACTTAATGACTAACCCATAGACCCACTAGGCCAACTTTTGAACAAAAAGTCAACTTTGGTCAAAATGATCAATCCTTGACCCAATGACCAACCCATTAACCCAAAAGGTCAACTTTTGACCAAAAAGTCAATTTCGGTTAAAAAAGTAAATTTTTGACCTAATGACCAATTATTGATCCATTAAGTCAATCTCTGACAAAAAAGTCAACTTTGGTCAAAATGGCCAATCATTGACACAATGACCAAGCCATTGACCCGATAGGTCAAATTTTGACTAAAAGGTCAATTTTGATCAAAATAGTCAAATTTTGACTTAATTATTACCCATTAACCCAATAAGTCAACTTTTGACCAAAAAGTCAAGTTTTGTCAAAATGGTCAGTTTCTGACCCAATGACCAACCCGTAGACCCAATAGGTCAACTTTTGACTAAAAAGTCAACTTTGGTCAAAATGGTTAATCCTTAGCCCAATGACTAACCCATAGACCTAGTAGGTTAACGTTTTACTAAAAAGTCAATTTTAGTCCAAATAATCAATTTTTGACCTAATGACCAATTATTGACCCAATAAGTCAATCTCTGATCAAAAAGGCAACTTTGATCGAAATGGTCAATCCTTGACCCAATGACCAACCAAATGACCAAATAGGTCAACTTTTAACCCAAAAAATCAATTTTGGTGAAAATAGTCAATTTTTGACCTAATGACCACCCCGTTGACCCAAAAGGTTAACTTTTGACCAAAAAGTTAACTTTGGTCAAAATGGTTAATTTTTTACCCGATGACCAACCCATTGATCCAATCGGTCAACTTATGACCAAAATGTCAACTTTGATAAAATGGTCAATCTCTTACCTAATGAACAACTAATTGACCCTATATGTCAACTTTGGACAAAAATGTCAACTTTGGTAAAAATGGTCAATCCTTGAACAAGTGACTCCACATTGCCCCAATAGGTCAACTTTTGACCAAAAAGTAAATTTTAGACTAAATAATAAATTTTTAGCCTAATGACCACCCGTTGACCCAATATGTCCACTTTTGATGAAAAAGTCAACTTTCGTTAAAATTGTGAATTTCTGACCCAATGACCAGCCCATTGACCTAATAAGTCAACTTTTAACTAAAAAGTCAACTTTTGTCAAAATGGTTAATCCTTGACCGAATGACCCAATAGGTCAACTTTTGACCAAAAAGTCAATTTTGATCAAAATGGTCAAATTTTCGACCTAATGACCATTTTTTGACCGAATAAGTCAATCTCTGACCAAAATGTAAACTTTTATCAAAATGTTCAATCCTTGACAAAATTACTAACCCATTGACCAAATAGGTCAACTTTTGACCAAAAAGTCAACTTTGGTCAAAATGATCAATCATTGAACCAATGACCAACCCATTGACCCAATAAATGAACTTTGACCAAAAAGGTCAATTTTTGTAAAAAAGATAATTTTTGACATAATGACCAATTATTGACTCAATAAGTCAATCTGTGACCAAAAAGTCTACTTTGGTCAAAATGGTCACTCCTTGACCAATGACCCCTCATTGACCCAAAAGGTCAACTTTCGACCAAAAATTCAACTTAGTCAAAATGGTCAATCCTTGACCCAATGACTCACTCATTGACCCAACATGTCAGCTTTTGACCAAAAAGTCAACTTTGGAAAAAATGCTCAATTTCTGTCCCAATGACCAACCCATTGATCCAATTGGTCAACTTTTGACCAAAAAGTCAACTTTGGTCAAAATGGTTAATCCTTGACCTAATGACCAACACATCAATCTAACAGTCAACTTTTCGACCAAAAAGTCAATCATGGGTCAAAATGGTCAATCCATGACCCATGACCAACCAATTGACCTAATAGATCAACTTTTGATGAAAAAGTCAATTTAGTCAAAATGATCAATCCTTGACCCGAAGATTAACCCATTGACCCAATAGGTGTACTTTTTATAAAAAAGACAACTTTAGTCAAAATAGTCAATCATGACCAAAAAATTAACCCATTGGCCCAATGGGTCAACTTTTGACCAAAAAGTTAATTTTGGTCAAAAAAGTCTATTTTTGACCTAATGAACACCCCATTGACCCAATGGATCAACTTTTGACCGAAATGTGAATTTTGGTTAAAATGGTAAATCATTGACATAATGACACCCATTTACCCAATTGGTCAACTTTTGACCAAAAAAGTAAATTTTTGTCAAAATAATCAATTTTTAACCTAACAACCACCCCATTTCCCAAAGAGGTCAACTTTTGCCAAAAAGTCAACTTTAGTTAAAATGGTCAATTTCTGACCCAATAACTAATCCATTAACCCAATAGGTCAACTTTTCACCAAAAAGACAACTTTGGTCAAAATGGTCAATCCTTGACCTAATGACCAACCCATTGACTAAATAGGTCAACTTTTGACCAAAAAGTCAATTTTATTCAAAATATCATTTTTTGACCTAATGACCGCCCCATTGACCCAATAGATGAACTTTTGACCAAAAAGTCAGCTTTGGTCAATATGGTTAGTTTTGTACCCAAAGACCAAAGAGTCAACTTTGGTCAAAAGAGTCAATCCTTGACCCAATGGCCAACCCATTGACCTAATAGGTCAACTTTTTGACCAAAAAGTCAGCTTTGGTCAAAATAGTCAATTTTTTACATAATGAACACCCAATTGACCCAATAGGCCAACTTTTGACCAAAAAGTCAACTTTGGTCAAAATGGACAATTTTTGACCCAATGACCTACCCATTGATCTAATAGGTCAACATTTGACCAAAAAGTCAAATTCTCAAAATGGTAAATACTCAACCCAATGATCCAATATGTCAACTTTTGACAAAAAAAGTCAACTTTGATCAAAATGGTCAACTTTTGACCCAATGAACACCCCGTTGTCCCAAATGGGTCAACTTTTGACCAAAAATTCAATTTTGATCAAAATGGTTAATTTTTAGCCTAATGACCAATTATTGACCCAATAAGTTAATCTCTGACCAAAAAGTCAACTTTGGTCGAAATGGTCAATCCTTGACGCAATGGCAAACCCATTGACCCAATATGACAACTTTTGACAAAAAAGTCAACTTTGGTCAAAATGGTCAACCCTTTGACAAATAGGTCAACTTTAGACCAAAAAGTCAACTTTGATTAAAATGGTCAATCCTTGACCCAGTGACCAACCCATGACCTAAAAGGTCAACTTTTGAACAAAAAGTTAATTTTGGTCAAAATAGTCAATTTTTGACCTAATGACCACCCATTAACCCAATAGGTCAACTTTTGACCAAAAAGTCAACTTTGGTGAAATTGTTCAATTTTAGAACCAATGACAAACCTATTCATCCCAGAGGTCAACTTTTGACGAAAAAGTAAACTTTGGTAAAAATGGTTAATTCTTGACCCTATGACCAACTCATTGATCAAAAAGGTTAACTATTGAATAAAAATCAATTTTGGTCAAAATAACTAATTTTTTATCTAATGACCAATTATTGACCCAACAAGTCAATGTCTGACTAAAAAGTCAACTTTGGTCATAATGGTCAATCCTTGACCAAATGAATAATTATTAACCCAATAAGTCAATCTTTAACCAAAAAGTGGGTTGGTCATTACGTCAAGGATTTACCATTTCGACCCAATGACCAACCCATTGACTCAATAGGTCAACTTTTAAACAAAGAGATATTTTTGGTTAAAATTTTTTATTTTTGACCTAATGACCACCCAATTGACCCAACAGGTCAACTTTTGAGCAAAAAGTCAACTTTGGTTAAAATGGTCAATTTTTGACCAAATGACCAATCCATTGACGCAATAGGTCAAATTTTGACCAAAAAGTTAATTTGGTCAAAATGGTAAATCCTTGACCCAATGACCATCCCATTGACCTAATACCTTTTGACCAAAAAGTCTACTTTGGTAAAAAACGTCAATTTTTGCTTAATGACCACCCAATTGACCCAATAGGTCAACTTTTGAATAAATAGTCAACTTAGGTCAAAATGGTCAATTTCTGACCCAATGACATACCCATTGATCTAATAGATCAACTTTTGACAAAAAGTCAAATTTGGTCAAAAATGGTCAATCCTTGACCCAATGTCCGACCCATTGATCTAATAGGTCAACTTTGGACCAAAAAGTCACGTTTTATCAGATGGTAAACTTCTGACCCAACGACAACTCCATTGTCCCAAATGGTTAAACTTTTGAAAAAAATTCAATTTTGGTCAAAATAGTCAATTTTTGGCTTAATGACCAATTATTGACCCAAGAAGTCAATCTCTGACCAAATAGTCAACTTTGGTCAAAATGGTTAATCCTTGACCCAATGTCCAACCCGAAGGACTCAACGAAGTTAACTTTCGACCAAAAAGTCAACTTTCGATCAAAATGGATCAACCCAATAACCTAATATAAGTCAACTTTCGACCAAAAAGTCAACTTTGGTTAAAATGGTCAATCTTTTACCCAATGACCAACACATGTCCCAACAGGTCAACTTTCTGAACAAAAAGTAATTTTGGTCAAAATAATAATTTTGACTCAATGACCACCCATCGACTCTATCAGGTCAACTTTTGATCAAAAAGGTAACTTTGGTCAAATTGTTCAATATCCGACCCAGAGACAAACCCATTAATGTAATAGGTCAACTTTTGACTGAAAAGTGAACTTTCGTAAAAATGGTCAATTCTTGACCCAATGACAAACTCATTTACCCAATAGGTCAACTTTTGAACAAAATGTCAATTTTGGTGAAAATAGCCAACTTGTTGACCTAATGACCAATTATTGACCCAATAAGTCATTCTCTGACTAAAAAGTCAACTTTAGTCGTAGTCGTCAATCCTTGACCAAATGGCCAACCCATTGACCCAAAAAGAAAACTTTTGACCAAAAAGTTAACTTTGGTCAAAATGGTAAATCTTTGACAAAATGACAAACCCACTAACCCAATAGATCAACTTTGGACCAAAAAAATCAATTTTGGTCAAAATCGTCAAATTTTAACCTATTGAATAATTATTAACCCAAAAAGCTAATCTCTGACCAAAACGTCAACTTTGGTCAAAATGGTCAATCCTTGGCCCAATTGACGAACCCATTGACCCAATAAGTCAATCTCTGACCAAAAAGTCAACTTGTTCAAAATGGTATATCCTTGACACCATGACCAAACCATTGAACCAATAGGTCAACTTTTGAACAAAAAGTCAATTTTGGTCAAAATAGTCAATTTTTGACCAAATGACCACCCATCGACCTAATCAGTCAACTTTCGACCAAAAGGCAACTTTGGTCAAATTATTCAATCTTCGACGCCAGTGACAAATCCATTAATGTAATAAAGTTAACTTTCGACTGAAAAGTGAACTTTGGTAAAAATGGTCAATTCTTGACCCAATGACCAACTCATTGACCCAATAGGTCAACATTTGAGCAAAAAGTCAATTTTGGTCACAATAGAGAACTTTTTGACCTAATGACTATTTATTGACCCAATAAGCCAATCTCTGACTAAGAAGTCAACTTTGGTCATAATTAGCCAATCTTCGACCAAATGACCAACCCATCGACCCAATAAGAAAACTTTCGACCAAAAAGTCAACTTGGTCAAAATGATAAATCTTTAACGCAATGACCAACCCACTAACCCAATAGATCAACTTTTGACCAAAAAATCAATTATGGAAAAAATTGTCAAATTTTAACCTATTGACTAATTATTAACCCAATAAGCTAATCTCTGACCAAAACGTCAACTTTGGTCAAAATGGTCAATCCTTGGCCCAATGACCAACTCATTGACCCAATAGGTCAACTTTTGACCAAAAAGTCAACTTTGGTCAAAATGGTCAATCCATGACCCAATGACCAACCCTTGACCCAATATGTGAACTGTTGACCAAAAAGTCAATTTTGGTCAATATAATAAAATTTTGACCTAATAACCAATTATTAACCCAATAAGACAATCTCTGAGCTAAAAGTCAACTTGTTCAAAATGGTATTTCCTTGACCCCATGACCAACCCATTGAACCAATATGTCAACTTTTGATCAAAAAGTCAACCTTGGTCTAAATGGTCAATCCCTGACCCAATGACCAACCCATTTACCCAATTGGTCAACTTTTGACCAAAAAGTCAATTTTGGTCAAAATAGTCTATTTTAGACCTAATGACCACCCCATTGACCCAATAAGTCCACTTTGGTTAAAATAGTCAATTTGTGACCCAACTCTTAATCCATTGACCCAATAGGTCAACATTTGACCAAAATGTCAACTTTGGTCAAAATAATCAATCCTTGACCTAATGACCAACCCATTAACCCAATAAGTCAACTTTTGACGAAAAAGTCAATTTTGGTCAAACTAGTCAATTTTTGACCTAATGATCAACTATTAACCCAATAAGTCAATCTCTGAGCAAAAAGTCAACTTTGGTCAAAATGGTCAAACTTTGACCCAATGACAAAATCATTCACCAAATAGGTCAACTTTTGAAACAATAATCAACTTTGGTCAAAATGGTTATTCTTTGACCCAATGACCAACTCTTTGACCTAATTGGTCAACCTTTGACCAAAAAGTTAATTTTAGTCAAAATAGATAATTTTTGACCTAATGACCAATTATTGACCCAATAAGTAATCACTAACCAAAAATTCAACTTTTTCAAAATGGTATATCTTTGACCCAATGACCAACCCATTGACCCAATAAATCAATTTTTGACCAAAAAGTCAACTTTTGTCAAAATGGACAATTTCTAACTCATCGACCACCCCGATACCAAAATGGTTCAACTTTTAACCAAAAATTTAATTTTGGTAAAAATATTCAATTTTTGGCCTAATGACCAATTATTGACCCAATAAGTCAATTTCTGACCAATAAGTCAACTTTGGGGAAAATGTTCAATCTTTGACCTAATGACCAACCCATTGATCCAATTGGTCAACTTTTGACCAAAAAGTCAACTTTAATCAAAATGGTCAATCCTTGACCCAATGACCAACCCATGACCTAATATATTAACTTTTGAACAAAAAATCATATTTAGTCAAAATAGTTAATTTTTGATATAATGACCACCCATTGACCCAATGGGTTAACTTTTGACCAAAAAGTCAACTTTGGTCAAAATGTTCCATTTCTGACCCAATGACAAACACATTATCCAATAGGTTAACTTTTGACCAAAAAGTGAACCTTGGTCAAAATGGTCAATTCTTGACCCAATCACCAACTCATTGACCCAATAGGTCAACTTTTGAACAAAAAGTCCATTTTGGTCAAAATAGCTAATTTTTGACCTAATGACAAGTTATTGACCCAATAAGTTAATCTCTGACCAAAAAGTCAACTTTGGTCATAATGGTCAATCCTTGACCCAAAGACCAACCAATTGACCCAATAGGTCAACTTTGGACCAAAAAGAAAACTTTGGTCAAAATGGTAAATCCTCGACGCAATGACCAACCCACTGACCTAATAGATGCACTTTGACTAAAAAGTCAATTTTGGTCAAAATTGGTAAATTTTGATCTAATGACCAATTATTGACCCAATAAGCCATACTCTGACCAAAACGTCAACTTTGGTCAAAATGCTCAATTCTTGACCCAGTGCCTAACCCATTGACCCAACAGGTCATTTTTTAACCAAAAAGTCAACTTTGGTCAAAATGGTCAATCTTTGACCCACTGACTAACCCATTGACCCAATATGTGAACTTTTGGTAGATACAGTTATTTTTTGACTTAATGACCAACCCAGGGACCCAATACGTCAACTTTTGACCAAAAAGTCAACTTTGGTCAAAATGGTCATATTCTCATCCATTGACCAACACATTGACACAATTAGTCAGTTTTTGACCAAAAATTTAACTTTGGTCAAAATGGTTAATGCTTGACCCAATGATTAACCCATTGACCCAGTAGGTCAACGTTGTACCAAAAAGTCAATTTTTGTCAAAACAGTCAATTTTTGATCTAATGACTAATTATTGACCCAGTAAGTCAATCTCTGACTAAAAAGTCAACTTGTTCAAAATTGTCAATCCCTGACCCAATGACCAACCCATTGACCCAATAGGTCAACTTTTGACAAAAAAGTCTACTTGGATCAAAATAGTTAATTTTTAACCGAATGACCACTTCATTGACCCAATAGGATAACTTTGGTTAAAATGGTCAATTTCTGACTTAACGACTAACCCATTGACCCACTAGGCCAACTTTTGAACAAAAAGTTAATTTTGGTCAAAATGATCAATCCTTGACCCAATGACCAACCCATTAACCTAAAAGGTCAACTTTTGACCAAAAAGACAATTTTGGTTAAAAAAGTGAATTTTTGACCTAATGACCAATTATTGACCCATTAAGTCAATCTCTGACAAAAAAGTCAACTTTGGTCAAAATGGCCAATCATTGACACAATGACCAAGCCATTGACCCGATAGGTCAGATTTTGAGTAAAAGGTCAATTTTGATCAAAATAATTAAATTTTGACTTAATGACTAACCCATTAACCAAATAAGTTAACTTTCGACCAAAAAGTCAAGTTTTGTCAAAATGGTCGACTTTTGAACCTAATGACCAACCCGTACCCAACAGTCAACTTCGACCAAAAAGTCAACTTTGGTCAAAATGGTTAATCCTCGACCCAACGACTAACCCATGACACTAGTAGGTTAACGTTTTCACTCAAAAAGTCAATTTTAGTCCAAATAATCAATTTTCGACCTAATGACCAATTATCGATCCAATAAGTCAACTTTCGACCAAAAAGTCAACTTTGATCGAAATTGTCAATCCTTGACCCAATGACCAACCAAATGACCAAATAGGTCAACTTTTGACCCAAAAAGTCAAATTTGGTGAAAATAGTCGATTTTCGAATTCGATGACCACCCTATCGATTCAAAAGGTCAACTTTTCGACCAAAAAGTTAACTTTAGGTCAAAATGGTTAATTTTTTACCCGATGACCAACCTATTGATCCAATTGGTCAACTTATGACCAAAATGTCAACTTTGATAAAATGGTCAATCTCTTACCTAATGAACAACCAATTGACCCTATAGGTCAACTTTCGACCAAAATGTCAACTTTGGTAAAAATGGTCAATCCTTGAACCAGTGACTCATACACATTGCCCCAATAGGTCAACTTTTGACCAATAAGTAAATTTTGGTCTAAATAGTCAATTTTTGGCCTAATTACCACCCATTGACCCAATATGTCAACTTTTGATGAAAAAGTCAACTTTCGTTAAAATGGTGAATTTCTGACCCAATGACCAGCCCATTGACCTAATAGGTCAACTTTCAACCAAAAACCCAACTTTTGTCAAAATGGTTAATCCTTGACCGAATGACCCAATAGGTCAACTTTTGACCAAAAAGTCAATTTTGGTCAAAATGGTCAAATTTTCGACCTAATGACCATTTTTTGACCGAATAAGTCAATCTCTGACCAAAATGTAAACTTTTATCAAAATGGTCAATCCTTGACAAAATTACTAACCCATTGACCAAATAGTCAACTTTCGACCAAAAGTCAACTTTAGTCAAAATGATCAATCATTTAACCTAACGAACAACCCATCGACCTAATAGATGAACTTTCGACTAAAAGGTCAATTTTGGTCAAAAAATATAATTTTCACATAATGACCAATTATTAACCCAATAAGTCAATATCGGACCAAAAAGTATACTTTAGTCAAAATGGTCACTCTCGACCAATGACCACTCATCGAATCCAATAAGGTCAACTTTCGACCAAAAATTCAACTTGGTCAAAATGGTCAATCCTTGACCCAATGACTCACTCATTGACCCAACATGTCAGCTTTTGACCAAAAAGTAAACTTTAGAAAAAATGCTCAATTTTTATCCCAATGGCCAACCCATTGATCCAATTGGTCAACTTTTGACCAAAAAGTCAACTTTGGTCAAAATGGTTAATCCTTGACCTAATGACCAACACATTGACCCAATAGGTCAACTTTTGACCAAAAATCAACTGTGGTCAAAATGGTCAATCCATGACCCAATGACCAACCAATTGACCTAATAGATCAACTTTTGACAAAAAAGTCAATTTAGTCAAAATAATCAATCCTTGACCTGGTGACTAACCCATTGACCAAATAGGTCTACTTTTTACAAAAAGACAACTTTGGTCAAAATAGTCAATCATTGACCAAAAAACCAACCCATTGGCCCAATAGGTCAACTTTTGACCAAAAAGTTAATTTTGGTCAAAAAGTCAATTTTTGACCTAATGACCACCTTATTGACCCAATGGGTCAACTTTTTACCAAAATGTGAATTTTGGATAAAATGGTAAATCCTTGACATAATGACACACCCATTGACCCAATTGGTCAACTTTTGACCAAAAAAGTAATTTTTTGTCAAAATAATCAATTTTTAACCTAACAACCACCCCATTTCCCAAAGAGGTCAACTTCGCAAAAAGTCAACTTTAGTTAAAATGGTCAATTTTCGACCTAATAACTAACCCATCGACCTCAACAGTCAACCTTTCGACCAAAAAGACAACTTTGATCAAAATGGTCAATCCTCGACCTAATGACCAACCCATCGACTAAATAGGTCAACTTTTGACCAAAAAGTCAATTTTATTCAAAATATCATTTTTTGACCTAATGACCGCCCCATTGACCCAATATATGTACTTTTGACCAAAAAGTCAGCTTTGGTAAACATGGTTAATTTTGTACCCAATGACCAAAGAGTCAACTTTGGTCAAAAGATTCAATCCTTGACCCAATGGCCAACCCATTGACCTAATAGGTCAACTTTTTGACCAAAAAGTCAGTTTTGGTCAAAATAGTCAATTTTTACATAATGAACAACCCAATCAATCTAATACAGCCAACTTTCGACCAAAAAGTCAACTTTGGTCAAAATGGTCAATTTCTGACCCAATGACCTACCCATTAATCCAATAGGTCAACATTTGACCAAAAAGTCAAATTCTCAAAATGGTAAATACTCAACCCAATGATCCAATAGGTCAACTTTTGACAAAAAAAATCAACTTTGGTCAAAATGGTCAACTTCTGACCCAATGAACACCCTGTTTTCCCAAATGGGTCAACTTTTGACCAAAAATTCAATTTTGATCAAAATAGTTAATTTTTTGCCTAATGACCAATTATTGACCCAATAAGTTAATCTCTGACCAAAAAGTCAACTTTGGTCGAAATGGTCAATCCTTGATGCAATGACAAACCCATTGACCCAAAACGTCATCTTTTGCCAAAAAAGTCAACTTTGGTCAAAATGGTCAACCCTTTAACAAATAGGTTAACTTTAGACCAAAAAGTCAACTTTGATTAAGATGGTCAATCCTTGATCCAGTGACCAACCCATGACCCAAAAGGTCAACTTTTGAACAAAAAGTCAATTTTGGTCAAAATAGTCAATTTTTGACCTAATGACCACCCATCAACCCAATAGATCAACTTTTAACCAAAAAGTCAACTTTGGTGAAATTGTTTAATTTTTGAACCAATGACAAACCTATTCATCCCAGAGGTCAACTTTTGACGAAAAAGTAAACTTTGGTAAAAAATGGTTAATTCTTGACCCAATGACCAACTTATTGACCCAAAAGGTTAACTATTGAATAAAAAATCAATTTTGGTCAAAATAACTAATTTTTGACCTAATGACCAATTATTGACCCAATAAGTCAATCTCTGACTAAAAAGTCAACTTTGGTCATAATGGTCAATCCTAGACCAAATGACCAATTATTGACCCAATAAGCCAATCTCTGACCAAAAAGTGGGTTGGTCATTACGTCAAGGATTTACCATTTCGACCCAATGACCAACCCATTGACTCAATAGGTCAACTTTTAACCAAAGAGACATTTTTGGTCAAAATTTTTTATTTTTGACCTAATGACCTCCCAATTGACCCAACAGGTCAACTTTTGAGTAAAAAGTCAACTTTGGTTAAAATGGTCAATTTTCGACCAAATGACCAATCCATCGACGCATATGTCAAATTTCGAATCAAAAGTTAAGCTTCGTCAAAATGGTCAATTCTCGAACCCAATGACCATCCCATCGACCTAATAGATAACCTTTCGACCAAAAAGTCAACTTGGTCAAAATAGTACAATTTTTACTTAATGACCACCCAATTGACTCAATAGGTCAATTTTGAATAAATAGTCAACTTTGGTCAAAATGGTCAATTTCTGACCCAATGACATACCCATTGATCCAATAGATCAAGTTTTGACTAAAAAGTCAAATTTGGTCAAAATGGTCAATCCTTGACCCAATGTCCGACCCATTGATCCAATAGGTCAACTTTTGACCAAAAACTCATGTTTAATCAGAAAGGTAAACTTCTGACCCAACGACAACTCCATTGTCCCAAATGGTTCAACATTTGAAAAAAAATTCAATTTTGGTCAAAATAGTTAATTTTTGGCTTAATGAACAATTAATAACCTAATAAGTTAATCTCTGGCCAAATAGTCAACTTTGGTCAAAATGGTTAATCCTTGACCCAATGTCCAACCCAGTTGACTCTAACAGGTCAACTTTTGACCAAAAAGTCAACTTTGGTCAATATGGTCAACCCATTAACCTAATAAGTGAACTTTTGACCAAAAAGTCAACTTTGGTCAAAATGGTCAATCTTTTACCCAATGACCAACACATGTCCCAATAGGTCAACTTTCAACAAAAAGTAAACTTTGGTCAAAATAATCAATTTTCGACTCTAACGACCACCCATCAATCTAATCAAAGTCAACTTTCGATCAAAAGAGCAAATTTCGGTCAAATTATTCAATTTGTCGACCTAACTAAAGAAAACACATTTATGTAATAGATCAACTTTTGACCGAAAAGTGAACTTTGGTAAAAATGGTCAATTCTTGACCCAATGACCAACTCATTTACCCAATAGGTCAACTTTTGAACAAAAAGTCAATTTTGGTGAAAATAGCCAACTTGTTGACCTAATGACCAATTATCAATCTAATAAGTCAATCTTCGACTAAAAAGTCAACTTTAGTCATAGTGGTCAATCCTTGACCAAATGGCCAACCCATTGACCCAATAAGAAAACTTTTGACCAAAAGTCAGCTTTGGTCAAAATGGTAAATCTTTGACAAAATGACCAACCCACTGACCCAATAGATCAACTTTTGACCAAAAAATCAATTTTGGTCAAAATCGTCAAATTTTAACCTATTGACTAATTATTAACCCAAAAAGCTAATCTCTAACCAAAACGTCAACTTTGGTCAAAATGGTCAATCTTTGACCCAATTGACGAACCCATTGACCCAATAAGTCAATCTCTGACCAAAAAGTCAACTTGTTCAAACTGGTATATCCATGACCCCATGACCAACCCGTTGAACCAATAGGTCAACTTTTGAACAAAAAGCCAATTTTGGTCAAAATAACAATTTTCGACCTAATGACCACCCTATCGACCCAATAGGTCAACTTTGATCAAAAAGGCAACTTTGGTCAAATTGTTCAATTTCGACTCAACTGACAAACCCATTAATGCAATAGGTCAACTTTTGACCGAAAAAGTGAACTTTGGTAAAAATGGTCAATTCTTGACCCAATGACCAACTCATTAACCCAATAGGTCATCTTTTGAACAAAAAGTCAATTTTGGTCAAAATAGAGAACTTTTTGACCTAATGACTAATTATTGACCCAATAAGCCAATCTCTGACTAAGAAGTCGACTTTGGTCATAATGGTCAATCCTTGACCAAATGACCAAACCCATTGACCCAATAAGAAAACTTTTGACCAAAAAGTCAACTTTGGTCAAAATGGTAAATCTTTGACGCAATGACCAACCCACTAACCCAATAGATCAACTTTTGACAAAAAAATCAATTTTGGTCAAAATCGTCAAATTTTAACCTATTGACTAATTATTAACCCAATAAGCTAATCTCTGACCAAAACGTCAACTTTGGTCAAAATGGTCAATCCTTGGCCCAATGACCAACTCATTAACCCAATAGGTCAACTTTCACCAAAAGTTTAACTTTGGTCAAAATGGTCAATCCATCGACCTAATGACCAACCCTCGACTCCAAGATGTGAACCGTCGACCAAAAAGTCAATTTCGTCGATATAAGAAAAGTTCGACCTAATGACCAATTATCAACCCAATAAGTCAATCTTCGACCTAAAAGTCAACTTGTTCAAAATGGTCAATTCTCGACCCCATGACCAACCCATCAACCAATATGTCAACTTTCGATCAAAAAGTCAAACCTTGGTCTAAATGGTCAATCCCTGACCCAATGACCAACCCATTTACCTAATTGGTCAACTTTTGACCAAAAAGTCAATTTTGGTCAAAATAGTCAATTTTAAACCTAATGACCGGGGATTGACCCAATAGGTCCACTTTGGTTAAAATGGTCAATTTGTGACCTAACGCTTAATCCATTGACCCAATAGGTCAACATTTGACCAAAATGTCAACTTTGGTCAAAATGATCAATCCTTGACCTAATGACCAACCCATTAACCCAATAGGTCAACTTTTGAAGAAAAAGTCCATTTTGGTCAAAATAGTCAATTTTTGACCTAATGATCAACTATTAACCCAATAAGTCAATCTCTGACCAAAAAGTCAACTTTGGTCAAAATGGTCAAACTTTGACCCAATGACAAAATCATTCACCAAATAGGTCAACTTTTGAACAAAAAATCAACTTTGGTCAAAATGGTTATTCTTTGACCCAATGACCAACTCTTTGACCTAATTGGTCAACTTTCGACCAAAAACTTAATTTTGGTCAAAATAGATAATTTTTGACCTAATGACCAATTATTGACCCAATAAGTCAATCTCTGACCAAAAAGTCAACTATTTTAAAATGGTATATCTTTGACCCAATGACGACCCATTGACCCAATAAATCAACTTTTGACCAAAATGTCAACTTTTGTCAAAATGGTCAATTTCTAACTCATCAACCACCCCAATACCAAAAAGGTTCAACTTTTGACAAAAAATTCAATTTTTGGCCTAATGACCAATTATTGACCCAATAAGTCAATCTCTGACCAATAAGTCAACTTCTGTCAAAATGTTCAATTTCGACCCAATGACTCAACCCATCGACTCTAATCGGTCAACTTTTCGACCAAAAAGTCAACTTTCGTCAAAATAGTCAACTTTCGACCCAATGACCAACCCACGACCTAATATATCAACTTTCGAACAAAAAATCATATTTAGTCTAAATAGTCCATTTTTGATCTAATGACCACCCATTGACCCAATGGGTTAACTTTTGACCGAAAAGTCAACTTTGGTCAAAAAGTTTAATTTCTGACCCAATGATAAACACATTATCCAATAGGTCAACTTTTGACCAAAAAATGAAGCTTGGTCAAAATGGTCAATTCGACTCCAACGACCATCTCGTTAACCTAACAGTCAACTTTCAACAAAAGTCCATTTTGGTCAAAATACCAATTTTCGACCAAATGAAAAGTTATCGACCCAATAAGTTAATTCCGACCAAAAAGTCAACTTTGGTCATAATGGTCAATCCTCGACCCAAAGATCAACCCATCGATCCAACAAGTCAACTTTCGACCAAAGTCAACTTTGGTCAAAATGGTAAATCCTCACGCAATGACCAACCCACTCGACCTAATCAGATCACTTCGACTAAAAAGTCAATTTTGGTCAAAATTGTTAAATTTCGATCTAACGACCAATTATCGACCCAATAAGCCATACTCCGACCAAAACGTCAACTTTGGTCCAAATGCTCAATTCCGACCCAATGTCCAACCCATCGACCCAACAAAGTCAACTTTCGACCAAAAAGTCAACTTTCAGCCAAAATGGTCAATCTTCGACCCATCGACTAACCCATCGACCTAACATGTGAACTTTTGGTCGATATAGTTAATTTTTGACCTAATGACCACCCCAGTGACCCAATACGTCAACTTTTGACCAAAAAGTCAACTTTGGTCAAAATGGTCATATTCTCACCCATTGAACAACACATCGAATCTAATAGTCGGCCTTTTACCAAAAAGTTTACTTTGTCAAAATGGTTAATGTTCGACCCAATGACTAAACCATTGACCCAGTAGGTCAAGGTTTTACCAAAAAGTCAATTTTGGTCAAATCAGTCAATTTTTGATCTAATGACTAATTATTGACCCAGTAAGTCAATCTCTGACTAAAAAGTCAACTTGTTCAAAATTGTCAATCCCTGACCCGATGATCAACCCATTGACCCAATAGGTCAGCTTTTGACAAAAAAAGTCTACTTGGATCAAAATAAGCATAATTTTAACCTAATGACTACTCCATCAATCTAACAGTCAACTTCAAGTTAAAATGGCTACTCTTGACTTAACGACTAACCCATTGACCCACTAGGCCAACTTTTGAACAAAAAGTCAACTTTGGTCAAAATGATCAATCCTTGACCCAATAACCGACCCATTAACCCAAAAGGTCAACTTTTGACCAAAAAGTCAGTTTTGGTTAAAAAAGTGAATTTTTGACCTAATGACCAATTATTGACCCATTAAGTCAATTTCTGAAAAAAAGTCAACTTTGGTCAAAATGGCCAATCCTTGACACAATGACTCAGCTCATCGAATCTCGATAGGTCAAATTTCGACTAAAAGGTCAATTTTGATCAAAATAGTCAAATTTTGACTTAATTATTACCCATTAACCCAATAAGTCAACTTTTGACCAAAAAGTCAACTTTTGTCAAAATGGTCTCGTTTCCGACCCAATGTCCAATCCGTAGAACCAATAAGTCAACTTTCAACTAAAAAGTCAACTTCGTCAAAATGCGTTAATCTCTACCTCAATGACTAACCCATAGACCTAGTAGGTTAAGGTTTTACCAAAAAGTCAATTTTAGTCCAAATAATCAATTTTTGACCTAATGACCAATTATTGACCCAATATGTCAATCACTGATCAAAAAGTCAACTTTGATCGAAATGGTCAATCCTTGACCGAATGACCAACCAAATGACCATATAGGTCAACTTTTGACCCAAAAAGTCAATTTTGGTGAAAATAGTCAATTTTTGACCTAATGACCACCTCGTTAACCCAAAAGGTCAACTTTTGACCAAAAGGTTAACTTTGGTTAAAATGGTTAATTTTTTACCCGATGATCAACCCATTGATCCAATCGGTCAACTTATGACCAAAATGTCAACTTTGATAAAATGGTCAATCTCTTACCTAATGAACAACCAATTGACCCTATAGGTTAACTTCGACCAAAATGTCAACTTTGCAAAATTTAATAATCCAACCAATGACTCATACACATCGCCCTAATAGGTCAACTTCGACCAAAAAAGTCAAATTTTGGTCTAAATAAGAAATTTTTAAATTAATGACAACCCATCGACCCATCAACTTTGTCAACTTCTGTGAAAAAGTCAACTTTCATTAAAATGACATCTCTCAATCTAATGATCTAACCTATCGACCTAATCGGTCAACTTTTAACCAAAAAGTCAACTTTCATCAAAGTGCACTAATCTTCGACCGACCGACCCATTAGCCGATGTTCTGCCAAAAGTCAATTTTGGTCAAAATTGTCAAATTTTCGACCTAATGACCATTTTTGACCGAATAAGTCATTCTCTGACCAAAATGTAAACTTTTGTCAAAATGGTCAATCCTCGACAAAATTACTAACCCATCGATCAATAACTGTCAACTTTCGACTAAAAGTTAACTTTCGGTCAAAATGATCAATCATCGAACCAATGACCAACCCATCGAATCTAACAGTGAACTTTCGACCAAAAGGTCAATTTTTGTAAAAAAGATAATTTCGACATAATGACCAATTATGACTCAATAAGTCAATCCGTGATCAAAAAGTCTACTTGCGTCAAATGGTCACCTCGACCAATGACCCTCATCGATCCAAAAGGTCAACTTTCGACCAAAAATTCAATCTTAACTAAAGGTCTATCCTCACCCAATGACTCACTCATTGACCCAACATGTCAGCTTTTGACCAAAAAGTCAACTTTGGAAAAAATGCTCAATTTCTGTCCCAATGACCAACCCATTGATCCAATTGGTCAACTTTCGACCAAAAAGTCAACTTTGTCAAAATGGTTAATCTTCGACCTAACGACCAACACATCGACCCAACAGTCAACTCCGATCAGAAAAGTCAACTGCAGTCAAAATGGTCAAACCATGACCCATGACCAACAAATTGACCTAATAGATCAACTTTTGACAAAAAAGTCAATTTAGTCAAAATGATCAATCCTTGACCCGATGACTAAACCATTGACCCAATAGGTCTACTTTTTACAAAAAAGACAACTTTGGTCAAAATAGTCAATCATTGACCAAAAATCCAACCCATTAGCCCAATAGGTCAACTTTTAACCAAAAAGTTAATTTTGGTCAAAAAAGTCAATTTTTGACCTAATGACCACCCCATTGACCCAATAGGTCAACTTTTTACCGAAATGTGAATTTTGGTTAAAATGGTAAATCCTTGACATAATGACACACCCATTGACCCACCGGTCAACTTTCGACCAAAAAGTAAATTTTTTGTCAAAATAATCAATTCTTAACCTAACAACCACCCCATTTCCTCAAAGAAAGTCAACTCTTCGCCAAAAAGTCAACTTTAGTTAAAATGGTCAATTTTCGACCCAATAACTAATCCATCAATCTAACAGTCAACTTTTCACTAAAAAGACAACTTTAGTCAAAATGGTCAATCCATGACCCAATGATCAACCCATTGACTAAATTGGTCAACTATTGCCCAAAAAGTCAATTTTATTCAAAATATCATTTTTTGACCTAATGACCTCACCCTATCAATCTAATATGATGTACTTTGACCAAAAAGTCACATTTCTGTAAACATGGTTAATTTTGTACCCAATGACCAAAGAGTCAACTTTGGTCAAAAGAGTCAATCCTTGACCCAATGGCCAACCCATTGACTTTGTAGGTCAACATTTTGACCAAAAAGTCAGCTTTGGTCAAAATAGTCAATTTTTTACATAATGAACAACCCAATCAATCTAATAAAGCCAACTTTTGACCAAAAAGTCAACTTTGGTCAAAATGGTCAATTTCTGACCCAATGACCTACCCATTGATCCAATAGGTCAACATTTGACCAAAAAGTCAAATTCTCAATATTGTAAATACTCAACCCAAAGATCCAATAGGTCAACTTTTGACAAAAAAGTCAACTTTGATCAAAATGGTCAACTTCTGACCCAATGAACATCCGTTGTCCCAAATTGGTCAACTTTTGACCAAAAAATCAATTTTGATAAAAATAGTTAATTTTTGGCCTAATGACCAATTATTGATTCCAATAAGTTAATCTCCACTCAAAAAGTCAACTTTGGTCGAAATGGTCAATCCTTGCATGCAATGACAAACCTATCACCCAATACGTCAACTTTCGGCAAAAAGTCAACTTCGTCAAAATGGTCAACCCATTAACAACAAGGTCAACTTTGCATCAAAAAGTCAACTTTGATTAATATGGTCAATCCTTGACCCAGTGACCAACCCATGACTCAAAAGGTCAACTTTTGAACAAAATGTTAATTTTGGTCAAAATAGTCAATTTTTGACCTAATGACCACCCATTGACCCAATAGGTCAACTTTTGACCAAAAAGTCAACTCGGTGAAATTCTTCAATTCTTAACCAATGACAAACTTATTCATCCTGCAAGGTCAACTTCACGAAAAAGTAAACTTTGGTAAAAAATGGTTAATTCTGACGATGACTAACTTATTGATCTGAAAAGGTTAACTATCAATAAAAAATCAATTTTGGCAAAAATAACTAATTTTGAACCTAATGACCAATTATCGACTCGATAAGTCGATCTCTCAAGACTCAAAATCGACTTTGGTCATAGTCGTCAATCGCCCGACCGAATGACCGATTATCGACATCGTCATGAGCCGTCTCCGACCAAAAGCGCTGGGTTAGTCATTACGTCGTCGGATTTACCATGTTCGACCTAATGAGCCAAGCGAGTCGACTCGATAAAGTCGACTTTTAACGAAAGAGACTTTTTTGGTCAAAATTTTTTATTTTTGACCTAATGACTAATTGGCCTCGATTGACCCAGCAGTCGACTCCCGAAGCGAAAAATTCGACTTGGGTTTAAAATGTCGATCGATTTCGACTCTACGCTTGACAGGTGGCACCTCCGACAAAGTTAATTTCGGACAAAATAAGTAACTCGACTCTGACAAACGGCCAATCCCATCGACCCCAATAGTGTAACCTTACGACCGAAAAGCCGGCCGCGAGTCGAAATAGATACGATCTTGCTTAATGACATACCCCACCGACGGCAATGGTCGGCATTTCGAATAAATAGATCGGATTTGAGAATCGAAATGAGTTCGACTTCGGCCCAATGACATTCCCATTGATCCAATAGATCAATTTTTGACCAAAAAGTTAAATTTGGTCAAAATGGTCAATCCTTGACCCAATGTCCGACCCATTGATCCTATAGGTCAACTTTTGACCAAAAAGTCACGTTTAATCAGAATGGTAAACTTCTGACCCAACGATAACTCCATTGTCCCTAATGGGTCAACTTTTGAAAAAAATTCAATTTTAGTCAAAATAGTCAAATTTTGGCTTAATGACGAATTATTGACCCAATAAGTCAATCTCATCGACTAAATGATCAACTTTCGTCGAAATGGTTAATCCTCGACCCAATGTCCGACTCTAATGACCCGACAGTCGACTTTTGACCAGAACGTCGACTTCGGTCAAAATGGTCGACCCATTAACTCTAATAAGTCAACTTTTGACCAAAAAGTCAACTTTGGGCCGAAATGGTCGATCTTTTACCCATTGACCAACACATGTCCCGATAGATTCAACTTTTTAAACAAAAAGTAAATTTTGGTCAAAATAAGCAATCGATTCTGACTGTACCACCATCGACCTAATAAAGTCGACTTTTGATCAAAAAGACAACTTTGGTCAAATTGTTCAATTTCTGACCTAGTGACAAACCCATTAATGTAATAGGTAAATTTTTCCCAAAAAGTGAACTTTGGTAAAAATGGTCAATTCTTGACCCGATTAGCCGACTCGTCGATCTGACAGATCGACTTTTAAACAAAAAATCGATTTTGGTGAAAATAGCCGAGCTTGTTGACCTAATGACCGATTATCGACCCGATAAGCTCGATCTCACGACTAAAAGTCAACTTTAGTCAGCAGTGGTCGATCCGACCAAATAGGCCAACCCATCGACCCAATAAGAAAAGCTTGACCGAAAAGTCAACCTTTGGTCAAAATGGTAAATCTCTGACAAAAATGACCAACCAATCGATCCGATAGATCAACTTTCGACCGAAAAATCGATTTGGGTTAAAATCGTCAAATTTTAACCTATCGACTAATTATTAACCCAAAAATGCTAATCTCCGACCAAAACGTCGATGTCGAGTCAAATGGCTAATCCTTGGCCGATCGACGAAAGCCATTAGCCCAATAAGTCAGTCTCCGACCAAAAAGTTACTTGTTCAAAATGGTATATCCTTGACCCCATGACCAACCCATTGAACCAATAGGTCAACTTTTGAACAAAAAGTCAATTTTGGTCAAAATAGTCAATTTTTGACCTAATGACCACCCATTGACCTAATAGGTCAACTTTTGATCAAAAAGGCAACTTTGATTAAATTGTTCAATTTCTGACCCAGTGACAAACCCATCAATGTAATAGGTCAACTTTTGATCGAAAAGTGAACTTGATAAAAATGATCAATTCTCGACCCAATGACTGACTCATCAATCTAATAGGTCAAATTTTGAACAAAAGTTAATTTTGGTCGAAATAGAGAACTTTTCGACCAAAAACCAATTATCGATCTAATAAGCCAATCTCTCGACTAGAAGTCAAGTTTGGTCATAATGGTCAATCCTTGACCAAATGACCGACCCATCGATCTGATAAGAAAACTTTTGACCAAAGGGTCAACTTTGGTCAAAATGGTAAATCTTCGACGCTAATGACCAACCCACTAACCCGATAGATCAACTTTCGACCAAAAAATCGATTTTGGTCGAAATATTCAAATTTTAACCTATCAGACTAATTATTAACCCAAATAAGCTAATCTCCCGACCAAAACGTCGACTTTGGTCGATCCTTCCTAGATGACCGACTCGTCGACCCTGACAGTCGACTTTTGACCGAAAAGTCGACTTTGGTCGAAATGGTCGATCCATGACCCAATGACCAACCCTTGACCCAATATGTGAGTCGTTGACCAAAAGTCGATTTTGGTCGATATAGTAAAATTTTCGACCTAATGACCAATTATTAACCCAATAAGTCGATCTCGACCTAAAAGTCAACTTGTTCAAAAAGGTATTTCTTTGACCATGTACGACCAACCAATGCAACCAATATGTCAACTTTTCGATCGAAAAGTCAACCTCGTCTAAATGAGTCAATCCTCGACTCCAATGACCAACCCATCTACCCAATGGTCAACTTTCAACCAAAAAGTCAATTTCTGGTCAAATAGTCAATATAATTCTGACCTAATGACCACCCCAGGTCGACCCAATAGGTCCAACTTTAGTTAAAATCGTCGATCTGCAACTAACGCTTAATCACATTGACCTCGATCGGTCGACATTCGACCAAAATGTCAACTTTGGTCAAAATGATCAATCCTTGACTTAATGACAACCCATTAACCCAATAGGTCAACTTTTGACGAAAAAATTAATTTTTGTCAAAATAGTCAATTTTTGACCTAATGATCAACTATTAACCCAATAAGTCAATCTCTGACCAAAAATTCAACTTTGGTCGAAATGGTCGAGCTTCGACCCGATGCGAGAAAATCATTCACCGAAAGGTCGACTTTTGAACAAAAAATCAAATTTGGTCGAAATGGTTATTCTTTCGACTCGTAATGCGACTCTTTGACCTAGTCGAATCGACTTTTGACTAAAAGTTAATTTTGGTCGAAAATAGCTAATTTTCGACCTAATTACCAATTATCGATCTAACAAGTCGATCTCCCAACCAAAAAGTCAGCTTTTTGAAATGGTATATCTTTGACCGGTCGACCGAAATAAATCGAACTTTGACCCCGTAAGTCGATCTGCGACCGATAAGTCGACTTTGGTTCGAATGTTCGATCCTTGACCCGATGACAACCCATTGACCCGATTGGTCGACTTTTGACCAGAAGTCAAGCTTTGGTCAAAATGGTCGATCCTCGACCCAATGACCAACCAACGACTGATATATTAACTTTTGAACAAAAAATCATACTTATCGAAATAGTCGATTTTCGATCTAATGACCGCTCATTGACCAAATGGGCCAACTTGACGAAAAAGTCAACTTTGGTTGAAAATGTTCGATTCGACCCAATAACGAAGCACATTATCCTAATAAGTCAACTTTGATCGAAATTGAACCTCGGTCGAAAATGTTCGATTCTTGACTATGACCCGACTCATTGACTGTCAAGTCGACTTTTGAACAAAAAGTCATTTTAGTCGAAATTCTTAAATTTTTGACCTAATGATAAGTTATTGGCCTAATAAGTTAAACTCCGACCGAAAAGTCGAAGTTTGGTCGTAATGGTCGATCCTTGACCCGAAGACCAACCCATTGACCCGACAAAGTACGTCCACCAAAAAGTAAACTTTGGTCAAAATGGTAAATCCTTGATGCAATGACCAACCCACTGACCGAATAGATGAACTTTGAACAAAAAGTCAATTTTGGTCAAAATAGCTAATTTTTGACCTATTGACCAATTATTGACCCAATAAGTTAAACTTTGACCAAAAAGTAGACTTTGGTCATAATGGTCAATCCTTGACCCAAAGACCAACCCATTGACCCAATAGGTCAACTTCGACAAAAAATTGACTTTGGTTAAAATGGTAAATCTTTGACGCAATGACATAACCCTCGGCCGGCAATAGATCAACTTTGACGAAAAATTCGATTTTGGTTGAAATGTTCGAATTTTGATCTAATGACCGATTATTGACACGATAAGCGAACTCGACCAAAGCGTCGACTTTGGTGAAATGCTCGATCCTTGACGATACCTCGATTAGTCGATTTTTGACCAAAAATTCGACTTTACGTCAAAATGGTGATCATTGATCCCATCGACGACCCATTGATCGATATGTTAAGTGTTGACCAAAAATTCGATTTTGGTCGATATAATCGATTTTGCCCAATGGCCGTACTATGGGCTACATCGTCAACTTTTGACCAAAAAGCCAACTTTGGTCAAAATGGTCTATTCGACCCGATGTCCAATTATCGACGCAATAAGTTAGTTTTTGACCAAAAGTTAACTTTAGTCGAAAATGGTTAATGCTTCGATGCAACGACTAACCCATTGACTGAGAGATCAACTTTTCGCAAGTCAATTTCGGTCAAAGCGATCGATTTTGACCTATGGCCGATTATTGACCCGATAAGTCAATCTTTGACAAAAAAGACAACTCTGCTGAAAATGGTCGATCCTCAAACGATAACCTGACATTGACCCAAATGAGTTAACTTTTGACGAAAAGTCTACTTTGGTCAAAAAAGTCAATTTTTAACCTAATGACTACGCGTATTACTTGACAAATTGACTTTGGTAAAAATGACCGATTTTGACTTAACGACTAACCATTGTACGCATGTGCCAACTTGAACAAAAAGTCAACTTTAGTCAAAATGATATCCTTAATAGAATGATTAACCCATTAACTCCAAGTAAGAACTTTTGACGATTAAAAGTCGAGTTTGGTCGAAAATAATCAATTTCACTGCATGGCCGATTATTGACCGATAAGTAAATCTGCGACAAAAAAGTCGACTTTGACGAAATGGCTAATCCTTGACACATCGACCAACCCATTGACCGGATGACAGTCAAATTTTGACTCTGAAGGTCGATTTTGGTCAAAATAGTTAATTTTTCGACGTAATGACCGAACATCGACCCGATAAGTAAACTTTTGACCAAAAGTGCAAGTTATTGTCAAAATGGTCGGTTCGACCTGATGACTGACTCATAGACCTAACAGTTAACTTCGACTAAAAAATTAGCTTTAGTCATGATGTTTAATTTTCGACCTAGGTAATGAGCCCATTAATCCAACAGGTCAACTTTTACTAAAAGGCTGAACTTTCGTCAAATGACGATTCTTGTCCCAATGACCATCTCATCGATCCAACAGGTCGACTTTTAAACAAAAAGTCAATTTTGGTTAAAATAACTAATTTTCGACATCAATGACTAATTATCGACCTAATAAGTTAATCTCCGACCAAAAGTCAACTTTGGTCATAATTGATCTAACTTTGACCCAAAGACTAACCAATCTGACGATGGTCGACTTTTGACAAAAAGTCAAATTGGTTAAAATGGCAAATCCTTTATGATGAATGACCAACTTCATCGACCACATCGATTAACTCCATGACTAAAAAGTCAATTTTAGTCGAAATTGTCAAATTTCGATTTAATGGCTGATTATCGATCCAATAAGCCAACTTGACCGAAACGTCAGCTTTGAGTCGAAATGATCAATCCTTCGACCTAATGCCTAACCCATCGACCCAACAGTCGACTTTTGACTAAAATGTAAACTTTGAGTCAAAATAGTGATCATCAATCCACGCGAACCAACCCATCGATTCAATATGTTAACTTTGACCGAAATGTCAATTTTGGTCGATATAGTCAATTTTTGACCAAATGACCACCCCATGGACCCAATACGTCAACTTTTGACCAAAAAGTCAACTTTGATTAAAATGGTCATATTCTGACCAAATGACCAACCCATTGACCCAATAAGTCAGTTCTTTAACAAAAAGTTAGCTTTTGTCAAAATGGTTAATGCTTGACGCAATGACTAACCCATCGACCCAGTAGGTCAACTTTTTACCAAAAAGTCAATTTTGGTCAAAAGAGTTAATTTTTAACCTAATGAGCAATTATTGACCCAATAAGTCAATCTCTGACCAAAAATTCAACTTGTTCAAAATGGTCAATCCCTGATTCTATGACTAACCCATTGACCGAATATGTCAACTTTGACCAAAAAGTCTACTTTGGTCAAAATAGTCAATTTTTAACCTAATGACCACCCCATTGAGCCTATAAGTCAACCTTCGTTAAAATGATCAATTTTTAACTTAACGACTAACCCATTGACCCCTTGGCCAACCTTTGAACCAAAAGTCAACTTTGGTAAAAATGCTCGATTCGACCCAAATGACAACCGATCGATCCAGTGGCGACTTTTTGCCAAAAAGTCAACTTTAGTCAAAATGGTCAAATCATCGACCCGATGACGACCCATTGACCGATTGATCAACTTTTGACCAAAAAATCGACTATGGTCAAAAGTTCGATCCATGACCCAATGACCAACCAATTGACCCAATAAGTCAACTTTTGACCAAAAAGTCAATTTTAATCAAAATGGTAATTGCTTGACCCAATAACTAATCCATTGACCCAAGGTCTACTTTTTACCAAAAAGTCAACTTTGGTCAAAATGGTCAATCCTTAACCAAACAACCAAGCCATTGCCGAATAAATCAACTTTTGACGAAAAAGTCAATTTTGGTCAAAAATAGTCGACTTTTGACTAATGTGAATCTCATCGACCAATGTCGACTTTTGACCAAAATGTGAATTTTGGTCAAAAAGGTCAATCCTTGACACAATGACATACCCATTGACCCAATCACTCAACCTTTGACAAAAAAAGTAAATTTTGGTAAAAATAGTCAATTTTTAACCTAACAATCGCCCCATTTACCAAACATGTTAACTTTGACCAAAAAGTCAACTTTAGTTAAAATGGTCAATTTCTGACCCAAAAACCAACCCATTGACCCGATAAAGTCGACTTTCGACCAAAAAAGATAACTTTGGTCAAAATGAATCGATCCTTGACTACAATGACCGACCCATTGACTAAATAGATCAACTTTTCACGCAAAAAGTCGATTTTGGTCAAAATAGCCGATTTTGACACGACCACCCCATTGACCGAATAGATGAACTTTCGACAAAAAAGTCGGCTTTAGTCAACATAGTTAATTTCGTACACGATGACGAAAAGTCGACTTTGGCCCGAAACGAGCGATCCTCGACCGATGACAAAACAGTGATTGACGAGTCAACTTTTGACAAAAAGTCAGCTTTGGTCAAAATAGTCAATTTTTTACATAATGAACACTTAATTGACCCAATAGGTCAACTTTTGACCAGAAAGTCAACTTTGGTTAAAATGGTAAATCCTTGATGTAATGACCAATCCACTGACCAATAGATCAACTTTGACCAAAAAGTCAATTTTGGTCGACATTGTCAAATTTTGATCTAATGACCGATTATTTACCCAATAAGCCAAACTCTGACCAAAACGTCAACTTTGGTTAAAATGCTCAATCCTTGACCCGATGCTTTAACCCATTGACCCGACAATCGAACTTTGACCAAAAGTCGGCTTCGGTCAAAATGGTCGATCATTGATCCACTGACGAACCCGTTGACCCGATATGTTAATTTTCTGGCAAAAGTCGATTTTGGTCGATATAGTTAATTTTTGACATAATGACCACCCCATGAATCTGATAATCGACTTTTGACCAAAAGTCGACTTTGGTCAAAATGGTCATCGACCAGATGATCGACCCATTGACCCGATAGGTCGATTTTGACCAAAAAGTTAACTTTAGTCGAAATGGTTAATGCTTGACGCAATGAGTAACCCGTCGATCGACGATGGTCGACTTTTTTGCCAAAAAGTCGATTTTGGTCGAAAACGATCGATTATTGACCTAATGATCGATTATTGACCTAATAGTCAATCTCTGACCAAAAAAGTCAACTTTTTCAAAACGGTCAATCCCTGACCAAATAACTAACCCATTGACCCAATAGGTCAACTTTTGACCAAAAAGTGTACTTTGGTCAAAATAGTCAATTTTTAACTAGATGACCACCCCATTGAGCCTATAGGTTAACCTTGGTTAAAATGGTCGATTTACGACCAACAGTAACACATTGACCAATCTGATGCTGACCTCTGAACAAAAAGTCAACTTTGGTCAAAATGATCAATCCTTGACCCAATGACCAATCCATTAATCCAATAAGTCAACTTTTAACCAAAAAGTCAATTTTGGTCAAAAAAAGTCAATTTTCGACCTAATGACCAATTATTGACCAAATAAGTAAATGTCTGACAAAAAGTCAACTTTTGTCAAACTGATCAATCCTTGACAAATGACTAATCCATTAACCCGATAGATCAAATTTTGACTAAAAGGTCAATTTTGTACAAAATAGTCAATTTTTGATGTAATGACCACCCATTAACCCAATAAGTAAACCTTTGACCAAAATGACAAGTTTTGTCAAAATGGTTAGTTTAAATACGATCAACTAGACTCATGAGACCCACGATAGATCGACTTTTTACTAAAAAGTCGACTTTGGTCGAAATGGTTAATCATTAACCCGATGACTAAACCGTCGACCTAGTAAGATCAAATTTTACGAAAAATCGATTTTAGTTAAAATAATCGATTTTTGACCTAATGACCAATTATTGACCCAATAAGTTAATCTCGACCAAAAAGTCAACTTTGGTCGAAATAGTCAGATCCTTGACCCGATGACCGATCGATTGACGAAATAGGTCGACTTTTGACCAAAGTCGATTTTGGTGAAAATAGTCGATTTTTGACACAATGATCGCCTATTGACTCCAAGGTCAATCTTTTGACCAAAAAGTTAACTTTAGTCAAAATGGTCAATTCGACGATGACTAGACCCATCGATCCAATCGAGCCGACTTATAACCGAAAAGTCGACTTTGGTCAAAATGGTCGATCCTCGACCGATGTATAAGCGATTGATTTTATAGATCGACTTTTGACTAAAATGTTAACTTTGGTCAAAATGATCAATCTTTGAACGAGTGACATACAAATCGACTCAATAGGTCAACTTTTGAGCAAAAAGTCAATTTTTGTCCAAATAGTCAATTTTAACCTAATGACCACCCATTGACCCAATATGTCAACTTTTGATCAAAAAGTCAACTTTGGTTAAAATGGTCGATTTACGACCAATGATCGACAGCCAATTGACACAATATGTCGACTTTTGACGAAAGTCAACTTTAGTCGAAAATGGTTAATCCTTGACCTAATGACTGATAAGTCGACTTTTGACCAAAATGTCGATTTTGGTCAAAATGGACAAATTTTGACCTGATGACCATTTTTTAGCTCGATAAGTCGATCTCGACTAAAATGTAGACTATGGTCAAAATGAGTGATCCTTGAACCAATTACTGAGCCCATTGACCAAATAAGTTGACTTTTGACCCAAAGTCGACTTTGGTGAAATGATCAATCATTGAACCGATGACCGACCAGTCGACCTAATAGGTCAACTTTTGACCAAAAGGTTAATTTTGGTAAAAAAAACAATTTTTGACATAATGATCAATTCTTGACCTAATAAGTCAATCTATGACCAAAAAGTCTACTTTGGTCAAAATGGTCATCTTGGCCGATGACCTACCTCGTCGTACACAAAGGTCAACTTTTGACCAAAAAGTCAACTTTGGGCAAAATGATCAATCCTTGACGCAATAACCCACTCATTGACCCAATAGGTCAGCTTTTGACCAAATAGTTAAAAATGCTCAATTTCTTATCCAATGACCAACCCATTGATCCAATTGGTCAACTTTTGACCAAAAAGTCAACTTTGGTCAAAATGGTCAATCCTTGACCCAATGACCAACCCATTGACCTAATAGAGTCGACTTTTGACAAAAAAGTCAACTATGGTTAAAATGGTCAATCCATGACCCAGTGACCAACCACTTGACCCAGTAGGTCAATTTTTGACCAAAAAGTTAATTTCAAACAAAATGGTAATTCCTTGACAACGATAGGCGCACCAATTGACACCGATAAATCTACTTTTTAAAAAGTCAACTTTGGTCAAAATGGTCAATCCTTAACCAAATAATCAAGCCATTGCCGAATAAATCAACTTTTGACCAAAAAGTCAATTTTGGTCAAAATAGTCAATTTTTGACCTAATGACCACCCCATTGACCTAATGGGACAACTTTTGACCAAAATGTGAATTTTGGTCAAAATGGTCAATCCTTGACACAATGACATACCCATTGACCCAATCACTCAACTTTTGACAAAAAAAGTAAATTTTGGTCGAAAATAGTCGATTCCACTAACCAAACAACCACCCCATTTACCAAACAGGTCAACTTTGACCAAAAAATCAACTTTAGTTAAAATAGTCAATTTCTGACCCGAAAACCAACCCATTGACCCAATAGGTCGACTTTTGACCAAAAAGACAACTTGGTCAAAATGGTCAATCCTTGACCTATGACCAACCCATTGACTAAATAAGTCAACTTTTGACCAAAAAGTCAATTTTGGTCAAAGTAGTCAATTTTTGACCTAATGACCACCCCATTAACCAAATAGATGAACTTTTGACAAAAAAGTCAGCTTTGGTTAACATGGTTAATTTCTGACCCAATGACCAAAGAGTCAACTTTGGTCAAAACGGTCAATCCTTGACTCAATGACTAACCCATTTACCGAACAGGTTAACTTTTAACCAAAAAGTCAACTTTGGTCAAAATAGTCAATTTTTTACATAATGAACACCTAATTGACCCAATAGGTCAACTTTTGACCAGAAAGTCAACTTGGTTAAAATGGTAAATCCTTGACGCAATGACCAACCCACTGAACCAGTAGATTAACTTTTACTAAAAAGTCAATTTTGGTCGAAATTGTCAAATTTTGATTTAATGACCGATTATTGACCCAATAAGCCAAACTCTGACCAAAACGTCAACTTTGGTCAAAATACTCAATCCTTGACCCAATGCCTAACCCATTGACCCAAAGTCAACTTTTGACCAAAAAGTCAACTTTGGTCAAAATGGTCAATTAATGACCCACAGACCAACCCATTGACCCAATATGTTAACTTTTGACCAAAAAGTCAATTTTGGTCCATATAGTTAATTTTTGATCGAATGACCACCCCATGGACCTAATACGTCAACTTTTGACCAAAAAGTCAACTTTGGTTAAAATAGTTAATATTGATCAACAATGACAACCCATTGACCTAGATGAGTCGGTTCTTGACCAAAAAGTTAACTTTGGTCAAAATGGTTAATGCTTGACGCAATAGTAACCCATTGACCCGATGGGTCGACTTTTTACCAAAAAGTCGATTTTGGTTAAAAGAGTTAATTTTTAACTTTAATGACCGATTATTGACCCAATAAGTCGATCTACTAACCAAAAATCAACTTGTTCGAAATGGATCGATCCACTGACCCGATGACAACGCCAGTTGACCCAATAGGTCAACTTTTGTCCAAAAAGTCTACTTTGGTCAAAATAGTCAATTTTTAATCTAATGACCACCCCATTGAGCCTATAGGTTAACCTTAGTTAAAATGGTCAATTTTTGACTTAACGATTAACCCATTGACCCACTGGGCCAACCTTTGAATAAAAAGTCAACTTTAGCCAAAATGATCAATCCTTGACCCAATGACCAATCCATTAATCCAATAGGTCAACTTTTGACCAAAAGTCGATTCTGAGTCAAAATGATCAATTCTAGCCTAATGACTCAATTATTGACCAAATAAGTAAATCTCGACAAAAAGTCGACTTTGGTCGAAATGACGATCTTGGACACAATGACTGACCCATAATTCGATGAGTCGAATTTTGACTAAAAGGTCGATTTTGGTCGAAATAATCGATTTTATACGTAATGACCACCCATTGACCCGATAAGTAAACTTTTGACCAAAAAGTCGAGTTTTGTCAAAATGGTCGGTTACGACTGATGATCGACTTCATGGAGCAAAATAGGTTAACTTTTGACTAAAAAGTCAACTTTTGTCAAAATGGTTAATCATTAACCCAATGACTAAACCATTGACCTAGTAGGTCAAATTTTTACCAAAAAGTCAATTTTAGTTAATAATCAATTTTTGACCTAATGACCAATTATTGACCCAATAAGTCAATCTCTGACAAAAAAGTCAACTTTGGTCGAAATGGTCAATCCTTGACCCAACGACTAACCGATTAACCAAATAGGTCAACTTTTGGTAAAAAAGTCAATTTTGGTGAAAATAGTCAATTTTTGACCTAATGACCACCCCATGACCCAAAAGGTCAACTTTTGACCAAAAAGTTAACTTTAGTCAAAATGGTCAATTTTTGATCCATTCACCAACCCATGGTCAACTTATAACCAAAAAGTCAACTTTGGTCAAAATGTTCAATCATTGACCCAATGTATAACTGATTGACCCTATAGGTCAACTTTTGACCAAAATGTCAACTTTAGTCAAAATGGTCAATCTTTGAATGAGTGACATACAAATTGACCCAATAGGTCAACTTTTGAGCAAAAAGTCAATTTTGGTATAAATAGTAAATTTTAACCTAATGACCACCCATTGACCCAATATGTCAACTTTTGATCAAAGAGTCAACTTGGGTTAAAATCGTCAATTTCTGACCTAATGACCAGCCCATTGACCTAATATGTCAACTTTAGAACAAAAAGTCAACTTTGGTCAAAATGGTTAATCCTTGACCTAATGACCCAATAGGTCAACTTTTGACCAAAAAGTCAATTTTGAGTCGAAATGGTCGAAATTTTCGACCTAATGACCATTTTTAATCCAATAAGTCGATCTCGACCAAAATGTAAACTTTGGTCAAAATGAGTCGATCCTTGAACCCATTACTAACCCATTGACCAAATAGATCGACTTTTGACAAAAAGTTAACTTTGGTCGAAATGATCGATCATTGAACCGATGAGCAAGCCATTGACCCAATAGGTCAACTATTGACCAAAAGGTCAATTTTGGTCAAAAAAAGATAATTTTCGTCATAATGACCAATTATTGACCCAATAAGTCAATCTGTGACCAAAAAGTCTACTTTGCTCAAAATGGTCACTCTTATACCAATGACCACCTCGTTGACCCAAAAGGTCAACTTTTGACCAAAAAGTTATCTTTGGGCAAAATGGTCAATTGATATGATGACCCACTCGTTGACTGATAGATCGGCTTTTGACGAAAAGTTAGCTTTGGTAAAAAGGCTCGATTTACGACCAATGACGACCCATTGATCCGATTGGTCAACTTTTGACCAAAAAGTCAGACTTGTCAAAATGGATCGATCCTTGACCGATGACCAGACCCATTTACCCGATAGATCGACTTTTGACCAAAAAGTCGACTATGGTCGAAAGAGGTCGATCCATGACCTGATGACCGACGATTGACGATAGAGTCGACTTTTGACCAAAAAGTCAATTTTAATCAAAATGGAAATTCCTTGACCCAATGACTACCCCATTGACCTAATAGGTCTACTTTTTACCAAAAAGTCAACTTTGGTCAAAATGGTCAATCCTTAACCAAAAAACCAAGCCATTGCGAATAAATCGACTTTTGACCAAAAAGTCGATTTTGGTCGAAATAGTCAATTTTTGACTAATGACCACCCCATTGACCCAATGGGTCAACTTTTGACCAAAATGTGAAATTTGGTCAAAATGGTCAATCCTTGACACAATGACATACCCATTGACCCAATCACTAAACTTTTGACAAAAAAAAATTAATTTTGTTCAAAATAGTCAATTTTTAACCTAACGACCACCCCATTTGCCAAACAGGTCAACTTTAGTTAAAATGGTCAAATTTCTGACCCAAAAACCAACCCATTGAACCAATAGGTCAACTTTTGACTAAAAAGACAACTTTGGTTAAAATGGTCAATCCTTGACCTAATGAGCAACCCATTGACTAAATAGGTCACCTTTTGACAAAAAAGTCAATTTTGGCCAAAATAGTCAATTTTTGACCTAATGACCACACCATTGACCAAATAGATGAACTTTTGACAAAAAATTCAGCTTTGATCATCATGGTTAATTTCTGACCCAATGACCAAATAGTCAACTTTGGTCAAAATGGTCAATCCTTGATCCATAGGTCAACATTTGACCAAAAAGACAAATTTTTAAAATGGTAAATCCTTGACCCAGTGTCCGACCTATTGATCCAATAGGTCAACTTTTTACAAAAAATCTACTTTGGTCAAAATGGTCACTCCTTGTCGATGACCACCTCATTGACCAAATAGAATCGACTTTTGACAAAAAAGTAAACTTTTGTCGAAAATGGTCGATCCTTGACTCGAGACGACCAACTCATTGACCCAATAGATCGACTTTTGACCAAAAAGTCGACTTTGGTCGAAAATGACCGATCCTTAAACAAATAACTCGACCTATTGACCGAATAAGTTGAACTTTTGACCGAAAAGTCGATTTTGGTCAAAATAATTCGATTTTTGACATCATAAGCGACATAGTGACCCGATGGACCTAATGGGTCGACTTTTGACCAAAATGTGAATTTTGGTCAAAATGGATTAATCACTAACACAATGACATACACATTGACCCAATTGGTTAACTTTTGACCAAAAAGTCAACTCTAGTTAAAATGGTCAATTTTTGACCCAATAACCAACCTATTGATCCAATAGGTCAACATTTGACCAAAAGACAACTTTGGTCAAAATGGTTAATCCTTGACCAACCCATTGACTAAATAGGTAAATTTTGGTCAATATAGTCAATTTTTGACCCAATGATCACCCCATTTACCCAATAGGTTAACTTTTGACCAAAATGTCAACTTTGGTAAAAAAAATAAATTTTTGACCCAACGACCACGCCATTGACCCAATGGGTTAACTTTAGACCAAAAATTCAATTTTGATAGTCAATTTTTGACCTGATGACCAATTATGGACCCAACAAGTCAACCTCTGACCAAAAAGTCAACTTTGGTCAAAAAGGTCAATCCTTGACCCAATGACCAACCCATTGACCTAATAGGACAAAATTTGACCAAAAAGTCAGCTATGGATAAAATGGTCAATCTTGGACCCAATGACTCAATTTATCAACTTTTGAGCAAAAAGTAATTTTGGTCAAAATAGTCAATTTTTAACCTAATGACCACCCAATTGACCCAATATGTCAACATTGACTAAAAAGTCTACTTTGGTCAAAATGGTCGATTCGACCAAATAACGACCCATTGAACCAATAAGTCGAATTTTGACGAAAAATCGACTTTGGTCAAAATGGTCGATCCTTAACCTAATGACAGCATGATAGCCCAATAGGTCAACTTTTGACCAAAAAGTCAAGTTTAGTCAAAATTGTCAATTTGTGACCCAATGACCAACCCATTAACCCAATAGGTCAACTTTTGAACAAAAACTCAACTTTGGTCTAAATTGTCAATTTTTAACCTAATGACTACCCATTGAACTAATAGGTCAACTTTTGATCAAAAATACAACTTGGGTCAAAATGGTCAATCCTTGACCCAATGACCAACCCATTGACCCAAAAGGTTAAAAGCCAAAAAGAAATTTTTGGTCAAAATTTTCAATTTTGACTAATAATGCCTTAATTGACTGATAGAGTTAACTTTTAACCAAAAAGTTAACTTTAGTCAAAATAGTCGATCCTTGACCCGATAATGAGCCCATTGACCGAATAGATTGACTTTTGACCAAAAAGTCGGCTTTGGTAAAAATTATCGAATTTTAACATAATGGCCATCGGTCAGCGATAGGTCATCTTTTGACCAAATAGTCAACTTTGGTCAAAATGGTCAATTTCTAACCCAATGACCTACTCATTGATCAAATAGGTCAACTTTTGACCAAAAAGTCAAATATTGTCAAAATGGTCAATCCTTGACCCAATGTTCGACCCATTGACCCAATAGGTCAACTTTTGACCAAAAAGTCAACTTTGATCAAAATGGTCAACTTCTGACCTAACGACAACCCCATTATCCCAAATGGGTCAACTTTTGACCAAAAATTCAATTTTAGTCTAAATATTCAATTTTTGGCCTAGTGACCAATTATACCCAATAAGTCAATCTCTGACCAAAAAGTCAACTTTGGTCAAAATGGTCAATCCTTCACCCACATGACCGACCCGTTGGCCCGATAGGTCGACTTTAGACCGAAAAGTCAACTTTGGTCGAAATGGTCAATCCATTAACCCGATAGGTCGACTTTTGACCGATAAGTCGACTTTGGTCGAATTGGTCGATCCTGCCGACCCAGTGACACGATAGGTTAACTTTTGAACAAAAAGTCAATTTTGGTCAAAATAGTCAATTTTTGACCTAATGACCACCCATTGACCCAAAAGGTTAACTTCTGGCCAAAAGTCAACTTTGGTGAAATTGTTCAATTTCTAACCCAGTGACAAACTCATTAATCCAGTAGGTCAACTTTTGACCAAAAAGTGAACTTTGGTAAAATTGGTCAATTATTGACCGAATGTCCAACCCATTGACCCAATAGGTCAACTTTTGAACAAAAAGTTAATTTTGGTCAAAATAGCCAATTTTTTACCTAATGACCAATTATTGACCCAATAAGTCAATCTCTGACCAAAAACTCAATTTTGGTCATAATGGTCAATCCTTAACAAAATGAACAACCCATTGACGCAATAGGTCAACTTTTAACCAAAAAGTGAACTTTGGTCGAAATGGTAAATCCTTGACGCAATGACCAACCCACTGACCTAATAGATCAACTTTTGACCAAAAAGTTAATTTTGGTCAAAATCGTCAAATTTTGACCTAATGACCAATTATTGACCCAATAAGCCAATCTCTGACCAAAACGTAAACTTTGGCCAAAATGGTCAATCCTTGACCCGATGACCAACTCATTGACCCAATAAGTCAACTTTTGACCAAAAAGTTAACTTTGGTCAAAATGATCAATCCTTGACCCAATGACCAACCCTTGACCCAATATGTGAACTTTTGACCAAAATGTCAATTTTGGTCGATATAGTTAATTTTTGACCTAATGACCAATTATTAACCCAATAAGTTAATCTTTGACAAAAAATTCAACTTGTTCAAAATGGTATATCGTTAACCCCATGACCAACCCATTGAACCAATAGGTTAACTTTTGATCAAAGATTCAACTTTGGTCAATATGGTCAATCCTTGACCCAATGACTAACCCATTGACCCAATAAGTCAACTTTTGACCAAAAAATTAATTTTGGTCAAAATAGTCAATTTTTGACCTAATGACCACCCCATTGACCCAACAGGTCAACTTTGGATAAAAAGGTCAATTTCTGACCCAACGACTAATCCATTGACTCAACGGGTCAACTTTTGACAAAAAAGTCAACTTTCGTCAAAATGATTGATCCTTGACCCAATGACCATCCCATCAACCCAATAAATCAAGTTTTGACCAAAAAGTCATTTTTGGTCAAAATAGTTAATTTTTGATCTAATAACCGATTATTGACCCAATAAGTCAATCTCTAACAAAAAAGTCAACTTTGGTCAAAATGGCCAATCCTTAACACAATGACCAACCCATTGACCCGATAGGTCAAATTTTGACTAAAAGGTCAATTTGGGTCAAAATAGTCAATTTTTGACGTAATGACCACCCATTGACCCAATAAGTCAACTTTTGACGAAAAAGTCAAGTTTTGTCAAAATTGTCAGTATCTAACACAATGACCAACCCATAGACCCAATAGGTCAACTTTTGACTAAAAAGTCAACTTTGGTCAAAATGGTTATCCTTAACCCAATGACTAACCCATTAACCTAGTAGGTCAACTTTTAACCAAAAAGTCAATTTTGCTCAAAATTATCAATTTTTCACCTAAGGAACAATTATTGTCCCAATGACGCACTAAAAATATGTATGGTTTTTGCTATCTAATTTTACCCATTTTTTATTGCACTTTAAAGAAACGTATTTTTCATGATTTGTTGCAGGTATGATGATTTTAGTTGATTTGAGTGAAAAGAAGAAAAATGAAACGAATCTAGAGAAAAAAGGAGAAAAAAAGAGTAAAATGGTGGAAAAAGTGTTCTGGCGCCGTCGGCCCCCAAATCCAGAGAGCACATAGTTAATTGGCATGATAGAGCATCGCCAGCGCCCTATCGGGTGCCGTTGGCGCCTGATGTCGTTTCAATTCAAATTTGAAGAGTTTTGGTTACTTTTTGGAATTCGTCCCTATCTTATCAGTAACTATATTTGGACTAAAATGGTGTGCTTCTTCAGTGGTTTTAGAGTATTTTAGTGAGAGTGAAGTGTTAGGATTTAGGAGTAGAGAGTGTAGAGTGAGGATTTGAGAGGGATTTTCTCTAAGGAGGGAGTAGAAGAGGTAAAGTGAGAGATTTCTTCTTCCTTTCCATTCTAAAGAGAGAATCAAGTGTTGTAAAGAGGAAGAGAAGAGGATTTAAAGGAACTTCAAGGGAATTGCATAGGGGAAAAGAAAGTGATAAGTTGTATTTTCTTTTGTGGTTTGTATGACTTTTCTTTTACATATAAAATCCATATTTTATTATATCTTCTCCATGAATTCTGAGTAGTTTCGTTGTCTTTCTTCTTGCATAAGGGATGTGATGATGGATTGATGAGGATTTGATGTGCTTTTAATGTGATGAAGAAAGTGTGATGGTTTTTCATTTAGAACTTAATTTACTTTCGATCTGACCAATTTAAATGTTAAAATATGTTGTTGAACATTAAGTTTGAAAGGATTTAATGTCCTACAACAATAATGAAAGATCCATACAATTTCCATGGATGAATTACATAGTTCATCGGAATTGAGTGCAAATAAATAGGGAAATGTGTTTTGATGGACTTTAATGTGGAGATTTCAGGGTGACAGGCTGAAATCCCCAAATTGGTTCTACGATTAGTAACTGAATATCAAAGGTAAGCCTTCGGGTGAAGGGTGAGTGGGAGCTCCGAAGTGAGAGCCGGTATCCTCCCAACCTAGCCTTAGAGTTAGTGACTAAACATAGAATATGTCAATGTTCTTTTCTACTTAGAAGAGGGGGTACTCTTTTAAGGGTAAAGTATCATCTATGCTCCTATTTAGAAAAATAATATAAATATTTTTTCCATATCAACCCACACATCATATTCTCCTTGCAAGTGGAAAGATAATTTTCTTATATATCAAAAACCTTTCAAAACTTAATTTAGTGTGTCTATTAGTTAATTATGTCTTTAAAATTGTTAGAAGTATTTGTAGTTAGGTTAACTATTACTATTTTCTGAATAGTTTTAGTAGGAGTTTGTTTTAAACTTTCAGTGTTATTTAAATATAAGACTTTAGTTCCATCTTACTTATCTTGGGACCACATTCTTAAAACTTCCAACTTCCCTGTGGGATCGATAACCAGGACACCATTAGAGCCCTATATTACTTGATACGATACGTATACTTGCGTTGAATGCTTTGACTTATCAAAATCATTAAAAATATAAAAATTTGAGTTCATAAATTCTTCCAATATAAATCCCGTACATCAAGTTTTTGGCCCCATTATCGGGAAGGTAATGGAGTTAAGTAAGAATAGTAACTAACTAATAAATATGTAGGAAGGTATTTATTAATAATATAGTAAAAAAACAAACAAAACAAAACAAAAAAAGAAGAAAAACTTTATTTAGTAGTTTGTAATTGTGTGTTTGTTTATCTTTATTTGAGTATTCGAGTTTGTATATGCGTAGAAGCGGATCTACAGGTCAAATGCCTTACAATTCGGAGTTAGAGCGTACTATTAGAAAAATTTGAAAACAACAAAAACAAATTGAAAATCCTTGCAAAATGGCGAATATTTAAGATAATCAGAGAAATAAAATTGGAAATTTACCAAGACCTTTAAGAGATTATGCTAACCCAACAACAAATGAGATTCACATAACTATTCAAAATCTGGATGTTGCTGCTAATTCATTTGAACTTAAACCTGCTATTATCCAAATGGTACAAAACAATCAATTTGCTGGAACACCTAATGAGGAACCAAATTTACATCTTGCTAGTTTTTTAAAACTGTGTACTACTTTTAAATATGATGGAGTGTCTAGTGATGCTGTTAGACTTAGACTTTTTCCTTTTTCCTAATGGGATAAAGCTATGGCGTGGTTAAATTCATTAGCACCTGGATCTATTAGGACTTGGGGAGAATTATCTCAAAAGTTTCTATCAAAATATTTCTCTCCATCAAAGACTGCTAAACTAAGAAATGATATTACATCTTATTGTCATTTTGAGGGAGAGTCAATATATGAAGCTTAGGAGAGATTTAAAGATCTTCTTAGGAAATGCCCACATGATGCTTTACTTGATTGGTTAATAATTCAAACATTTTATAATGGATTAGTTGGATCATTGAGATATATTATAGATGTTGCTGGTGGATCATTAATGTCAAAACCTTTTGATGAAGCATAAGCATTAATTGAAGAAATGACTACTAATAATTTTCAATGGCCCTCTGAATGAGTAAATCCTAAGAGAGTAGCTAGTGTTCATGATTCAAATATGATGACTATGGTAGTTTCTCAAACTGCAGCCCTTTCAAAGAAAATAGATCAATATGGAATGAATTATTCTCAACCACCTCAAGTGTTAGAGGAAAATTCATTTGGACAGATAACAGAATCTCAAACACCATATGAGACCTTAAATGTTATTAATAGACCTAACAATCCTTATTCGAATTATTATAATCCTAGTTGGAAGAATCACCCAAACTTCAATTGGAATAATAATAATGCTAATGTTAACCCAAATTGGGCTAACAATTTTATGAATCCAATTGAAAATTCGAACAATCAAGGAAATTCTAATTTTTGACCATCTGATCCTCCTGGATTCAATAGTAACCCACAATTTAAGGATAAGAAGTTGTCTACTGAAGAAATGATTCTGAATATGGGAAATCAATTACAAGCTCAAGGTGTTGCTATGAAGAATATTGAAAATCAATTAGGACATATTTTCACTGCACTTAATAATAGAACTTCTAGAACACTTCCAAGTAATGTGGAGATCAATCCAAAAGATCAAAACAAGGAACAACTTAAGGCTAATCAATTAAGGAGTGGAAAAGAATTAGAAACTAAAGTGCAAAAAGAATTTGAAATAGAAAAGGATAACGTCGAAACTGAAAAAGGTTCAAACAAGATTTATCTAGACTTAGATTATCCTTTTGAACCAATGAAGATAACTGTCAAAAAGCCACCACCTCATTACCTCAAAGATTAAAGAAACAAAACAGAGATAACAGATTTGGAAGAGTTTTGGAGATCCTTAAGAAATTAACAATTAATATTCCTTTTGTTGAAGCATTGGAACAAATGCCTGACTATACTAAGTTTATGAAAGATATTCTGAGAAAGAAAAGAAAGTTTACAGATCATGAAACTGTTGCACTTAGCAGAGAGTGTAGTGCAATAATTCAGAAGAAGCTTCCCGAAAAACCTAAAGGTCCTGGTAGTTTCACTATTCTGTTTGCTATAGGTGAAAAATTTTTCGGAAAAGCTTTATGTGATCTGGGAGCGAGTATTAATCTAATGCCTTTACCAACTTTCAAAAGGTTAGGAATATGAGAAATTTCTCCTACATCTATGACTCTTCAGTTGGTCGATCGTTCCATTACTTACCCTAAAGGAGTGGTGGAAGATGTGTTACTGAAAGTGGATAAATTTATCTTTCTTGTGGATTTTATTGTACTTGATATGGAGGAAGATAAAAAAATTCCAATAATTTTGGGAAGACCATTCCTTGCTACTACGAGAGCGGTAATTGAAGTTCAATAAGGAGAATTAACTATGAGAGTTAATGAACAAGAGGTGACCTTTAATATTTTAAAATCTATGATATATCCCTTAATCGAAAAAGATAAGAAATGTTTTAGAGTAGAGGTCTGTGATTACTTGAGATACTATCATTTTGAAATATATTTGAAAAAGAAGAAGAATATAAAAATATGTTTGAAGAAGAAAGTGAAGATGAAGAAAATTTAGATAATGAAAAGAATGAAGATTTGGAGTATGATTAGGAGAGATTCGAAATATTAGACACTATGGAAGGTGGAAATAAAAGCTTAATTCCATTTATCATAAAACCTCCTGAACTTGAATAAAAATTCTCCCTAATCATTTAAAGTATATATTTTTAGGAGAATCATCTACTTTGCCTGTTATTGAATCTTCAGAACTAAATGAATACCAAGAATAGAAGTTGTTGGAAACTTTAAAAAGATACAAGAAAGCTTTTGGATGGACTTTGGCAGATATTAAAGGAGTTAGTCCTTCGATTTGAATGCAAAAAATTTTATTAGATGGAGTACATAAACCGAGAGTTGATCCACAAAGGAGACTAAACCCTATAATGAAAGAAGTATTTAAGAAAGAGATTTTAAAATGGTTGGATGCCGGAATTATTTATCCTATTTCGGATAGTGCTTGGGTAAGTCCAATACATTGTGTACCGAAAAAGGGAGGAGTGACTGTTGAAGTGAATGAATATAATGAAATTATACCTATAAGACAAATTAATGGATGGCGAATTTGTATTGACTATAGGAAATTAAATGCCGCCATCAGAAAAGATCACTTTCCTCTTCCTTTTCTCGATCAAATGCTAGATAGACTTGTTGGACACAAGTACTACTATTTTCTGGATGGATATACTGGTTACCATCAAAAACCTATTGCTCTTGAGGATCAAGAAAAGACAACATTTACTAGCCCTTATGGAACCTTTGCTTTTCGAAGAATGCATTTTGGACAGTGTAATGCACCTGCATCATTTCAAAGATGTCTGATGTCTATCTTCAGTAGTATGATAGCTAATGAAATAGAAGTTTCTATGGATGACTTTTCTGTATTCGGGACTTCATTTGAAATTTGCCTAGAAAACTTAGCAAAAATTTTGGAGCTTTGTGAGAAAACAAATCTAGTTCTGAATTGGCAGAAATGTTAATTTATTGCTGCAGGAGGAATTGTGCTTGGGAATAAAATGTCTGAACATTGTATGGAGGTCGACCCTGCTAAAATTAGAGTGATTGAGAGATTACCGCCACCCACTTCTCTGAGAGAGGTGAGAAGTTTCTTAGGATATGCTGGATTTTACAGGCGATATATTAAATATTTTTCTAAAATTACTAAACCTTTATGCCAACTTTTTGAAAATGATAGAAAGTTTGATTTTAATGATGAATGCTGAAGAGCTTTCGAAATATTAAAAGAAAAATTAATCACTGCACCTATAAATATTTTACCCGATTGGGAGAAACTATTTGAACTTATGTGTGATGCTAGTGATTATGCAATCAGAGTAGCATTGGGGCAAAGGCATGATAAAGTTTTCAAAGTCATTTACTATGCTAGTAAAACTCTTAATGAGGCTCAAATTAATTATACCATAGCTGAAAGAGAATTATTAGCTATAGTGTTTGCTTTTGAAAAAGTTAGAGCTTATTTAATTGGAGCTAAAAGTATTGTGCATACAAACCATTCGGCTATCAAATATTTAATACAAAAGAAAGATGTGAAACCTCGACTTATTAAATGGATACTTCTTCTACAAGAGTTTGATTTTATGATAGTTGATAGGAAGGGAGCTGATAATCAAATAGCTAATCATCAATCCAGAACAGACTATGATAAATTATCTGAATTTGAAAAAGAAATTACTGAAATTTTCCCTGATGAGCAACTCTATATTATTATGGGAAATAATCTGTCTTGGTATGCTGATATTGTGAATTATATTGTAAGTGATATTGTACCACCAGATTTAAGAAGGAAATAATAAAAGAAGTTTAAATATGATGCAAAATTCTATTTTTAGGATGAGCCCTATCTATATAAACAATGTAAGGATCTAATTATTAGGAAATGTGTGCCACAAGAAGAAACAAACTTAATTATTTAACGATGTCATGATTCTGAATTTGGAGGTCATTTTGGTTTTGATAAAACTGCTTTTAAAATTTTACAATATGGATTTTATATTGGCCTCCTCTTTTTAGAGATGTTTATAGATATATTAAATCATGTGATCGATGCCAGAGAGTAGGTAATACCTCTAGAAGAAATGAAATGTCTTTAAATTATAACTTGGAAGTTGAAATTTTTGATGTATTGGGATTAGATTTTATGGGACCATTTACTCATTTATTTGGAAATCTATATATATTGTTTGTTGTTAATTATGTCTTGAAATGGATTGAAGCTGTTGCTTTACCCAGATGTGATGCTCAGAGTGTTTCAAAATTTTTAAAGAAAAATATATTTACAAGGTATGGAATGCCGAGTGTGATCATAACTGATGGTAGATCCCATTTCAGGAATAATCAAATTAAGAGATAAATTGAGAAATATAATTTTATTCATAGATTCTCTACTGCTTATCATCCCCAGACTAGTGGTTTAGTAGAAGTGTTTAATCATGAAATTAAATGAATTTTGGAGAAAACTGTGGATAATCATAAATTAGATTGGTCTGCTTGATTAGATACTGCTTTATGGGATTATAGAACTGCTTTTAAAACCTCTATTGGAATGTCTCCTTATAGACTAGTGTTTGGTAAGACTTGCCATTTACCAGTTGAATTGGAGCATAAAACATATTGGACGATAAAAGAGGTAAATTTTAATTTGAAGAATGCTGGAGAGAAAAGATTTATGCAATTGAATGAATTGGAAGAGATTAGAAATGCATCTTATCACAATGATAGGATCTATAAAGAGAAAAGGAAATTATGGCATGATTGAAAGATATTGAAAAAGAACTTGGAAAATGGATAAAAAGTTTTATTATACAACTCAAAATTGAAGTTATTTCCTGGAAAGTTCAAGTCTAGATGGTTAGGACCTTTTACAGTTGTAAAAGTTCATTCTTTTGGATATGTTGATATTAAAGATCTTGATACTTGAAACATTTTTAAAGTTAATGGGCATCGATTAAAACCTTACTTTGACGGGTTTCAACCTGATTTCAAAGAGGTTTCAATGTTGAGTCATCTTGATTAACTGAATGGTTTGTCGGGCTAACGACGTTAAACCAAGCGCTTTATGGGAGGCAACCCATATGTATCTTTGTTGTGTGTTTGCTTGTTTGTTGTAGTTGTGCTTTTCAGATAGTTAATTTTGAATCCTAATTACTCCTAAATAATTAAAAATTGAAAAATGATGGATCAAATCGAGATATTGGAATATTTTGGACCAAACGAAGTTAGGTGAGAGGCGCCGGAATGGCCGCCGCCGGCGCCCTATCATTTTTCCTACACTAACTTGATTGTTTGGCGTCGCCGGCACCCTATTGAGCGCCGTCGGCGCCCAAAATTTGTTTGACGGTTTTTAAGTTTCAAAATGCGAGTTTTGGCAATTTTTTGCGGGATCTTCGTCCTTATAACTCCCTAAACTCCAATTTTTGACTCTTAACTCTTGAAAAATAAAAACCACCTATCCCAATTCATATCATATGGATTCCTTTCCCATTGAAACCCATCAATTTTGTGTTTTCAACCGAAGGAAGTTTATAAGTTTTGAAGCTCAGCGTTTGTTCAATAAAGTGATGATGAAAAGAAGGATTATCAAGGAACGAGGCTTCATAAATCAAGGTATGGATAATCCTACTACTAGAATTGAATAAATTATTAAAGAGAGACGTTGGGAAGTGATTTGCTACACTACTGTTGCAGTTGTTGTTTCTGTCATGAAAGATTTTTATAGAAATCTTCACGGGATCAATCAAGGGTTCGTATTTGTGCATGATAGATTTGTGCAATTCACTCCTGCATGAATCAATGATCTCTTTATGATTGAGAACGTACCTATTTGCCATTATTCTAACTTCAATACCACCAAGGATAATATGAATGATGTTTATCGATATCTGACGGATGAGAATGAAGAATGGAAAGTTTGATAGAATGGATACATGAGTTTCCCATCTGCATCTCTTAATCCAGTATCGAAGCAGTGACATTACTTTATTTCGATAAAGTTATTTTCGACATTGAAGATTAGCAAGGTAACCAAGGAAAGCGCCAATTTGAATTTTTGTATTCAAACTAGAAGGCTGGTTGACATTGGTAATATTATTGTGAGATCAGAACTTGAATTAATTGTGCATGGTTCCAAATATGGGCTTGGACACCCGTCCACCATATTTCTGTTATGTAG
>CM040427.1:90913601-91155554 GCA_022702705.1 Papilionanthe hookeriana x Papilionanthe teres | reverse complement strand
ACAAAAGTTGGCTTTTTGGTCGAAAAGTTGACTTATAAGGTCAATGGGGTTGTTCGTTTGGTTACAAATTGACAATTTTTATCAACAGTTGACTCTTTGGTCGAAATGTTGACTTATTGGGTCGATGGGTATAGTCATTAGTGTCGAAAATTGACAATTTTGACTAAAATTGACATTTTGAGTCAAAAGTTGACCCATTATGTATTTGGGTGGTCATTTGGTCGAGAAATTGACCATTTTGACCAAAGTTGACTTTTTGGTCGAAAGTTGACTTATTGGGTGGACGAGGTGGTCATTTGGTAAAAATTTGAGAATTTTGACAAAAATTGACATTTTGGTTTAACGTTGACCTTTTGGGTCAATGGGTTAGTCATTAGGTCGAAGATTGACCAATTTGTCAAAAGTTGACTTTTTGGTTTAAAGTTGATTTATTGGGTCAATAGGTTGGTCATTAGGTTAAGATTGTCCATTTTGACCAAAGTTGACTTTTTGGTACAAATAGATTGACATTGATTTAGACCAAAATTGACTATTTTGATTCAAAATTAATTTTTGATCGAATTGGGTCGATGAGTTGAGTCATTGGGCATCAGAAATTGACCATTTTGACCAAAGTTGACTTTTTGGTCGAAGATTGACTTATTGGGTCAATGAGATTGGTCATTGGATCAAAACTTGATCAGTTTTGACCAAAATTGACTTTTTGTGTCATAGAGTTGATCTGTTAGGTCATTAGATTCGAGGTTGACCTATTTTGACAAAGTTGACTTTTTGGTCGAAAGTTAACATATTTAGGTCGATATGTTGGTCATTGGGCTCGAAAATTGATCATTTGACCAAAAGTTGACTTTTTGGTCGGAAAGTTGACTTATTGGATCAATCGTGGTTGTCGTTAAGTCAAAAATTGACTATTTTGATCAAATATTGACGTTTTTGTCGAAAAGTTGACTGATTAAGTCGATGGGTATGTCTTTAGTGTCAGAGATTGCCATTTTGCCAAAATTGACATTTTGGTCGAAGTTGATCCATTATGTCATATGGGTGGTCATTAGGTCGAAAAGTTGACTATTTTGACCAAAGTTGACTTTTTGGTTAAAGTTGACTGTTGAGTCGATGGGTTGATCATTGGGTTGAGGATTGACCATTTTGACAAAAGTTGACTTTATGGTCGAAAGTTGACTTATTAGGTCGATCAAATGGTCATTAGGTCAAAAATTGACTATTTTGACCAAAATTGACTTTTTGGTCAAATGTTGACATATTGTGTCAAGGGGTTGGTCACTGGGTCAAGGATTGTCCATTTTGACCAAAGTCAAAATTTGACCTATTGGGTCAATGAATTGGTCATTGGGTTAAGGTTTGACCATTTTGACCAAAGTTGACTTTTTGGTCAAAAGTTTACCTATTGGGTTAATGGGTTGGTCATTGGGTCAAGGATTAACCATTTTGACCAAAGTTGGCTTTTTGGTCAGAGATTGTCTTTTTTGGTCAATAATTGGTCATTAGGTCAAAAATTAACTATTTTGACCAAAATTGACTTTTTGGTCAAAAGTTGACTTATTGGGTCAATAGGTTGGTCATTAGGTCAAGGATTGACTAACTTGACCAAAGTTAACTTTTTGGTCAACAGTTGACTTATTGGGTCAATGGGTTGGTCATTGGGACAAGGATTGACCATTTTGACCAAAATTGACCTATTTGTCAGAGATTGCCTTATTGTGTTAATAATTGGTCATGAGGTCAAAATTTGACTATTTTGACAAAAATTGAATTTTAGGTCAAAAGTTGACCCTTTGAGTCAACTAGGTGGTCATTGGGTCAGAAATTTGCCATTTTGACCAAAGTTGACTTTTTAGTTAAAAGTTGATCTATTGGGTGAATGAGTTGATCATTGGGTCAAGAATTGAACATTTTGACCAAATTGACCTATTGCGTCAATTAGTTGACAATTGGGTCAGAAATTGACCATTTTGACAAAAGTTAACCTTTCGGTCAATGGTTTACCTATTGGGACAATGGGTAGTCATTAGGTTAAAAATTATCTATTTTGACCAAAATTAGCTTTTTTGGTCAAAAGTCAACCTATTGGGTAAATGGGTTGGTCATCGTGTTAAAGATTGACCATTTTTGCCAAATTTGACTTTTTGATCAAAAGTTGACCTATTGGGTCAATTAGTGGTCATTAGGTCAGAAATTGACTATTTTGACCAAAATTAACTTTTTGGTCAAAAATCGATCTATTAGGTCAGTGAGTTGGTCATTGCGTCAAGAATTTACCATTTTGACAAAAGTTGACTTTTTGGTCAAAAGTTGACGTATTTGGCCAATGGGTTGGTCATTAGGTCAAGGATTGACCATTTTGACTAAAGTTAACTTTTTGGTAAGAGATTGCCTTATTGGGTCAATAATCGGTCACTAGGTCAAAATTTGACTATTTTGACCAAAATTGAATATTTGGTCAAAAGTTGACCCATTGGAGCAATGGGGTGGTCATTAGTTCAGAAATTGACCATTTTGACCAAAGTTAACTTTTATTTCAAAAATTGACCTATTGGGTTAATGTGTTGGTCATTGGATCAAGGATTTATCATTTTGACCAAAGTTGATGTTTTGGTCAGAGAATGGCTTATTGGGTCAACAATTGGTCATTAGTTCAAAAATTGAATTTTTGTTCGAAAGTTAACCAGTTGGGTCAACGGGTTGGTCTTTGGGTAAACGATTGATCATTGTCCAACGTTGACTTTTTCCTCAAAAGTTGACCTGTTGGGTCAATGGGTTGGTCATTGGTTCAATGATTGACTATTTTGACCAAAGTTGACGTTTTAATTAGAGATTGATTTATTGGGTCAATAATTGGTCATTAGGTTAAAAATTGTCTATTTTGACTAAAAATTGATTATTTTGACTAAAATTGACTTTTTTTGTCGAAAATTAACTTATTGGGTAAATAGGTTGGTCATTGGGACAACGATTGATCATTTTGAACAATGCTGACTTTTCAGTCAAAAGTTAACCTATTGGGTCAATGATTTGGTTGGTCTTTGGGTTAGAAATTGACCAATTTAACAGAAGTTAACCTATTGGGTTAATGGGATGGTCATTAGGTCAAAAATTTATTATTTTGACCAAAATTGACTTTTTAGTCAAAAGTTAACCTAATTGGTCAATGTGTTGGTCATTGGGTCAAGGATTGACCCTTTGACCAAAGTTGACCTATTGGGTCAAATGGGTGGTAATTAGGTAAAAAATTGACTATTTAGACCAATAATGACTTTTTAGTCAAAAGTTGACCTTACTGGTTAATGAGTTGGTCATTGGGTCAAGGATTGACCCTTTGACCAAAGTTGACTTTTTGGTCAGAAGTAGACCTATTGGGTCAATGGGTTGGCCATTGGGTTAAGGATTGACCATTTTGACCAAGTTGGCTTTTTAGTCAGAGATTGACTTATTGGGTCAATAATTGGTCATTAGATCAAAAATTGACTATTTTGACCAAAATTGAATTTTTTGTCAAAAGTTGACCCATTGAGTCAATGGGGTGGACATTTTGTCAGAAATTGATCATTTTGACCAAAATTGACTTTCTGGTCAAAAGCTGACCTATTAGGTGAATGAAACAGTCATTAGGTAAAAAATTGAGAATTTTAACCAAAATTGACTTTTTGGTCAAAAGTTGTCTCTTTGATTCAAAGGGTTCGACATTGGGTCAAGGATTGACCAATTTGACCAAAGTTGACTTTTTGGTTAAAAGTTGACCTATTGGGTCAATGGGTTGGTCATTGGGTCAAGAATTGACCATTTTTTACCAAAGCTGACTTTTGGTCAAAAGATTGATTATTTTGACCAAAATTGACTTATTGTTCAAAATTTGACCAATTGGGTCAATAAGTTGGTCATTTGGTCCAGAATTGACTATTTTGACCAAAGTTTACTTTTTAGTCAAATGTTGACCTATTAAGTCAATGGGTTGGTCATTGGGTCAGAAATTAACCATTTTGATCAAAGTTGACATTTTTTGTCAATGGGTTGGTTATTAGGTCAAAAAGACTATTTTAACCAAAATTTACTTTTTGGTCAAAAGTTGACCTATCGGGTTAATGGGTTGGTCATTGGGTCAAGGATTAAACATTTTGACCAAAGTTGACTTTATGATCAAATGTTGACCTATTTGGTCAATGGGTTAAGCATTGGGTAAAAATCTGACCATTTTGACCAAAGTTGACTCTTTGGTTAGAGATTGACTTTTGGGTCAATAGTTGGTCATTTGTTCTAAAATTGACTGTTTTGATCAAAATTAACTTTTTGGTCAAAAGTTGACCTATTGGGTTAATGGGGTTGGTCATTGGGTCAAGGATAAACCATCTTGACCAAAGTTGACTTTTTGTTCAAAAGTTAACCTATTGGGTCAATGAGTTGGTCATCAGGTCAAGTATTGACCATTTTGACCAAAGTTGACTTTTTGGTCAAAAATTGACCTATTGGGTCAATGGGTTGGTCATTGGGTCAGAGGTTGACCATGGTGACAAAAGTTGACTTTTTGGTCAAAAGTTGACCTATTTGGACAACAGGTGGTCACTAGGTCAAAAATTAACTATTTTGACCAAAACTGGCCTTTTGGTAAAAAGTCGACCTATTGGGTCAATGGGTTGGTCATTGGGTCAAGGATTGACCATTTTGACCAAAGTTGACTTTTTTGTCAGAGACTGACTTATTGGCTCCATAATCGGTCATTAGATCAAAAATTGATTATTTTGACCAAAATTGATTTTTTTTTTCTAAAGTTGACTCATTGAGCTAACGGGGTGGTAATTAGGTCAAGGATTGACCATCTTACCATATATGACTTTTTGGTTAAAAGTTGACCTATTAGGTCAATGGAGTGGTCACTGGGTCAGAAACTGTCCATTTTGACCAAAGTTGACTTTTTGGTTAATGGTTGAACTATTGGGTCAATGAGTTGGTCATTGGGTTAAGAATTGACCATTTTGACTAAAGTTGACTTTTTGGTCAAAAGTTGACCCTTTGGGTCAATGGGTTGGTCATTGATTCAGAAGTTGACCATCTTGACAATGTTGACTTTTTGGTCAAAAGTTGACCTATTAGGACAATGGGTGGTCATTATGTCAAAAATTAACTATTTTGACCAAAACTAGCTTTTTTATTAAAAGTCGACCTATTGGGTCAATGGGTTAGTCATTTGGTCAAGGATTGACCATTTTAACCAAAGTTGTCTTTTTGGTCAAAAGTTGACCTATTGGGACAATAAGTCGTCATTAGGTCAAAAATTGACTATTTTGACCAAAATTGACTTTTTGGTTAAAAGTTGATCTACTGGGTCAGCAGGTTGGTCATTGAGTCAAGGATTTATCATTTTGATAAAAGTTGACTTTTTGGTCAAAAGTTGACCTATTAAGTCAATGGGTTGGTCATTGGGTCAAGGATTGACCATTATGATCAAAGTTGACTTTTTTGTCAGAGATTGACTTATTGGGTCAATAATTGGTCATTAGGTTAAAAATTGACTATTTTGACCAAAATTGACTTTTTTGTTCAAAATTTGACCTATGGGGTCAATGAGTGGATCACTGGGTCAAGAAATGACCATTTTGACAAAAGTTGACTTTTTGGTCAAAGGTTGACCTATTGGGCCAATGGGTTGGTCATTAGGTCAGAAATTAACCATTTTGACCAAAGTTGACTTATTGGGTCAATGGGGTGATCATTAGGTCAAAAGTTGACTATTTTGACCAAAATTGACATTTTGGTCAAAAGTTGACCTATTGGGTCAATGGTTGGTCATTGGGTCAAGGATTGACCATTTTGACCAAAGTTGACTTTTTGGTCAAAAGTTGACCTATTAAGTCTATGGGTTGGTTATTGGTCAAGGATTGACCATTTTGACCGAAGTTGACTTTTTAGTCAGAGATTGACTCATTGGGTCTACAATTGGTCATTAGATCAAAAATTCATTATTTTGACCAAAATTGAATATTTAGTCAAAAGTTGACCCATTGAGTCAACAGGGTGGTCATTTTGTCAGAAATTGATCATTTTTACCAAAGTTGACTTTTTAGTCAAAAGTTGACATATTGGGTGAATGAGGGGGTCATTAAGTAGAAAATTGAGAATTTTAACCAAAATTGACTTTTTGGTCAAAAGTTGACCTATTTGGTCAATGGGTTGGTCATTGGATCATTGATTGAACATTTTGTCCAAAGTTGTCCTTTTAGTCAAAAGTGAACCTATTGGGTCAATGGGTTGTTCATTGGGTCATGAATGATCATTTTGACCAAAGTTAACTTTTTGGTATAAAGTTGACCTATTGGGTCAATGGGTTGGTCATTGGGTCAGAAATTGACCATTTTAACCAAAGTTGACCTATTGGGTCAATGGTGTGGTCATTAGTTCAAAAATTGACTATTTTGAGAAAAATTGACATTTTTATCAAAAGTTGATTTATTGGTTCAATGGGTTAAGCATTGGGTCAAGGATTGACCATTTTGATGAAAGTTGGTTTTTTGGTCAGAGATTGACTTATTGGGTCAATAATTGGTAATTAGGTCAAAAATTGACTGTTTATACAAAAATTGACATTTTTATCAAGGTTGACATTTTGGGTTATTGGGTCAAGGATTCAGCATTTTAACCAAAGTTGATTTTTCGGTCAAAAGATGACATATTGGGCCAATGGGTTGGTTATTGGGTCAGAAATTGACCATTTTAACAAAAGTTGGCTTTTTTGTCAAAAGTTGACTTATAAGGTCAATGGGGTTGTTGTTCGGTTAAAAATTGACAATTTTTATCAATATTTACTTTTTTATCAAAAGTTGACCAATTCGGTCAATGGGTATATCATTGTGTCAAGAATTGACCATTTTGTCTAAAATTGATATTTTGGTCAAAAGTTGACCCATTATGTCATTTGGGTGGTCATTTTGTCAGAAATTGACCATTTTGACCAAAGTTGACTTTTTAGTCAAAAGTTGACCTATTGGGTGAATGAGGTGGTCATTTGGTAAAAAATTGAGAATTTTAACCAAAATTGACTTTTTGGTTAAAAGTTGTCATTTTGGGTTAATGGGTTAGTCATTGGGTCAAGGATTGACCAATTTGACCAAAGTTGATTTTTTGGTTTAAAGTTAACCTATTGGGTCATTGGGTTGGTCATTGGGTTAAGAATTATCCATTTTCACCAAAGTAGACTTTTTGGACAAAAGATTGACTATTTTGACCAAAACTGACTTTTTGTTCAAAATTTGACCAATTGGGTCAATGAGTTGGTCATTGAGTCAAGAATTGACCATTTTGACCAAAGTTGACTTTTTGGTCAGAGATTGACTTATTGGGTTAATAATTGGTCATTAGGTCAAAAATTGACTGTTTTGACAAAAATTGACTTTTAGTGCAGGTTGACTTATTGGGTCATTAGATTCGAAGTTGACCTTTTTCACCTAAGTTAACTTTTTGGTCAAAAGTTAACATATTTGGTCAATGTGTTGGTTATTGGGTCAGAAATTGACCATTTAACCAAAGTTGACTTTTTGGTCAAAAGCTGACTTATTGGATCAATGTGGTTGTTGTTAAGTTAAAAATTGACTATTTTGTCAAATATTTACGTTTTTATCAAAAGTTGACCAGTTAAGTCAAGGGGTATGTCTTTGTGTCAAGGATTGTCCATTTTTTCCAAAATTGACATTTTGGTCAAAAGTTGACCCATTATGTCAATTGGGTGGTCATTAGGTCAAAAGTTGATTATTTTGACCAAAATTGTCTTTTTTTGTTAGAAGTTAACCTATTGTGTCAATGGGTTGATCATTTGGTCGAGGATTGACCATTTTGACAAAAATTTACTTTTTAGTTAAAAGTTGACCTATTGAGTCAATTAATGGTCATTAGGTCAAAAACTCACTTTTCTGACCAAAATTGACTTTTTGGTCAAATGTTGACATATTGTGTCAAGGGGTTGGTCACTGGGCCAAGTATTGACCATTTTGACCAAAGTTGACTTTTTGGTCAGAGATTGACTTTTGGGTCAATAATAGTCATTAGATCAAAAGTTTTATTATTTTGACCAAAATTGAATTTTTGGTCAAACGTTGAACCATTGAGTCAACGGGGTGGTCATTTTGTCAGAAAATTGTTCATTTTGACCAAAGTTGACTTTTTGGTCAAAAGTTGACCTATTGGGTGAATGAGGAGGTCATTAGGTAAAAAATTGACAATTTTAACCAAAATTGACTTTTGGGTCAAAAGTTGTCCTTTTAGGTCAATGGGTTGGTCATTTGGTCAAGGATTGACCAATTTGACCAAAGTTGACTTTTTGGTTTAAAGTTCACCTTTTGGATCAATGGGTTGGTCGTTGAGTCATGAATTGACCATTTTGACCAAAGTTGACTTTTTGGTCAAAAGATTGACAATTTTGACCAAAATTGACTTTTTATTCAAAATTTGACCAATTGGATCCATGAGTTATTCATTGAGTCAAGAATTGACCATTTTGGTCAAAAGTTGACTTATTGGGTATGGGTTCGTCATTGGGTCAAAAATTAACCATTTTGTCCAAAGTTGATTTTTTGGTCAAAAGTTGACTGTTGGTCAATAGGTGGTTGTTAGGTAAAAAATTGACTATTTTCACCAAAATTGACTTTTTACTAGAAAGTTGACCTATTGAGTTAGTGGGTTGGTCATTGGGTCAAGGTTTGACCATTTTGACAAAAGTTGACTTTCTGGTCTCAAGTTGACCTATTGGGTTAATGGGTTAGTCATTGGGTCAAGGATTGTCCATTTTGACCAAAGTTGACTTTTTGGCCAGATTTTGACTTATTGGGTCATTAGGTCAAATTGATTATTTTGTCCAAAATTAAATTTTTTGTCGAAGTCGACTGTTGGGTCGATGAGTTGGTCGTTAGGTCGAGGATCGACCATTTTGACCAAAGTTTACTTTTTGGTCGGAAGATTGAGTTATTGGGTCAATAATTGGTCATTAGGTCAAAAAATTGACTATTTTGACCAAAATTGACTATTGGGTCAAAAGTTGACCTATTGGGTCAACGGGTTAGTCATTTGGTCGAGGATTAACCATTTTGACCAAAGTTGACTTTTTGGTCAAATGTTGACCTATTGGGTCAAAAATTGGTCATTATGTAAAAAAATGACTTTTCTGTCCAAAATTGACATTTTGGTCAAAAGTTGACAGATTGTGTCAAGGGGTTGGTCATTGCGTCAAGGATTGACCATTTTGACTAAAGTTGACTTTTTGGTCAGAGATTGACTTTTGGGTCCAGAATAGTCATTAGATTAAAAATTGATTATTTTGACCAAAATTGAATTTTTGGTCAAAAGTTCAACCATTGAGTCAACGGGGTAGTCATTTTGTCAGAAATTGACCATTTTAACCAAAGTTGACTTTTTGGTCAAAAGTTGACTTATTGGGTGAATGAGGTGGTCATTAGGTAAAAAATTAAAAAATTTAACCAAAACTGACTTTTTTGGTGAAACGTTGTCCATTTGGGTCAATGGGTTGGTCATTCAGTCAAGGATTGGCCAATTTGACCAAAGTTGACTTTTTGGTTTAAAGTTGACCTTTTAAGTAAATGGGTTGGTCATTGAGTCAAGAATTGACCATTTTGACCGAAGTTGACTTTTTGGTCAGAAGATTGACAATTTTGACCAAAATTGACTTTTTGTTCAAAATCTGACCAATTGGGTCAATGAGTTGTTCATTGGGTCAACAATTGACCATTTTGGTCAAAACTTTACTTATTGGGTCTATTGGTTCGTCATTCAGTCAGAAATAAACCATTTTCACCAAAGTTGACTTCTTGGTCAAAAGTTGACCTATTTGCTCAATGGGTGGTCATAAGGTAAAAAAAGGACTCTTTTGACCAAAATTGACTTTTTAGTGAAAAGTTAGCTTTATTGAGTCGATGGGTTGGTCATTAGATCGAGGTTTAACCATTTTGACAAAAGCGACTTTTTAGTGCAAAGTTGACTATTGGAGTCGATGGGTTGGTCATTGGATCGAAGTTGTCCATCTTGACCAAAGTTGACTTTTTGGCCAGATTTTGACTTATTAGGTCAATAATTGGTCATTAGGTCAGAAATTGACTATTTTGTCCAAAATTAAATTTTTTTGTCAAAAGTAGACCCATTGGGTCAGAAATTGACCAATTTGACCAAAGTTTACTTTTTGGTCAAATTTTGACCAAAAGTCAACTTTGGTCAAAAGTTGACTGTTGGTCAATGGGTTGGTCATTGGGTCAAGGAACGATCATTTTGATCAATCCATGACCAAAGTTAACATTTTGCTCAAAAGTTTGCCTATTGGGTCAACAGGATAGTCATTGGGTCAGAAATTGACCTTATCAACCAAAGTTGACCTATTGGGTCAATGGGGTGGTCATTAGGTATAAAATTGACTATTTTGACCAAAATTGATAGTTTGGTTAAAATTTGACCTATTGGGTCAAGGATTGACCATTTTGACTAAAGTTGACTTTTTGGTCAAAAGTTGACCTATTGGGTCAATGTGTTGGTCATTGGGTCAAGGATTGACCATTTTGACCAAAGTTGACATTTTAGTCAGAGATTGACTTATTTAGTCAATGGGTTGGTCATTGGGTCAAGAATTAATCATTTTGACCAAAGTTGACTTCTTGGTCAAAATTTGACCTATTGGGTCAATAATTGGTCATTATGTCAAAAATTAACTTTACTGACCAAAATTGAATTTTTGGTCAAAAGTTGATGAATTGGGTTAAGGATTGATCATTTTGACCAAAGTTAACTTTTTGGGTCAAAAGTTTATCTATTGGGTCGATGGGTTGGTCATTGGATCGAGGATTAGCCATTTTGACCGAAGTTGACTTTTTTGTCGAAAGTTGACCTATTGGAGTCAATGTGTTGGTCATTGGGTCGAGGATTGACCATTTTGACCAAAGTTGACATTTTAGTCGGAGATTGACTTATTAAGTCGGTGGGTTGAGTCGATGGGTCGAGGATTGACCATTTTGACCAAAGTTGACTTTTTGGTCGAAAGTTGACATATTAGATTCGATAATTGGTCATTATGTCGAAAATTGACTTTCTTGACCAAATTGAATTTTTGGTCAAAAATTGATGTATTGGGTTAAGGATTGATCATTTTGACCAAAGTTGACTTTTTTGGTCAAAAGTTTACCTATTAGGTCAATGGGTTGGTCATTGGATCAAGGATTAGTCATTTTGACCACAGTTGACTTTTTGGTCAGAGATTGACTTTTAGGTTAATAATTGTTCATTAGATCAAAAATTGATTATTTTGACCAAAATTGAATTTTTGGTCAAAAGTTGACCCATTGAGTCAACTAGGAAGTTATTTTGTCAGAAATTGACCATTTTGACCAAAGTTGACTTTTTTGGTTAAAAGTTGACTTATTGGGTGAATGAGGTGGTCATTAAGTAAAAAATTGAGAAATTTAACCAAAATTGACTTTTTGGTTAAACGTTGTCCATTTGGGTCAATGAGTTGGTCATTGAGTCAAGGATTGACCAATTTGACCAAAGTTGACTTTTTGGTTTAATTTTGACCTTTTGGGTCAATGGGTTGGTCATTGAGTCAAGAATTGCCCATTTTGACCACAGTTGACTTTTTGGTCAAAAGATTGACAATTTTGACCAAAATTGACTTTTTATTCAAAATTTGAGCAATTGGGTCAATGAGTTGTTCATTGGGTCAAGACTTGACCATTTTGGTCAAAACTTTACTTATTGGGTCTATGGTTCGTCATTAGGTTAGAAATAAATCATTTTCACTAAAGTTGACTTCTTGATCAAAAGTTGACCTATTTGGTCAATATGTGGTTGTTAGGCAAAAAATTGACTATTTTCACCAAAATTGACTTTTTACTAGAAAGTTGACCTGTTGAGTTAGTGGGTTGGTCATTGGGTCAAGGTTTGACCATTTTGACAAAAGTTGACTTTCTGGTCTAAAGTTGACCTATTGGGTTAATGGGTTAGTCATTGGGTCAAGGATTGTCCATTTTGACCGAAGTTGACATTTTGGCCAGATTTTGACTTATTGTGTCAATAATTGGTCATTAGGTCAAATTGATTATTTTGTCCAAAATTAAATTTTTTGTCGAAAGTCGACTGTTAGATTGATGAGTTGGTCATTAGGTCAAGGATCAACCATTTTGACCAAAGTTTACTTTTTGGTCAGAGATTGAGTTATTGGGTCAATAATTGGTCATTAGGTCAAAAAATTGACTATTTTGACCAAAATTGACTTTTGGGTCAAAAGTTGACCTATTGGGTCAATGGGTTGGTCATTTGGTCAAGGATTGACCATTTTGACCAAAGTTGACTTTTGGTCAAATGTTGACCTATTGGGTCAAAAATTGGTCATTATGTAAAAATTGACTTTTACGTCGAAATAGACATTTTGGTCGAAAAGTTGACTATTTCGTCGATGGGTTGGTCATTCTATCATTGATTGAACATTTTGACCGAAGTTGTCCTTTTGAGTCGAAAGTTAACTGTTAGATTCGATGGGTTGTTCATTGGGTCATGAATGATCATTTTGGCCAAAGTTAACTTTTGGTATAAAGTTGACTATTAGATTCGATGGGTTGGTCATTGGGTCAGAAATTGACCATTTTAACCAAAGTTGACCTATTGGGTCAATGGGGTGGTCATTAGTTCAAAAATTGACTATTTTGAGAAACATTGACATTTTGATCAAAAGTTGATTTATTGGTTCAATGGGTTAAGCATTGGGTCAAGGATTGACCATTTTGACGGAAGTTGGCTTTTTGGTCAGAGATTGACTTATTGGGTCAATAATTGGTAATTAGGTCAAAAATTGACTGTTTATACCAAAATTGACTTTTTTATCAAGGTTGACCTTTTGGGTTATTGGGTCAAGGATTCAGCATTTTAACCAAAGTTGATTTTTCGGTCAAAAGCTGACATATTGGGTCAATGGGTTGGTTATTGGGTCAGAAATTGACCATTTTAACAAAAGTTGGGTTTTTGGTCAAAAATTGACTTATAAGGTCAATAGGGTTGTTGTTCGGTTAAAAATTGACAATTTTTATCAATATTTACTTTTTTATCAAAAGTTGACCAATTGGGTCAATGGGTATATCATTGTGTCAAGAATTGACCATCTTGTCTAAAATTGACATTTTGGTCAAAAGTTGACCCATTATGTCATTTGGGGTGGTCATTTTGTTAGAAATTGACCATTTTGACCAAAGTTAACTGTTTGGTCAAAAGTTGACCTATTGGGTGAATGAGGTGGTCATTTGGTAAAAAATTGAGAATTTTAACCAAAATTGACTTTTTGGTCAAAAGTTGTCATTTTGGGTCAATGGGTTAGTCATTGGGTCAAGGATTGACCAATTTGACCAAAGTTGATTTTTTGGTTTAAAGTTAACCTATTGGGTCATTGGGTTGGTCATTGGGTTAAGAATTGTCCATTTTGACCAAAGTTGACTTTTTGGACAAAAGATTGACTAATTTGACCAAAATTGACTTTTTGTTCAAAATTTGACCAATTGGGTCATTGAGTTGGTCATTGGGTCAAGAATTGACCATTTTGACCAAAGTTGACTTTTTGTTCAAAGATTGACTTATTGGGTCAATAATTGGTCATTAGGTCAAAAATTGACTATTTTGACAAAAATTGACTTTTTGGTCTAGGTTGACCTATTGGGTCATTGGGTCAAGGATTGACCTTTTTCACCAAAGTTGACTTATTGGTCAAAAGTTAACATATTTGGTCAATGTGTTGGTTATTGGGTCAAAAATTGATCATTTAACCAAAGTTGACTTTTTGGTCAAAAGCTGACCTATTGGATCAATGTGGTTGTTGTAAGTTAAAAATTGACTATTTTGTCAAATATTTACGTTTTTGTCAAAAGTTGACCAATTAAGTCAAGGGGTATGTCTTTGTGTCAAGGATTGTCCATTTTTTCCAAAATTGACATTTTGGTCAAAAGTTGACCCATTATGTCAATTGGGTGGTCATTAAGTCAAAAGTTGATTATTTTGACCAAAATTGTCTTTTTTTGTCAGAAGTTAACCTATTGTGTCAATGGGTTGATCATTTGGTCGAGGATTGACCATTTTGACAAAAGTTTACTTTTTAGTTAAAAGTTGACCTATTGAGTCAATAAATGGTCATTAGGTCAAAAACTCACTTTTCTGACCAAAATTGACTTTTTGGTCAAATGTTGACATATTGTGTCGAGGGGTTGGTCACTTGGGTCGAGGATTGACCATTTTGACCAAAGTTGACTTTTTGGTCAGAGATTGACTTTTGGGTCAATAATAGTCATTAGATAAAAAGTTTTATTATTTTGACCAAAATTGAATTTTTGGTCAAACGTTGAACCATTGAGTCAACGGGGTTGTCATTTTGTCAAAAAATTGTTCATTTTGACCAAAGTTGACTTTTTGGTCAAAAGTTGACCTATTGGGTGAATGAGGAGGTCATTAGGTAAAAAATTGAGAATTTTAACCAAAATTAACTTTTGGGTCAAAAGTTGTCCTTTTGGGTCAATGAGTTGGTCATTTGGTCAAGGATTGACCAATTTGACCAAAGTTGACTTTTTGGTTTAAAGTTCACCTTTTGGATCAATGGGTTGGTCATTGAGTCATGAATTGACCATTTTGACCAAAGTTGACTTTTTGGTCAAAATATTGACAATTTTGACCAAAATTGACTTTTTATTCAAAATTTGACCAATTGGAACCATGAGTTATTCATTGAGTCAAGAATTGACCATTTTGGTCAAAAGTTGACTTATTGGGTCTATGGGTTCGCATTGGGTCAAAAATTAACCATTTTGTCCAAAGTTGACTTTTTGGTCAAAAGTTGACCTATTTGGTCAATAGGTGGTTGTTAGGTAAAAAATTAACTATTTTCACCAAAATTGACTTTTTCTTTGGAAAGTTGACCTGTTGAGTTAGTGGGTTGGTCATTGGGTCAAGGTTTGACCATTTTGACAAAAGTTGACTTTCTGGTCTAAAGTTGACCTATTGGGTTAATGGGTTAGTCATTGGGTCAAGGATTGTCCATTTTGACCGAAGTTGACTTTTTGGCCAGATTTTGACTTATTGTGTCAATAATTGGTCATTAGGTCGAATTGATTATTTTGTCGAAATTAAATTTTTTGTCGAAAGTCGACTGTTGGGTCGATGAGTTGGTCATTAGAGTCGAGATCGACCATTTTGACCAAAGTTTACTTTTTGGTCGAGAGATTGAGTTATTGGGTCGATAATTGGTCATTAGGTCGAAAAATTGACTATTTTGACCAAAATTGACTTTTTGGTCGAAAGTTGACTTATTGGGTCAACGGGTTAGTCATTAGGTCGAGATTGACCATTTTGACGAAAGTTGACTTTTTGGTCGAATGTTGACTGATTAGGTCAAAAATTGGTCATTATGTAAAAAATTGACTTTTCTGTCCAAAATTGACATTTTGGTCAAAAGTTGACAGATTGTGTCAAGGTGTTGGTCATTGGGTCAAGGATTGACCACTTTGACTAAAGTTGACTTTTTGGTCAGAGATTGACTTTTGGGTCTTGAATAGTCATTAGATCAAAAATTGATTATTTTGACCAAAATTGAATTTTTGGTCAAAAGTTGAACCATTGAGTCAACGGGGTAGTCATTTTGTCAGAAATTGACCATTTTAACCAAAGTTGACTTTTTGGTCAAAAGTTGACTTATTGGGTGAATGAGGTGGACATTAGGTAAAAAATTAAGAAATTTAACCAAAACTGACTTTTTTAGTGAAACGTTGTCCATTTGGGTCAATGGGTTGGTCATTCAGTCAAGAATTGACCAATTTGACCAAAGCTGACTTTTTGGTTTAAAGTTGACCTTTTAAGTAAATGGGTTGGTCATTGAGTCAAGAATTGACCATTTTGACCGAAGTTGACTTTTTGGTTAAAAGATTGACAATTTTGACCAAAATTGACTTTTGTTAAAATGCGACCGATTGGGTCAATGAGTTGTTCATTGGGTCAACAATTGACCATTTTGGTCAAAACTTTACTTATTGGGTCTATTGGTTCGTCATTCGGTAAGAAATAAACCATTTTCACCAAAGTTGACTTCTTGGTCAAAAGTTGACCTATTTGGTCAATGGGTGGTCATTAGATAAAAAATGGACTCTTTTGACCAAAATTGACTTTTTAGTGAAAAGTTGGCCTATTGAGTCAATGGGTTGGTCATTGGGTCAAGGTTTAACCATTTTGACAAAAGGGACTTTTTGGTCTAAAGTTGACCTATTGGGTCAATGGGTTGGTCATTGGGTCAAGGATTCTCCATTTTGACCAAAGTTGACTTTTTGGCCAGATTTTGACTTATTGGGTCAATAATTGGTCATTAGGTCAGAAATTGACTATTTTGTCCAAAATTAAATTTTTTTGTCAAAAGTAGACCCATTGGGTCAGAAATTGACCAATTTGAGCAAAGTTTACTTTTTGGTCAAATTTTGAACAAAAGTCAACTTTGGTCAAAAGTTGACCTATTTGGTCAATGGGTTGGTCATTGGGTCAAGGAACGATCATTTTGATCAATCCATGACCAAAGTTAACATTTTGCTCAAAAGTTTGCCTATAGGGTCAACGGGATAGTCATTGGGGCAGAAATTGACCTTATCAACCATAGTTGACCTATTGGGTCAATGGGGTGGTCATTAGGTAAAAAATTGACTATTTTGACCAAAATTGATAGTTTGGTTAAAATTTGACCTATTGGGTCAAGGATTGACCATTTTGACCAAAGTTGACTTTTTGGTCAAAAGTTGACCTATTGGGTCAATGTGTTGGTCATTGGGTCAAGGATTGACCATTTTGACCAAAGTTGAAATTTTAGTCAGAGATTGACTTATTTAGTCAATGGGTTGGTCGTTGGGTCAAGAATTGATCATTTTGACCAAAGTTGACTTCTTGGTCAAAAGTTAGCCTATTGGGTCAATAATTGGTCATTATGTCAAAAATTGACTTTACTCACCAAAATTGAATTTTTGGTCAAAAGTTGATGAATTGGGTTAAGGATTGATCATTTTGACCAAAGTTAAATTTTTGGGTCAAAAGTTTATCTATTAGATTCGATGGGTTGGTCATTGGATCAAGAAGTTAGCCATTTTGACCAAAGTTGACTTTTTGGTCGAAGTTGACCTATTGGGTCAATGTGTTGGTCATTGGGTCAAGGATTGACCATTTTGACCAAAGTTGACATTTTAGTCAGAGATTGACTTATTAAGTCAATGGGTTGGTCAATGGGTCAAGGATTCACCATTTTGACCAAAGTTGACTTTTTGGTTAAAAGTTGACATATTGGGTCAATAATTGGTCATTATGTCAAAAATTGACTTTACTGACCAAAATTGAATTTTTGGTCAAAAATTGATGTATTGGGTTAAGGATTGATCATTTTGACCAAAGTTGACTTTTTTGGTCAAAAGTTTACCTATTGGGTCAATGGGTTGGTCATTGGATCAAGGATTAGCCATTTTGACCACAGTTAACTTTTTGGTCAGAGATTGACTTTTAGGTTAATAATTGTTCATTAGATCAAAAATTGATTATTTGACCAAAATTGAATTTTTGGTCAAAAGTTGACCCATTGAGTCAACTGGGAAGTTATTTTGTCAGAAATTGACCATTCTGACCAAAGTTGAATTTTTGGTCAAAAGTTGACTTATTGGGTGAATGAGGTGGTCATTAAGTAAAAAATTGAGAAATTTAACCAAAATTGACTTTTTGGTCAAACGTTGTCCATTTGGGTCAATGAGTTGGTCATTGAGTCAAAGATTGACCAATTTGACCAAAGTTGACTTTTTGGTTTAATTTTGACCTTTTGGGTCAATGGGTTGGTCATTGAGTCAAGAATTGCCAATTTTGACCAAAGTTGACTTTTTGGTCAAAAGATTGACAATTTTGACCAAAATTGACTTTTTATTCAAAATTTGATCGATTAGATTGATGAGGTTGTTCATTAGATTGAGTTGACCATTTTGGTCGAAACTTTACTTATTGAGTCTATGGTTCGTCATTAGGTTAGAAATAAATCATTTTCACTAAAGTTGACTTCTTGATCGAAAAGTTGACCTATTTGAGTCGATAGGTGGTTGTTAGGTAAAAATTGACTATTTTCACCAAAATTGACTTTTTACTGGAAAGTTGACCTGTTGAGTTAGTGGGTTGGTCATTGGGTCAAGGTTTGACCATTTTGACAAAAGTTGACTTTCTGGTCTATAGTTGACCTATTGGGTTAATGTGTTAGTCATTGGGTCAAGAGTTGTCCATTTTGACCAAAGTTGACTTTTGGTCGGATTTTGACTTATTGTGTCAATAATTGGTCATTAGGTCGAAATTGATTATTTTTGTCAAAATTAAATTTTTGTCGAAGTCGACTATTAGATTGATGAGTTGGTCGTTAGGTCGAGGATCAGCCATTTTGGCGAAGTTTACTTTTTGGTCAGAGATTGAGTTATTGGGTCAATAATTGGTCATTAGGTCAAAAAATTGACTATTTTGACCAAAATTGACTATTGGGTCAAAAGTTGACCTATTGGGTCAACGGGTTAGTCATTTGGTCGAGGATTGATCATTTTGACCAAAGTTGACTTTTTGGTCAAATGTTGACTGATTAGGTCGAAAAATTGGTCATTATGTAAAAAATTGACTTTTAACGTCAAAATTGACATTTTGGTCGAAACGTTGACTCTATTTCGTCGATGAGTTGGTCATTCGATCATTGATTGAACATTTTGACCAAAGTTGTCCTTTTAGTCAAAAGTTAACCTATTGGGTCAATGGGTTGTTCCTTGCGTCATGAATGATCATTTTGACCAAAGTTAACTTTTTGGTACAAAGTTGACCTATTGGGTCAATGAGTTGGTCATTGGGTCAGAAATTGACCATTTTAACCAAAGTTGACCTATTGGGTCAATGGGGTGGTCATTAGTTCAAAAATTGACTATTTTGATAAAAATTGACATTTTGATCAAAAGTTGATTTATTGGTTCGATGGGTTAAGCATTGGGTCGAAGGATTGACCATTTTGACGAAAGTTGGCTTTTGGTCGGAGATTGACTTATTAGATTGATAATTGGTAATTAGGTCAAAAATTGACTGTTTATACCAAAATTGACTTTTTTATCAAGGTTGACCTTTTGGGTTATTGGGTCAAGGATTCACCATTTTAACCAAAGTTGATTTTTCGGTCAAAAGCTGACATATTGGGTCAATGGGTTGGTTATTGGGTCAGAAATTGACCATTTTAACAAAAGTTGGCTTTTTGGTCAAAAGTTGACTTATAAGGTCAATGGGGTTGTTGTTTGGTTAAAAATTGACAATTTTTATCAACATTTACTTTTTTATCAAAATTTGACCAATTGGGTCAATGGGTATATCATTGTGTCAAGAATTGACCATTTTGTCTAAAATTGACATTTTGGTCAAAAGTTGACCCATTATGTCATTTGGGTGGTCATTTTGTTAGAAATTGACCATTTTGACCAAAGTTAACTTTCTGGTCAAAAGTTGACCTATTGGGTGAATGAGGTGGTCATTTGGTAAAAATTTGAGAATTTTAACCAAAATTGACTTTTTGGTCAAAAGTTGTCATTTTGGGTCAATGGGTTAGTCATTGGGTCAAGGATTGACCAATTTGACCAAAGTTGATTTTTTGGTTTAAAGTTAACCTATTGGGTCATTGGGTTGGTCATTGGGTTAAGAATTGTCCATTTTGACCGAAGTTGACTTTTAGACGAAAGATTGACTTATTTGACCAAAATTGACTTTTTTGTTCAGAATTGACTAATTAGATTGATGAGTTGAGTCATTAGGTCGAAATTGACCATTTTGACCCAAAGTTGACTTTTTGGTCGAAGTTGAACTTATTGGGTCGATAATTGGTCATTAGGTCAAAAATTGATTCGTTTTGACAAAAATTGACTTTTGGTCCAGAGTTGACTGTATTGGGTCATTAGGTCGAAGGTTGTGCTTTTTCACTAAAGTTGACTTTTTGGTCGAAAGTTAACATATTTAGTCGATATGTTGGTTATTGGCTCGAAATTGATCATTTAACTATAGTGACTTTTTGGTCAAAAGTTGACCTATTGGATCAATGTGGTTGTTGTTAAGTTAAAAATTGACTATTTTATCAAATATTTACGTTTTTGTCAAAAGTTGACCAATTAAGTCAAGGGGTATGTCTTTGTGTCAAGGATTGTCCATTTTTTCCAAAATTGACATTTTGGTCAAAAGTTGACCCATTATGTCTATTGGGTGGTCATTAGGTCAAAAGTTGATTATTTTGACCAAAATTGCCTTTTTTGTCGAGAGTTAACCTATTGTGTCGATGGGTTGATCATTTGGTCGAGGATTGACTCATTTTGACAAAAATTTACTTTTTAGTTAAAAGTTGACTGTTGAGATCGATAAATGGTCATTAGATTAAAACTCACTTTCCGACCAAAATTGACTTTTGGTCGAATGTTGACATATTGTGTCGAGGGTTGGTCACTTGGGTGAGAGTTGTCATTTTGACCGAAGTTGACTTTTAGTCGAAGATTGACTTTTAGATTCGATAGTGGTCATTAGATCAAAAGATTTTTTTATTTTGACCGAAAATTGAATTTTAGTAAAAGTTGAACCATTGAGTCAACGGGGTGGTCATTTTTGTCGAGAAAATTGTTCATTTTGACAAAGTTGACTTTTTGGTCGAAAGTTGACTATTGGGTGAATGAGGAGGTCATTCGAATCGAAATTGAGAATTTTAACCAAAATTGACTTTTGGGTCGAAAAGTTGTTCTTTTGAGTCGATGGGTTGGTCATTTGGTCGAGATTGACCAATTTGACCGAAGTTGACTTTTTGGTTTAAAGTTCGCCCTTTTGGATCGATGGGTTGGTCATTTGAGTCGTAGATTAATCGACTTTGACTAAAGTTGACTTTTTGGTCGAAAATATTGACAATTTTGACAAAATTGACTTTTTATTCGAAATTTGACGAATTGGATCCATGAGTTATTCATTGAGTCGAGAATTGTACCATTTTGGTCGAAAAGTTGACTTATTGGGTCATGGGTTCGTCATTGGATCGAAAATTAACCATTTTGTCGAAAGTTGACTTTTTGGTCGAAAGTTGACTTGTTGGTCGATAGGTGGTTGTTAGGTAAAAAATTGGTTATTTTCACTAAAATTGACTTTTCTTGGAAAGTTGACCTGTTGAGTTAGTGGGTTGGTCATTGGGTCAAGGTTTGACCATTTTGACAAAAGTTGACTTTCTGGTCTAAAGTTGACCTATTGGGTTAATGGGTTAGTCATTGGGTCAAGGATTGTCCATTTTGACCGAAGTTGACATTTTGGCCGATTATTGACTTATTGTATCGAAGAATTGGTCATTAGGTCGAATTGATTATTTTGTCCAAAATTAAATTTTTTTGTCGAAAGGCGACTATTGGTTCAGATGGGTTGGTCATTAGGTCGAGGATCAGCCATTTTGACCAAAGTTTACTTTTTGGTCGGAGATTGAGTTATTGGGTCGATAATTGGTCATTAGGTCGAAAAATTGACTATTTTGACCAAAATTGACTTTTGAGTCGAAAAGTTGACCTATTAGGTCGACGGGTTAGTCATTAGGTCGAGGATTGACCATTTTGACCAAAGTTGACTTTTTGGTCGAATGTTGACTTATTGGGTTAAAAATTGGTCATTATGTAAAAATTGACTTTTAACATCAAAATTGACATTTTGATCGAAAGTTAATGATTAATGTCAAAGGGTTAGTCATTGGGTCAAGGATTGACCATTTTGACTAAAGTTGACTTTTTGGTTAGAGATTGACTTTTGGGTCCAGAATAGTCATTAGATTAAAAATTGATTATTTTGACCAAAATTGAATTTTTGGTCAAAAGTTGAACCATTGAGTGAACGGGGTAGTCATTTTGTCAGAAATTGACCATTTTAACCAAAGTTGACTTTTTGGTCAAAAGTTGACTTATTGGGTGAATGAGGTGGTCATTAAGTAAAAAATTAAGAAATTTAACCAAAACTGGCTTTTTTGGTGAAACGTTGTCCATTTGGTTCAATGGGTTGGTCATTCAGTCAAGGATTGGCCAATTTGACCAAAGTTGACTTCTTGGTTTAAAGTTGACCTTTTAAGTAAATGGGTTGGTCATTGAGTCAAGAATTGACCATTTTGACCGAAGTAGACTTTTTGGTCAAAAGATTGACAATTTTGACCAAAATTGACTTTTTGTTCAAATCGACTGATTGGTACGATGAGTTGTTCATTGGGTCAACAATTGACCATTTTGGTCAAAACTTTACTTATTGGGTCTATTGGTTCTTCATTCGGTCAGAAATAAACCATTTTCACCAAAGGTGACTTCTTGGTCAAAAGTTGACTTATTTGGTCAATGGGTGGTCATTAGGTAAAAAATGGACTGTTTTGACCAAAATTGACTTTTTAGTGAAAAGTTGACCTGTTAGTCAATGGGTTGGTCATTAGGTCAGGTTTAACCATTTTAATGAGCGACTTTTTGGTCTGAAGTTGACTGATTAGGTCGAGGTTGGTCATTGGGTCGAGGATTCTCCATTTTGACCAAAGTTGACTTTTTGGCGGATTTTGACTTATTAGATTGATAATTGGTCATGAGGTCGAGAAATTGACAATTTTGTCAAAATTAAATTTTTTTGTCGAAAGTATAGCCGATTGGGTCAGAAATTGACCAATTTGACGAAAGTTTACTTTTTGGTCGAATTTTGACCAAAAGTCGACTTTGTTCAAGATTGACTTATTTGAGTCGATGGGTTGGTCATTAGGTCGAGGATCGATCATTTTGATCGATCCATGACCGAATGTCTACTATTTTGCTCGAAAGTTGCTATAAATTGAGCGGGATAGTCATTGGGGCAGAAATTGACCTTGTCAACCAAAGTTGACCTATTGGGTCAATGGGGTGGTCATTAGGTAAAAAAATGACTATTTTGACCAAAATTGATAGTTTGGTTAAAATTTGACCTATTGGGTCAAGGATTGTCCATTTTGACCAAAGTTGACTTTTTGGTCAAAAGTTGACCTATTGGGTCAATGTGTTGGTCATTGGGTCAAGGATTGACCATTTTGACCAAAGTTGAAATTTTAGTCAGAGATTGACTTATTTAGTCAATGGGTTGGTCGTTGGGTCAAGAATTGATCATTTTGACCAAAGTTGACTTCTTAGTCAAAAGTTGACCTATTGGGTCAATAATTGGTCATTATGTTAAAAATTGACTTCTTACTGACCAAAATTGAATTTTTGGTCAAAAGTTGATGAATTGGGTTAAGGATTGATCATTTTGACCAAAGTTAACTTTTTGGGTCAAAAGTTTATCTATTGGGTCAATGGGTTGGTCATTGGATCAAGGATTAGCCATTTTGACCAAAGTTGACTTTTTGGTCAAAAGTTGACCTATTGGGTCAATGTGTTGGTCATTGGGTCAAGGATTGACCATTTTGACCAAAGTTGACATTTTAGTCAGAGATTGACTTATTAAGTCAGTGGGTTGGTCAATGGGTCAAGGATTGACCATTTTGACCAAAGTTGACTTTTTGGTCAAAAGTTGACATATTGGGTCAATAATTGGTCATTATGTCAAAAATTGACTTTACTGACCAAAATTGAATTTTTGGTCAAAAATTGATGTATTGGGTTAAGGATTGATCATTTTGACCAAAGTTGACTTTTTTGGTCAAAAGTTTACCTATTGGGTCAATGGGTTGGTCATTGGATCAAGGATTAGCCATTTTGACCTATGATTGACTTTTTAGTCGAAGATTGACTTTTAGGTTAATAATTGTTCATTAGATCAAAAATTGATTATTTTGACCAAAATTAAATTTTTGATCGAAAAGTTAACCCATTAATTCGACCAGGAAGTTATTTTGATCGAAATTGACCATTTTGACCAAAGTTGACTTTTTGGTCGAAAAGTTGACTTATTAGGTGAATGAGGTGGTCATTAAGTAAAAAATTGAGAAATTTAACCAAAATTGACTTTTTGGTGAAGCGTTGTCCATTTTAGGTCAATGAGGTTAGTCATTGAGTCGAAGATTGACGATTTGATCGAAGTTGACTTTTGGTTTAGTTTATATTCATTTGGGTCAATGGGTTGGTCATTGAGTCAAGAATTGCCCATTTTGACCAAAGTTGACTTTTTGGTCAAAAGATTGACAATTTTGACCAAAATTGACTTTTTATTCAAAATTTGACCAATTGGGTCAATGAGTTGTTCATTGGGTCAAGAATTGACCATTTTGGTCAAAACTTTACTTATTGGGTCTATGGTTCGTCATTAGGTTAGAAATAAATCATTTTCACTAAAGTTGACTTCTTGATCAAAAAGTTAACGCTATTTGGTCGATAGGTGGTTGTTAGGTAAAATAATTGACTATTTTCACCAAAATTGACTTTTTACTGGAAAGTTGACCTGTTGAGTTAGTGGGTTGGTCATTGGGTCAAGGTTTGACCATTTTGACAAAAGTTGACTTTCTGGTCTAAAGTTGACCTATTGGGTTAATGGGTTTGTCATTGGGTCGAGGATTGTCCATTTTTGACGAAATTGATTTTTTGACGGATTTTTGACTTATTGTGTCAATAATTGGTCATTAGGTCAGAAATTGATTATTTTGTCCAAAATTAAATTTTTTGTCAAAAGTCGACCCATTGGATCAACAGGGTAGTCATTGGGTCAGAAATTGACCAATTTGACCAAAGTTTACTTTTTGGTCAAATTTTGACCAAAAAGTCAACTTTGGTCGAAGAGTTGACCTATTTGGTCGATGGGTTGGTCGTTAGGTCGAGGAATGATCATTTTGATCGATCCTTGACAAAAGTTAGCTATTTTGGTCAAAAGTTCGCTTATTAGGTCAACGGGTTAGTCATTGAGCTAGAAATTGACTATATCGACCAAAGTTAACTCTATTAGGTTAATGGGGTGAGTCATTAGGTAAAAGTCGACTATTTTGACCAAAATTGACATTTTGATTAAAATTTGACTTATTGGGTCAATGGGTTGGTCACTGGGTCAAGGATTGACCATTTTGACCAAAGTTGACTTTTTGGTCAAAAGTTGATCTATTGGGTCAATGTGTTAGTCATTGGGTCAAGGATTGACCATTTTCACCAAAGTTGACATTTTAGTAAGAGATTGACTTAATTATTCAAAGGGTTGGTTATTAGGTCAAGGATTGACCATTTTGACCAAAGTTAATTTTTTTGTCAAAAGTTGACCTGTTGGATCGATAATTGGTCATTATGTCGAAAATTGACTTCTTGATCGAAATTGAATTTTTGGTCGAAAGTTGATGTATTGGGTCGAGGATTGTTCATTTTGACCAAAGTTGACTTTTTTGGTGAAATTTTACTATTGGATTGATGGGTTAGTCATTGGATCGAGATTAGCCATTTTGACCGAAGTTAACTTTTTGAGTCGGATTGACTTTTTGGGTCGAAATTGGTCATTAGATCAAAAATTGATTTTTTGACCAAAATTGAATTTTTGGTCAAAAGTTGAACCATTGAGTCAACGGGGTGGTCATTTTGTCAGAAATTGACCATTTTGACCAATGTTGACTTTTGGTCAAAAGTTGACCTATTGGGTAAAAAATTGAGTAATTTAACCAAAATTGACTTTTTGGTCAAAAGTTGTCCTTTTGGGTCAATGGGATGAACATTGGATCAAGGATTGACCAATTTGACCAAAGTTGACTTTTTGGTTTAAAGTTGACATATTGGGTCAATGGGTTGGTCATTGGGTCAAGAATTGACCATTTTGACCAAAGATGACTTTTTGGTCAAAGATTGACAATTTTGACCAAAATTGACTTTTTGTTCAAAATTTGACCAATTGGGTCATTGAGTTGGTCATTGGGTCAAGAATTGACCTTTTTGATTAAAGTTGATTTTTTGGTCTGAGACTGACTTATTGAGTCAACAATTGGTCATTAGGTAAAAAATTGGCATTTTTGACCAAAATTGACTTTTTAGTCAAGGTTGACATATTGGGTCATTGGGTTGAGGATTGACTTTTTTCACCAAAGTTAACTTTTTGGTCAATGTGTTGGTTATTGGGTCAGAAATTGACCATTTTAACGAAAGTTGACATTTTGGTCAAAAGTTGACCTATTTGGTCAATGCGGTTGTTGTTAGGTCAAAAATTAACTAATTTGACCTATATTTACTTTTTTGTCAAATATTGAACAATTGGGTCAACAAGTATGTCATTGTGTCAAGGATTGACAATTTTTTCTAAAATTGATATTTTGGTCAAAAGTTGACCCATTTTGTCAATTGGGTGGTTGTTAGGTCAAAAGTTAACTATTTTGACCAAAATTGTCTTTTTTGTCAAAAGTTCACCTATTAGGTCAATGGGTTGATCATTTGGTCAAGGATTGACCATTTTGACCAAAGTTGACTTTTTGGTAATAAGTTGACCTATTGGGTCATTGGGTTGGCCATTGGGTCAAGGATTGACCATTTTGACCAAAGTTTCTTTTTGGTTAGAGATTGACTTATTCCATGAAAGCGGTGTGTCACTTTGATGCTATGGTGCTTGATTTTGTTTCTAATCTCTTTGAAATTTCCTTTACCTCCTCTGCTATGCTTGGAGTTGATATCTCCTTTTCTGGTTCCTGCCGAACCGGCTTCTTCGATGTACTTGAACCAATGGTGGGAATTGTTTCTCTACGCTGGTCCGCCGCTAGCTTGCTCAGTATCTTGTGAATACGACGGTTCTTGTTTCTTCGCTGGGTAGGAGTGAGAGTAGCTCTTCTTACCTCCCGAATTTCTGTGGGCACGACGCTGATAAGCCTGCCCTCTACTGTAGTAATAATGAACTTGACTTTCTTATCTGTTCTAGTTACATGAGCGGCATTCATTCTTCTTTTCTTGTCGGTAGCCTGCTAACTCGGGCCACCCAATTTTACAACTGTCTGGTTGCGGACCTCATCCCAGTCAATCGGGGTCCAATCGGCCTTCTCATATTGTAACTCGGCCGGTGTGAAATCAGTCGATCTCAATCACGGCCCCATCCTTCATCTTTTCTTCATTGAGTGCTAGACTCACACCATTCTTGAAGTTCAGAATCAACTGCCCGTTCGACATCTTCCTGCGAAAATAAGGAAGGAATTAAAGGGCTGTATCAAGAACGAGAACAATAAGAAAATTTATTCATTAATGAAAAAGTTTTTTTAGTCATTTCTTTTGAGTTTTAACAAGATAGGAAAAGATGAGGGAAAATCAGGAATGAGTTTTGATTTGAAAGGAAAGTTCAAATTTTATTATTCAGATGATTTCTTTCACATATTTTCCTTTTAACACATATATTTTTTGTTCATCATCATTTTTTTATCAATTTTGGGTTCGGACCCGATTCTGAGTGATTACTGTGCCCGTGCTTCTAGGAATAAGACTTCATTTTTAAAGTTCATCATTCAAAACATCAGGTTGTGTAATACTTCTTTAAATATCGTCCATTGATTGAAACCATAGATCGTTCTCCACGGAAATTCACAAGTTAGTAGCAACCTCCTGAGTAAACTGTCTCGATCACGAATGGCCCCTTCCCAAGTTGGTTCAAATTTACCTCCCATCTTGCGGTGTGCAAGAATAGGCCTCTTGAGAACTAGAACCAAGTCACCAACTTTGAATGTTCTTGGGCGGACCGGTTTTGTGGGCCTGGTTCATCTTGGCTTGATACAATTCTAGATTCTGTTGCGCTGAAAGTCATTTCCCTTCCAAGCTCTCCAGCTCTTCTAACCGTATTGTGGCATTTTCCTCCATAGTAATCTTGTCTGCGACTGTAATTCTAAGAGATAGAAGCTGAACCTCCAAGGGCAAGACGATCTCAGACCCAGATACCAGGGCATAGGGTGTAGACTGAGCAGGAGTTCTGAAAGTTATCCTATGGGCTCATAAGGCTTCTAATAACTTCTCGTGCCAATTTCTCTTGTTGTCATCCAAAGTTTTCTTTAGGATTTGGACGAGAGTTTTATTAAAAGCCTCGGCCAAGCCGTTTGCTCTTGGGTAGTTGATCGTTGAATAGCGCCAGTCAATCACGTGCCTTCTGACAAAATTGTTGATCTCCGTGCTTTTGAACGTGGACCCGTTATCTAAGATAATTCAGTGCAGTACCCCAAAACGGTAGATGACTTGATTGTTGAAGAATTTCAACACGTGATGTGCCTTCGCATCTCCGAGCAGTATTGCTTCTGCCCACTTTGAAAAGTAATATGTCGCTGTAAGGATGAAACGATATCCTCCTTAAGAAGGTGGTTCTATCAGACCCACAATATCTGTGCCCCAACATTCAAATGGCCACGACTCGATTGTCGAATGTAGCACATTTAGAGGTTGGTGTAGAACCACTCCATGCACTTGGCATTGGTGACAACTTTTGGCAACTTTCATGCAGTCGGTCATCATTGAGGGCCAGTAGTACCCTAGTCTCTTGATCTTCATTTTCATCTTCGGACCCGACTAATGAGCACCACAAAGTCATTAGTGCACCTCTTTAACAAGTTCACGAGCCTCGGACCCACTCAGGCACCTTAGCCACATCTGATCGAAAGGCCTTCTGTATAGGGTATTGTTTATTAAGGCGTATGACAGAGTTCTTTTCTTAATCTGATGGGCTATTGACTTATCGTTCGATAGGTTTCCTATTTGTAGGTATTCTATTAATGGCTGCCTCCAATCCTCTGTAGTTTTTGTCACTACTGCAACTATTTCTTCTTCTTTCTCTGATTTGCGCAATGCATCCATGTCGAGCTGTGATAGGACCTGTCGCCCTTGAACTGAAATTTCAACAGATTCATCGTGTAAGCAGGCAAATTCTTTTGAGAGGCAGGCTAGCGGGGCTGCGAGAGCATTTTCTCTTATGGTAATCTTGTATATCGTCACATTTGGAATCTGCTTTAGTAACTTCATTGCGTACTAGAAGTACTACTCGAGTCTTGGTTTCAGAATCTTGTATTGCCCGGTGACTTGTTGTATGACCAACTTTGAATCACCGTGGATGGTGATGTTTGTTATACCCATTTGAATGGCTAACTCCAGTTCGGTTATAAGAGCTTCATATTCTGCTTCATTGTTTGTACACTGTTCTATTAAATAGTAGGAGTATCTTAACATCCCCTGCTCCGGTGTTATAAATATTAATCGGATTCCTGCCTTACCGGGCACTATCGTTTGCAATTCTTTATTCTTCTACGCTGATGATGCTCCATCGAAGTACAGTTCCCAACATTGATCATTGGGATCTTCTAAGCTCATTATCTGTTCATCTGGCAAGTCGTCGTTGAGAGACAATTCTGCTGATAAAGGGTGTGTTGCGAGGAAGTCTGCTAGCACTTGTCCCATTACGGCACAAAGAGGAAGGAAAGTTATATCGAATTGCAATAATATCATTGATCATCTGGCTAGTCTGCCGGAGAGCATCGGGCGGGTCATCAAATATTGCATAAACTTCAAAATAAGATTGACCTTATGAGAGAGAATGTAATGCCTGAGCTTTTGAGCGGCGAAAATCATAGCCAAACAATGCTTCTCAATAGGAGGATACTTTACCTCCATCGGAATTAGACGCCGACTTAAGTAGTAGAGAGAATTTTCTTTACCCTCATCACTGACCTAGGCTAGCAGGGCTCCGAGGGAGTCGTCTAAAGCCGCAGTATAAAGTATTAACGGTAGACCCGAGACTGGGGCTACTAATACAGAAGGTGTCATTAAATAGTGTTTCATGTCATCTAAGGCATGTTAACATTTAGAGTCCCAAGTAAACTTGGCATCCTTCTTAACCAAAGCAGAAAAAGGTTGACACCTTGTTGTCAAATTAGAAATAAAGCGTTGAAGTTATGCCAACTTCCCTTGAAAGGATCGAATTGTTTTAAAGTTTTAAGAGGCGGCATTTATAAGATAGCTTTAATCTTCTCCGGATCGATTTCAATTCCACGATGTCGAACAACGAATCTAAGAATTTCTCGAGTCGCACCGAAGGTGCATGTTTAGGGATTCATTTTAAGGTTAAATTTTCTTAATCGCTCGAAAAAAATTCTTAAATCATACAGGTGATCTTCTTTCAATTTGCTTTTGATGACTACATCATCCACGTAGCACTCGACTTGGTTGTGAATGAGAACATCAAAAATCCTCGTCATTGCTCTTTGATATGTTGCTCCTGCGTTCTTCAATCTGAAAGGCATTACCGTGTAGCAGTATACTCCGATTGGCGTTCTAAAAGCTGTGAGCTTCTCATCTTCTGATGCTATCTTTATCTGAGTGTATCTAGATGATCCATCCTTGAAAGAGAAGAATTCATGTGTCGAAGCGATGTCGATCATTAATTTTGGAATTGGTAGCGGGAATTCATCATTTGGACACACTTTATTCAAATCTCTTAAATCCACGCAGATTCTGATCTGACCATTCTTTATTTTGACTGGTACTACGTTGGCCAACCAAGTTTGGTATTGTTCTTCACAGACAAATTTAGCGTCGGTTAACTTTATAACCTCAGCTATTACTTGTTGTTCGATCTACAGACGCATTCTTCTCGGAGCTTGTACGGCTAGAACGACGGTGTGATCCACTCCTAACTTGTGAATTGCAACTTCTGGAGATTGTCCCGACATTTCATCATAACTCCAAGCAAAACAGTCCTTGAATTCCATTAATAGCTTAATCATATTTTTGGAGTCTTCTTCATTAAGTAAGGAGCTAACAAAGATCGGACTAGGCTCTTCGCTAGTACGTAAGTTAACTTCTACTAACTCGTCTAATGTAGATTTAATTTCTTCTTTAAATTCTTGCAGAGCTTCTCAGATTGGCAAGTCCTTGAGATCATCTGAAGTTCCAGGCAGTCTTCATTAGGCTCGCAAATGACAACCAAACAGAATCTTCTATCATGAGCTGGCCCTACTGTGCTGAATCTGAGACCATGCATTGAATTGGGAGGCCGACTGGCATTATTCCATAATTTTTCAAAGCATTGTGACTGATCTTTTGACCACTGCTTAGGTAAAACACCACGTTGAATTAAATTTTGAACACAGGGAGAATACCACTCGAAAGGCAATTCCATTAATTCGGATGAAGCAACATCTTCAAATTTTACATCATTTTCAGTATTGGAAGAAGAAGAAGCGCTACGGTAAAATTTTATTGGCTTAACACCTCCACCATATACTTCCTTGACCACCATACCCTCAACCTTACTAGGATAGATCGGGTTTAGGGTCATAGTATGTACATAGTAGTTAATCTTCTCATACATTGATTTGTATTCTTCATCCTTTTCATCTTCGAGAGAGATCTTGAACTGGGGTTTCTTTTGATTCAACTTTATTGCTTCCTTCTTGATTTCTTCTACTTCGAAGTTGCTCTCCTAATCAATATTAATTACTGGATTCTTTTGTTCAACTGTTCCATCATTTCTTCCTCGACCTCGTCCACGGCTTTGACCTCGGGTGCGAGTTACAGAAAACCTTCACCATCTCGCCGTAAGGGAGTGGTGAGTAACTCTTGAACTAGAATTTGAGGTTCTTCGTTGCCTTGAGTTTCTTTTGCTTCATTCGATATGGCATTTCTGGATAAGATAATTTTCTTCGGAGGAGCGTAGTAAGCAGCATCTTTGTGGATTCCAATTTCGTGCACAGAGAACGTTTGCAAGTCACCTTTGATACATTGTTCTTGTCCTCCTTCATAATACTTTATGCACTGGTGTAGAGATGATGGTACCATCTGGTTTTCATGAATCCAAGGTCGACCCAGTAGAGCGTTGAACGATGTCTTAGAATCAATTATATGAAATTTTGCGGTTGTCCTTGCCAAATCACCGATCCTCCTAGACAGTGTTATTGATCCAAGTGCTTTTTCTCCTTTTTGATTGAAACCTCTTAGTAACATTCTGTCTGCTTAGAGCTCGCAGTCATCAATTTCCAAGTATGCTAATGTGATGCTCCTGGATCAACTAACACCCTGGAGAGCGTGAATTTTCTGATAGTGACTGAGATGTACAATGGTCGGTTGTGATCGGCTATCCCAAGTGGTAGGTCATTGTCCGTGAAAGTAACACCGTACTGTCTTTTTAATGAGCAAACCTCGTCTAAGGAATTACTGGCCATTTTAGCTAAGCAAATTTCTGGATCAAGTAATGTCATGATCAGTGTTTCTCTCATCTCCTTTAACATGATCAGAGTGTCGTAAATGCTTAGTTTGGCTGGTAGCTTCCGAAGATGGGCTAGCACATTATAATCCACTTTATTACTAGGCTCTTCAGCCTCTTCCCGAATGGGCAATTCTTCCGCTGGGGTTGGCTCTTCCTGAGCAACCACCTGCTTTCCTTTATCCTTTGGTCCCATTCTCGGGGTAGGACTTTTCCACTCCTCAAATTTACTTCTGTTATCTCTTCTGAATCTGGTGCTGGATCTGTCGATGTCTCTTCTTGAATCAGAACGACTGGCTCTTCTGGAGCTGGTTCAAAATCTGATAACTCCAATTCTATCGCAATCGGAGCTCTTTGGAATTCACAAATGAACTCGTTGCTTCTTGGGCATTCGTAGTCGCTCTTGTGGACATCCTCTCCTTTGTCTCTATCGTTGAGTTTTTTTATGATTTGAGAATTGTTATTCGTATTGAAATTGAGATCCAGGTTAGGTTTGTTGTCGTTAGTTACGTAATAGTTAGAAATAGTCAAAAAGTAGCCAACAAGCATAACTTTTATCATTATAGTACCCCACAGGGACAGACATATAATCATACAGAGTCAAAGGTCCGAGCGATTTCTCCCCTGAATCAGAAATAACCATCCTAGGATAAGCAGCCCCCACTCTACTCTTCGGAGCCTCATTCTTCCCTTCTTCTGCGATCTTCTCCTCCTTCTGGAGCAGTTCTTCAATTGCAATTGATAGTGTCGGCTTAGAAGGTTTCGAACTTTGGATTGAAGCGCGCACAGAAGAAGTTTGGATGTGATCCAATATTTTCTTCGAAGACTTCGTCCAAACAGTACTCCATCCATCTTCGGTCGTGTATGGGTCTATCGAAATAATAGTTTCTGTCGAAATGACATTAATGGAACCTCCTTTTTGGGTCTCCTTCATGTGCTCTTTCGGGATCATTATGTTCCTTGACTAAGGTTATACTCGAGCTAGTTCTTGAAGGTGAAACAGTCTTCTATTTTGTGTCTAAGCATCCTATGGTAAGGGCAGTAATTTGGATGATCTTTCTTGTCGACTTCCTCCGGCCTCCTGGGCTCTGGTAGCTGAAAATCAGGCGTCTTACTTAAACTGCCGAACATTTTATCCACTGTTTCATTCTTGAAGGGATATTCCTTATTTAAAAGTTCCTTCAGGACACGTGTTGGGCGAGGTGGTGGTTGATCATGATGTTGCGGCGACTGATAGCTCGGTCGAGGCTGTTGATAACTTTGCTGAGGTTGTTGATAATTCTGCTGCGATGGTTGATAACTTGGCTGCGGCCATTCTGGTTGTATCTGCACTGGATGTTTGCCTTTATCCACTGCCACGAAAATTTCAGATTTCTTCTCAAATGCTTTCACTGACTTCTGCTTACCAGTCTTGTCGACGAAACTCAATTGTTTTGCCTCCTCTTGCAAACTCCCGGCCTTGCTAAGCAATTTCTTGAAAGTCTTGATTGTGAATCCTTTGAGGAGAAGTGCTATTAGGCCGTGGATGCTCTTCAACAAGATACCAATTGCGTGCTGTTCTTGGAGCTATGGTTCACACTTCATGCTTAGATTTCTCCATCGAAGGATTTAGTCGACCAAGGTCTCATTAAACTTTTGTTGCTCCACCACTAGATCACCGATAGTGATGTGGTGTTGAGCCCCAATAAACTGTTTAATGAAAAGATTTTCCAAATCCGAGAAAGTCTTGGCTGAACCATTTGACAACTCTGCATACCAATCAAAGGCGATCCCTGACGAGTGTTGATGAAGCGGGTGAAATAGTAATGCATCACTTCCACCGGCGTTGCAAAAACTAGCACGAAAATGTGCGACATGCTATCAGGGGTTTCCCGTACCGTCGAAAATCTTAAACAGAGGTGGTACGAAGCACTTTATGTATTGAACTGCATCAAATTCCTCAGGGTAAGGTCTACCCGTCTGAACAGATGCTCCACTCTTGGACTAGGCTAGGGCTTCTCGCACCTGCTGTTCCACCATGTTCTTAATATCCTCCTCGAGTATTACACTTTGAGTGGAATCTTTCTTTGGCCGCTCATCTACGTTGACTTATGTAATTTCCTTTCCTCTATCCGCAATGTGAATGACTTCCGAGGGTGTTTCCTTTTGAGGTTGAGGTTGACTTTGAGCGTGGCTAGAGCAACCGCCATATCCTCCATCTTCTTCTCGCATTCGATAAATTATGGCATCCTTTTCACGAATACGTAGCTTCATCGCCTCTGGGTCATCTCCCTCTACAGCTGTTGAAGCTCCTAGTAGAGCTGACGATGCTTGAGTTTCAACCATGTTGATTTCGGCAAATTCTTCATCCATATATTCTGACAGATCCTCTTCATTCCTTAGTTCCTCTTTTCTTTCTTTCACCAACCATTGGATGTCGGTTCTCGACTTTCCTATAATGACTTTGAGTGGTATCTTCCAAACGGTCTCGCGGTTATCGGGTGAAGATTGTCAAATTTCATCTTCCGTAGTTATCTTCAGGGCCGCGACACTCTCTTCCAATCTGGGCTCTCTGATGAGACTTCTCTCCTCAGAGCGTTATGTCAGTATCGGTTCGGTGATATTAGGTTGTCACACCATCCTTCTTGAAGTTGGGAGCCTAGGACCAGACGGTCTACCGGCTGCATGTCGGTTGGTGGTGTGTTCTCTAGTATGATGACCTGATACAATGACAGGTGACCTCCATTCAGTGCTTAGTATCTTCTTTCTTGGTCTCTCTAGAGTAGTGACAGGGGTTACATTCGGTCCGAGGCGGGATCTAACTTGTACTCACCCCATTCTTCTCAAAATTTCTGATACGGGGCATCCCTCTTTCCTTGCTAACTTCTCAACCACAGCTCGCACTCGGGCAAGCGGCATAGTCTTCATCTTTCTCCCCCTGCAATCATTGTAGTATGTAGGTCGGGCTAATGCAGTGGTAATCTTTCGGGCATCTTATTCATCAGAGGCAGCAGAGAGAGGGTGAAATCTGCTCCCCTCTAGCAGCAGTGAGTTCTATGGCAGTTCTTCCTCTTCCTCAGGAATTTCCTCAAGAATGGCAGCTTTAGCAGCCCTGGTCTTTCTGATTTTAGCAATTTTCTTGTTCCTATTCCTCCTTTGTGTTCTGGTTAAGGGTACAAATCCCAAACTAGACCCTATCTCAAAAACATATGGTGTTCCAGCAAAGGTCGAATCCTCCACGGTAACAGACTCATCACTAACTTGGACTTCATTTCCCTTTAGTTTGGTGGGAACTGGGGCAGGTACAGTGATGATCAGACCGGTCAGGCTAGAGACGATAGTCCTGGGAGTGGCAGCTAGTCTTTCACGAACAGTGGTGCTTTCCTCAGCTGGGACCCTCTGCAGGGGAGGAAACTATTGTGTTGATTTTAGGTTGAATTCAATCACAGGCTCCACTGTTTTCGGTACTTTGTCGATTAGTGTAAAGAGGGTAACGTCTGCGAACTTGATGTCCAAATTGTCGAATCCTTATCCGAAGTAAATGACCGCATCGTCGGGAAGTTCATCCTTACTGACTGCCAAATCCAATCCATTAGTGAAGGAGAAAATCAGCTTCGGTGCATACATCTTCTGCAGGGTAGATTATGAACGTCAGTTCCATACTATGCTTCCTTCTGTTATAAAATTCTTAGGACGAAAAGAATCATTCCAAAAACAGAGTCTGAACACATTATTATCCATTTTCTTAGTTTTGTTTATAAAAATTTTCAAATTTCATTTTATTCGTTTGTTTGTAGTTTAAAAGGTTTGTTTGTTTGTAATTTAAAAGGTTCATTAGGGATGAAATAATTAAAGGAGGAATGGTAAAGAAAATAAAAGACCCAAACCAGAATCGGAATAGAAGAGAAAACCTCACAAGACTCTCATCTCGATGAACCGCTCCTAAGCTAACACCTATTGGGGGTCCACCCCACCTCTGAGAGGCTGAAAGATTCTGGAACCTCTCTGTTTAGGGATGTATAAACAGTGGCTCCAGAATCCAAGAAGAGTTGACTATACCCATTCAAGGTAGAAATGAACGTGGTATGCCAACAGGAAGAATGGTAGCTTTGATCCTCTAAGGGTATGGACTCACTACCGATTTATGAAAGCAAAACCAAATGATCAAAATGGAGAGAGGAACTAATCCCCAGCGGAGTCACTGTACGGCTTATTTTTTTAAGTTGAGTGTTGTATTTTGAATAGGGGTGGCCTACAGAAATTGTCGGCGAATTTTTGATTTTAAATTTAATTTAAATATATATATATAATTTACAAAGCAGCATTTGATTTTGAAAATAATTTTAAATTTGAAAATTTTAAGATATGAAATCAAACCGATCTCACATCCCAAATAGTTTATGTAAACGACCACCACACCACAAGCCGTGTATCTATCCAGAAGAATAAGCACACTACTTGATGATGGGGCTCAATTAAATAAACTAAAAGATTTGTGACATCCGTTTGGTCGCGAGACCAATTTTATAAGTCGATGAGTTCCCACCTTAATATAAATGAATTAAGCGAGGGTTTATATTACTGGTTTTTAAAGTTCTCTATAAGGGCAAACCCACATAGTTAATTACATCTTAAATGACGGGAATCATTTAAGAAAACTCTCGATAATGATCGGTGTTTTTGCTCTCGAGGATCTCGAAGTTTAAGGCTTCAAAGGATTGAATTTTGCAAATTTCAAAAGAGATTAATTCAAATGCGGAACGAGTTGATCTCGGGAGTCGAAGGAAGAGAAGTATGAGAAGTTGAGGATCCAGAAGAATCTTGGTAACTTCCCAAACTATCCTATTGTTTGGCTTCAATTTGAGAGTTTATTTAATGTTGTAATCCTGCCGATTTTAGTTAATTAGGACTTATACTTGCATGATATAATCACACTGAAATAGCCTCGAAGATGTGAGGGTTTATGTTGTGCTAAACAACTACCTCGAAAATCCTAAGATCGGTTAGGACTTAATTTGCATAAAATGATTATGCAAGTGCCTAACGAAAATTTTGAGGATTTATGTTGCCTGAGCGAACTACCTCGAAATCCTATGGCTTGGTTATTTATTTCTAAGAATGGTTTTGTTGAAGTAGACCCGAGTTTTGCTTGATGACGATGGCCGTGCTGCCTGTATGTTCCAAGCTCCTTGTTGTTGCGGATGTTTAGTTTTAGAAAGTGAAAATCGGGAGATGAGAGAAGTGTTTTGGTTTAGAGAAATCTTCAAGTCCAAATTTCTTTAATGTTTTATTAGGGGAATCTTAAAGTTGATTATAACAACACCGGTTAAGATCCCACGGTTCCATCATTTCGGCACCGTTATTTTTATCGGATTCACTTAGTTCAGATGAATTTGCTGAACTCAACTGAATAAGTTCCACACTTTCATTTATACCGTGGGAAATCCCGTTAGCAACACGTAGGTTACATCATCCGAGGTATTCCCGATCATCCAACAAGACGTTTTAATTTAATTGCAATTGTAGTTTTGTTGTTCTGTTTGTGATTAAATTTTTAGTTGTTTTATATTTTGAAATGTTGTGGCGGTGAATTTTATCTTGTTGTGACTTTTAATTTTAGTTTTGGGTTTCAGTTTTGTGGCTATCCTAAAGGTTTCAGTTTTCATGCAACAGTCTTGTTTAGCATGCAAGAAAAGTAAAGCGTAGTACATGTAAGTAACTTACAATAAAATAAAAGTATATCTGGAGGGTCTTCCCGTCATTCCAAGCTACACTTAAAGCACATGTTAAGGCATTTATATAATTTGCAACAACTACCTAGGTAAAACTAAGGGAAGGTTTTGGTTGTCTACCAAAGTCCTAATCCTATAGCTAGTGAATTCCTATGACATCTAGGTTCTTTTGTTTTGTTAAGGATGATTTTCTTCATCAAAGAAGAATTAAGTTTAGTTGTTCTTCTAAAACATCTCATCCTATTGAGAAAGTTCTTAGGACGAGTCCTAAACATCTTTTCAATACTTCGAGATTATTTTGAGTCCAAATGAATTTTATTGTCTTGGTGAATTAATCATCCAAGAATTCAATTAAATTTTGCTTCTTGCTCAGTGAATTAGGATGTTTGATTATCCTATAAGTAAAGTGACTCTTCACTTAATGCTCCATTTAAGAGTTATGATAATGTAAGCCTTTAAGGGCAAATCAGTTTATTAAAGATTTTAATGAGTTAAAATTGGGATTGGTGATTTAAAATGGTTTAATTTAATAATGAAATTTTAATAATTTTAAGTTTGGAATAGTGTTCAAGTTGTTTTAATTTAATTAAATCCTTACATTTTAAATGATCTCCATATATTAGATTAATTTGGGTTGAAAGAGGTGTTTAGATTATTCAATTTAGATTTTAATGATTTAATTTTAATTTAATTGAAATATTTTAGGTTAATTTTTAATTGGTTTGATTTTTAATTATGAATTATTTTTTAGGTTTATTTGGATGTTTCAAGTTTGTTTTAGATTTGCTTTCAAGTGATCTTTGAGATTATTTTTTATGTTTTAAATTTATTTCAATTTGATTGTAAAATTACTTAATGTTTTAAGCTTTTAATTTAATTAAGGTTTGTTTTCCCTTTTAATTATTTAGTTATTAATTTCAATTATCATTTTTGAGTTTGATTAAGAGTTGATTATTATTAAACAGATTTATTTAGGGATCTTAAATTAAAGGGTTGATATCTTCTTAAATTATATCCCTAATCTTAATAATCCAAATTTTAACTTATTCTTCCAAAATTCAAATTGTTTAAGTAATTAAAGTTTACTTTAAATATTTTCAAGATGATTAATGGGTTTCTACCCCTTAATTCCCTAGGTTTCAATCATCTAATGAAAATTTTAAAACCAGATATTTTACTCTCCCCTTGATTAAACCTAAATATTAATTAGGGTTAAAATTCTTTAATTACCTTTATGTCCTTTTAAGCATGTTCATTTCATAACTCATCAAATTGAGTTCAAATGAACTTAAAATTTTTATGTCACTTCACTCACATGTCAATTAAGAATTAGAGGAGAAAATGTGATTTTTCTGAATTTAATTTAATTTATATATTTATTTTTATGAAAATTATGAGTTTTCAATAAAAATTCAACAACATGACCAAGGTAAGGTTTCTGTCCTTAGGAAAATTATGGGATGTCCCTATTGACCAGAGGACCATTTGGACAAATATTGGTGATTTTTCAAATCTATATTTTACTTATTATAATTATTTTGAGTTTTGAAGTGTTAATTAATTATAAAATAAAATTAAAGTTGAAAAATAAATTTTATATTTTTCATAAATCTCTTTGACCTCAAGGAGTTCAAATAAACAAATTTTATATTTTTTTGATTTTTCTTTGATTTATTAGAATTAATTTAGTGTAAATGTAAGGAAATTCATTTTTTAATATTAAAAATTGTTTTAGCTTTTAAAATTCAATATCTTAACTTATAAGTTATTAGGAAGCAAAATATGACTTTTTTATGATTTTTATTATTTTTATTATTTTTATTATATTTTAATTATTAAAATATTAAAATATGATTAAAAATGAAAATTTTTAGAAAATTTTAATTTTAATTTTTTTAGACTCCCCTAACATCAGAGAAGCACCAAAACAATTTTGGTGAATTTTCGAAATGTATTTTTAGAGTTATGAATTTTTAAAGTTTAATTTTGGTCATATAACTTAATTAGTCCATTTAGTGGGGCCAATCACCTCCAATTGGTTTCAAATTTTTATGTGGGACTCCTTTGACCCTAAAGATCATTGGAAAATTGTTTTCAAGTTATTTTGATGCGTGGTTAATCCTAATTAATTAAAATTCAATTTTTAGTATTTAGGCCAATTAGGGTTATTCTTAATGAATTAACTCAAACCATAATTTTTCTAGGGTCCTCTGGTCCTAAGATACTTCCCCAAATTTTCCTAGAATTTTCTAAGTAACATGTTAATTACTGGAATTAAAATATCAAAACAGGCACAAAAATTTGTAAAATCAATAACTTACCATAGAGATGGCCTTTGACCTTGGAAAATTCAGAGAATGTTCCCAAGATCAGAGGCTACAAAAGCCCTATGGTCTCATGTCATGGTGAATTATCTATGCAAATGGAGAATTAAAACATTGAAATCAGTAAATAATTAATTAAAAATAAAATATTCATCAAATTAACTCAATTGTTTTTCCACATTGTTCTCCTCTATTCACTGAGCAAGAGGGTATTTTTATTTTATTTTTGTGATTTTTCTATGCAAAGATATGGATTTTTGAAGTTCTGGGAAATTAAATAAATAAAAAATACCCTATTTATCTACTTATCCACGCGGCGCCGACTCATCCTCGGCAGCTCCGAAAGCCCACGCGTCGCCTCCCTATTTGACGCCACCATCTGACTCAGCGCTCCGGGGGCCCGCGGTTCATGTCCCGTTCACTCATCCGACGCGATCTGCACCGTCCATTCGATACACGCTCGATCCAACGGCGGCCGATCATCGTCTCCGCCTGGTGTGTCTCGAGAGCCATCCACACTCAAACCCTAAGATCTCTCTCATTTCTCAATGAATTTTCGTGTTCTTATGCTCTATGGATTCATCTTGAGGAGACGAACACATCCATATGGTTTACATGCTATGAAATTGATTCAAATGAAATGGAGAATTCACAGATGCTTGGGTGGGAGAAGTGATCCATACCTTGGCTCTGAGAAGTGAAGCTTCATTCAGAGAGTTGTGACACCTTCGATTGCACCCGAGGAAGCTCCGAGATGAAGTCTCTGGCTGCGGGAATTGCCTGGTTTGAAAGTGACCAAGGCTGATTTCAAAGCTTGGCCGATAGAGGGGATGGCTGGCCTGGTGAGGGGGCTTTCACTGGGGAACTTCTTCTCTACCTCTGGTGAAGGTGTAGGAGTAGTTAATTTGGATTTGGTGGAGTTTCAAGGGATGTCCTGTTCTGGGCTGAGAATTTAGCTCCAAAATTGAGCTTAATCAGTGGAGATTAGGGCAGGAAGAAAGTGGGGATAAGTTGCTCTAGGCTAGGAGAAGTTCTGTGAGGAGTCTGGTGAAGTTCTGTGAAGGTTGATTTCAGCCAACCTTTTGGCCGAGAGGAATGGCTGGTTTAAATAGCCATGGTTAGGGGCTTCCCAAGGGCAATTGAGCGTTGGGATTTCCTGCTCTGGTGAGGAGATGAAGAGCTGTGGTGGCCATTGGGGTTGGGACAACTCAGCCAATTCAATTTAAATTTTTGAATCAAATTAGGCCTCTCGGCACAGTGGTTTCCGAGCAGCGGGGTGGTGGTCCGGCCGGAGTCGGGTCACCCTCGGGGTCGAGGAGGTCAGGGCTTGATGTTTGTGAGTTCGATTGGCTGATGCCATGTGTAAAGGGATTGATTCAAATGGAATGGGGCAAGTGGCTCTTTTGGGTTTAAATGGGTCATGTCATGGTTTAGGCTAGGTGCACCTTCCCAAGGCTTGACTTTGGGGTGAGGAGAATCATTTGGGTCGGCTAGGAAGGGGTGGTGAAGTCCACTATCCAAGGTGATGTGGCTAAAGCTGGGTTTAGAGTGTAGCATAAATGGGGTTAAAAGGGCTTAATGAAGGCTTAGGAAAGGCTCCCCTCTTCTTGCCATAAATGACTAGGTGAGGTGTCAAAACTCTCATGGCTTCATATGGCTTGTAAATGGCTCACATTTAGCTTACATTTGGCTTGTAAAAGGTTGGTTTGTTTCATGAAAAAGGGTTTTGACATTTTTGATGAATTTAGGGGAAATTGGCATGAGGCTTGATTTGGAATGACTTGATTATTGATATAGGACTTAGGGATGATTTCTATTGAAATGGATTATGGAAAGAGATGATATGTGGGCTTTAGGGTCAATTTTGGGCTTTTAGAATTGTTTAGGAATGAGCTTTTAAAGGCTTTAGGCAAGTGGGCTTTTAGATTTTAAATCAAGTTGATGGATGAAAATTTTGGTAAAGATTGAGCCTTACAAATGTTGGGTTTAGTTTAGGGATGTGTCATGTGTGATTTGGAATAGATTTGTAGTAATTTGGAGTTGAATTGGGTTTAATTTGGGCTTCCTTAATGATAGGGTCAAAGTGGGGCAAATTGGGCTAACTTGGGCTAATGTTGGGCTAATGTTAGATTTGATGTAAAATTAATGTTGAGAAATGTTTATGGGTGTGTAACAAACAGCTTTCAACTTTGTATGGGCTTTGGTTTTGGGATTTGGGCCTATTTGGATTCATGGTGGGCTTTAGGCCAAATTGGGGATTTTTGATTTGGGTTAGATTTTGGTGGAGTTTGGGTTCAGATTTTTGGCAAATCAAGTTAGTGTTTTGTTTGTGGGGATGTTAGGAAGGTTTTAGAAAAGATTTGGGGCTAATTGGGGTTGAGTTGGGATAGTTTGGGCTAAGTTTAGGTCATGGGCCAAAATTGGGCTTTAAGCTTCAAATTGAAATTGGATCCAAATGTTCATCAAATTGGGCTTGGATTTGGTCTAAATTGATATTTGGGATATTGAATTGAAGTTTAGAATTGAATTAGATCAACATTGAGGTTCATTGGAGTAGTTTGGTTTGACATTGGGTTCACTTTGGTTAAAAATGGGTCAAATTGGGGGTTTTGGTAAAAGTGGGTTAAATTGACAAACTTGGCTTATGGTGTAGTTGAAAAAAATGAAATTGGGATTATTTGGGATTTTCTGGAATTTTCTAGGAATTTTCTGAATTTTTGGGTTAAAAGGGTATTTTGGGTATTTGAAGGGTATTGAGGGGTATTTTTGGAAATTTTGGTGTATTTGGTCATGGATGATCAATTTGAGTGGGGGGAAAATGTTTAGGATTGATTTGGAGGAATTGTGGGTAATTTAGGCAATTTTGCAAAATTTGGGCAATTTCAAGGGCATTTGGTAGGCTCAGTGGGTTTAGGGCCCCCGGGGTCAAAAATTGAAATTTTGGAAAAGTGAAGATTGATCAAGTGTGAATAAATTGAAATCATTTTGGTTGAGCCATGAAGCCATATTAAGCTCACAGGAACCATGAGAGGACTCATTTTAGACATTCACTGTGTTGTTCCTAACCCTCTTAGCCGGGGCACTGGGGTTGAGGTCCATCCTTATGAATTGCCTACATGAGTCAGGAAGTCAAATTGGTTAAAGGTAGTTTTAGGGTTTGGAATGTGTGTGTAGGAGTGTGGTGTGTGCAAACCTACCCTCACCAGATCAGACCACCCAGGGTAATCCTAAGGCCAAAGATTCCTATAGGAAATTCATACTTTAAACCTCCACATTTGATTTTAACCCTCCAAGTGGCTTAGGGGTTTACAATCAAACTTATGGGGTTTGAAGGGAGCCAAGAAGTGTTTGAATTTCTAAGTGATGGGTCCCATTTCTAGTCCTCTAAGATAGTCAAGGAGAAGCCATATGGCTAGATCCTAAGTCTTAAGGAGAGAGAAGAGAAAAGACCTCATAAAAAATGAGGTCAGACGAGTCGCAGAAGTTGTCGGCATATTTATGGGTTATGTGTTGTATTTTGAAAAGGGGTTACCAACGAAGTTGTCGGTAGATTTTAGATTTTAAATTTAATTTATATATATATATATATATATATATATATATATATATATATATATATATATATATATATATATATATATATAATTATTTGGAAAGTAAAATTTTGATTTTTGAAAATGATTTTTAAGTTTGTAAATTTTAAAATATGAAATCAAACGTATCTCACACCTCAAAAATTTTATATAAACAAGCACCACATCACAAACCATGTATCTATCCTGAGAAATAGACACACTATTTGATAATGGGGCTCGGTTAAATAAACTAATATATTTGTGACATCCGTTTGGTTTGCGAACCAATTTTATAAGCTGATAAGATTCCCTAATTAATATAAAGGAATTAAGCAGGGTTTATATTACCTGGGTTCTTAAAGTTTCCTATAAGGGCAAGCCCCTATAGTTAATTACATCCTAAATATCCAAAGACACTTAAGAAAACTCTCGATGAAGATCGGTGGTTTCGCTTTCAAAATTTCAAAGTTTAATCATTCAAAGGATTCGATTTTTGGAGTTTAAAAAGGGTTGGATCAAATTTGGAACGAGTTATTTCAAGAGTCCAAAGGAAGAGAAGTAGGGGGATGTCACGGACCGAAGTGAACTTTGGTGACTTCCCGACTACTCTATTATTTGGCTTTAATTTGAGAGTTTATTTATTGTTTCAATCGTGCCAATTTTAATTAATTAGGACTTATACTTGTATGATATAATCACACAAATAGCCTTGAAAATGTGAGGGTTTATGTCGTACCAAACGGCTACCTCAGAGTCCTTAGACGAGTTAGGGCTTAAATTGTATAATATGATGCAAATGCCTAAAGACAAGTTGAGGATTTATGTTGCACCAGGAAAACTACCTCGAAACCCTATGGCTTGGTTATTTAATTCTAAGGAAGGGTTAAGCTGATGAAGACTTGTTTTGCTGTTGAAGATGACCGTGCTGCCCACTGTGCTTGCTCCATGCTCCTTATTGTTGCAGAAGGTTTAGTTTTAGAAGTGACAATCAGGAGGTGAGAGAAGTGTTTTGGTTTATGGAGGTTGAAAATTGACATAGCTTAAAGTTGATTAAGCAGAACTGATTAAGATCCCACGGTTTCATAATCCCGACACAACTATTTTCATCGGATTCACTTAGTCCAACTGAATTTGCTAAACTCAACTGAATGAGTTCCACACTTTCATTTAGACCGCGGGAAATCTCATTAGCAACACGTGGGTTACATCATCCGAGGGATTCTCGGTCATCCTATGAGATGTTCTAATTTTAGTTATAATTGCAATTTTGTTTTGTTGGTGATTAAATTTTGAGTTATTTAAACATGCTAGGTGCGATCATTTTCATGAATTTATAAGTGCGGGAATGTAAGACATTTAATAAATTGAGGAATGTAAATTGTAATAAACTTAAATGCGTACCTGGTGGGCACTCCCATCATTTTCATCTGCACTTAAAAAACATGTTAGGGCATTTATATATTTTGCAACAAATACCTAGGTAAAGCTACGAGAAGGCTCTGGTTATCTACCAAGCCCTATGATGTCTAAGTTGAAGTCCTAGTCGACTACCAAGTCCTATGATGTCTAAGCTAGAATCCTGGTTTTCTATCGAGTCTTATGATGTCTAGATTCTCGTGTTTGATTAAGGATGGTTTTCTTCATCAAAGAACAATGAATTCTCACTGTTCTTTTAAAACAGCCCATCAAGTTAGGGAAGTGCTCGGAACTTAATTCTTAACATCTTCCTAAACATTTTAGGGATTATTTTGCGTTCAATTAGTTTCATCGTGGTAATGAATCAATCACCCAGGTTACTCAGAGTTCTGGTCTTGTTTGACTCTTGCTCAGTGAATTTGGATGTTTGATTATCCTATGAGTAAGGTGCATTTCATTTGAGGCTTCATTTAAAAGTTATAATAATGAAAAGCCTTTAGGGGCAAGTTAGTTCATTAAAGAACCTAACTATTCTTAATTGAAGTTTGAGTTAATAGTTTATAGTGATTTAATTTAGTTATAAGGTTTTGGTTGATCTTTTTTAAATGTTTTAAATTATTTTAAGTTGGGAAAGTGTTCAAGTTGTTTAATTCAGTTAAATTTTACCATTTTAAATGGTCTTAACATTTTAGATTAATTTCAATATTTTAAATTGATTTAATCTAATTTTAATGTTTTAATTATAAATTGTTCCAAAGTAACCTTAATGTTTTAAATTTGTCTTAATTTAAGTTTTAAACAATTTCAGATTAGTTTTGATATTAATTTGATTTTCTTACTTCATATTGGTTTTATTGTTTTAAGTTTTAGTTTGATTATAAATTTTCAAGATTATCTCCTTTTTTTAATTAGTTTCAATCATCATTTTTTAGGGTTCCCATAATTGATGTTTAAATAATGTTTGAATCAATCCATTGATTAGGGGTTCAATTTAAAGAATTAGAATATGCTTATATCACATTCCCTAATCTTAATAATTCATGCCTTAATTAATCTTCCAAAGTTTAGGTGATTTAATTAATTAAAATTTCCTCTTTAATGTTTAAGGTGATTAATGAGTTTCTACCCCTTAACTTCCTATGTTTCAATCATCCAAGAGGTAAATTAAGATCATATATTTACCCACTCCCTTTGGTTTAGCCTAAATTTTAATTAAGGTTAAAGTTCCTTAATTACCTTTATGCCCTCTTAAACTTGTTCATCTCATAATTTATTAAATTAAGCTCAAATGAACTTGAAATTTTTATGTCACCTCACTCACATGTCAATTAAGACATTAGAGGAGAAAATGTGATTTTTCTATGTTTAATTTAATTTATATAATTATTTTAGTGGAAAATAGGGATTTTCAATGAAAATTCCATAACATGACCAAGAAGAAGTTTCTATCCTTAGAAAAATTATGGAAAGTTTCCACTGACCAGAGGACTATTTGGACCACTTTTGGTGATTTTTTGAACTTTATTTATTATAATTATTTTAAATTTTGGTGTATTAAATAATTATAAAATAAAATTGAGGTGGAAAATTAAGTTTTATATTTTTCCTAAATCTCTCTGATCCTAAGAAACTCGAAAAACAAATTTTATGTTTTTTCTGATTTTGTTTTGAATTTTTAGAATTATTTTAGTGAAAGGGTTGAAAATCCATTTTTAATATTAAAAATTATCTTAAGTCTTGAGAATTCAATATCTTTACTTAGACACTTAGGAAAAATATATGGTTGGTTCTCAATTGATTAGGAGACTAAATATGACATTTTTATGAATTTTAATATTTTTATGATTTTTTATAATTTTTTATTATTAAAATATTCAATGATAGGTGAAAAATGAAAATTTTAGGAAAATTTTAATTTTAATTTTCTTAGACTCCTCTAACATCAGAGAGCCCTTAAAATCAATTTGGAGAATTTTTGAATTATATTTTGGGTTTTATGAATTTTTTAAATTCAAATTTGGCTATGGTACTTAAAAAATTCATTTAATGGGTTAAAACATTTTCAATTAACTTCAAAAATTTTATGGGGGTTCCTATTATCCTATGGAACAGTGGAGGTTAGTTTTGAGTTATTTCCATTTTCAATTTGTTCTAATTAATTTAAAATTGGTTTGAGTTCATGTGAGCAATCAGAGTTATTTTTAATGTTTTAGCTCATGCAATAATTTTCCTAAGTTCCTCTGGTATAGGGAACCTACCCTAATTTTCCTAAAATTTTCCAAGCAATATGCTATTTATTGGAATTAAAATATAAAAACAAGCATAAAAACTTGAAAAGTAGATATCTTGCTATAGGGACATTCTCTGACTTTGAAAAAATAAGGGGATGTTCCTAATGACAAAGGGAATAAAAGTCTCATAGTCCCAAGTCATGGTGAATTGTTTTTGTGAGTGGAGAATATATTCAAGGTTTATTGTATTTAATTAATTTAAAAAAATACTAAGTAAATAATTTTTATTTTTCTTCCACATCATTCTCCTCTGTTCACTCAGCTAGAGGGTATTTTTAAATTATTTTTATGATTTTTCTATGCAAAGTTATGAATTTTTGAAGTTTCTGGTATTTAAATAATTCAAAAAATAGGATTTTCCTACTTATATCAGTCAGCGCCACCTCAACCTACGACGGCTCCGAAAGCACACGCGGCTTCTCCTAGTTGGGCACCGCCTTCTGAGTCAGCGTCACGCATCTCTGTGGTTCAATCTCATCTCCTTATCCGACGTGATCCTGGCCGTCCATTCATTACACGCGCGATCCAATGGCTGTTGGTCATCGTCTCCATTTGGTTCAACCCGAGAGCCGTCCATACAAAAACCCTAAGATCTCCCTCATTTCTCAACTAAATCACACGAGGTTTGATCCTATGTGCTTGTCCAGACAAGGGTTACAAATCCATATGGCTAAAATTCATCGAAATTAAGCCAAATAAAATGGAGAATCGCTGGAAGCTCGGGAGGAAGAAAGGTTCAATACCTTGGCTCTGAGAAGTGAGGCTTCCATCAGAGATGCTCCACACCTTCATGGTGGTCCAAGGAATCTAGGGATGAAGCCTTGAGAGATGGCGAATTGTCTGGATATGAAATTGACCAGACCTGATTTGGTTTTCTTGCTGATAGAGCAAATGGGTGGCTTGGTGAAGGGGCTTTCACTGGGGAACTTCTTCTCTACCTCTGGTGAAGGTGTGAGAAGAGTTAAGTTGGTTTTGGCGCTATTTCCAAGAGTGTCCTGTTTTCTGGCCTAAAATTAAGCTCTGAAATTGAGCTCAATCAATGGGGATTAGGGCAGAAATGCAGTGGGGCTGAGCTTCTTTGTGCTGTTGGAAGGATTGGGAACAATTTGGGAGGGTTTCTTGGAGAAAATTTTCAGCACCTTTCTTTGGTCAAGAGAGGGTGCTTATATGGCCAGGGCCATTGGGCTGAGCTGGGGGCCAATTGCTGGGTGGATTCAACTACTTAGGTGGAGGGAAGAAGGGCTCCAGTGGCAATTTTGGCTGAGGTGGCCAATTGGTGGAGTTTGGGTGAGTTTAGCTTGGAGGTGGCTCTCGGTTTTGGTTCCCTCCGGTGACTAGGCCGGCCGGCAAGGACAAGGGAGCTGGTCCCTGAGGTCAGGTGAGCCAGGGGGAGGTTTTAATGGTGATTAATTAGCTGTGGGGAGATTTGGGGTAATGCAAAAGGGATATTTAGCCACTTAAGGGAAGAAATCCCCTAAAATGGGGGACCCTTGGTCCATGACTCACCTATCTTGGGTTAGGTGGGTCTAGGGTGGTTCCTAGGGTTCACTTGGTGGCTATGGAAGGTTGGTTTAGCCACATTTGGTTTAATTTGGCTAGATTTGGTCATAGGTTCAATTTGGTTCATTTGGGTTAAGGTTCGGCTAACTTGGGTTTGAGCTTGAGTTGAGTTCAAATGTCTTGAGTAACATTGTGCACATGATTACAATAAAAAATTTTCAAGAAGACATGGAATGGTTTTGAGTTCAATTGAGGGGTCAATTTGGTGGATTTTGAGATTTTGGTTAATTTGGGTAATGTTGGGTCAACTTGGGTCTAAGTTGGGCTAAGGTGGGGTTTAGACCCAATTGAATGTTTCAAATGGTTTAGGGGAATGTTTTGAAGAGTTCCCAACATCAATTGGGAGGAAATTTTAGGGTTAAGCCAATCAATTTGGTAGATTTTTTGCATGTATTCAATTTGGGTTAAAATTGGGTATTTAGGGATTTCAAGTGGATTTAGGTTAGGCTTAGGCTTAAATTGGGACAATTGAATGTTACATGTGCTTCATAGGAGTGTTATGGTGGGTTTATGATTGAAATTTTGAGGGAATTGGTTGACATTAAGTCAATTAGGGGATTTTGGATCATTTAAGCAAAATTGGGGATTTTGGATTTCAAGTGGAATTGAACTCAAATGGAGGTCAATTTGGGCTTGGATTTGGTTTAGATTAGTATTGTGGATGTTGAATTAAAGTTTAGAATTGAATTTGATCAGCATTGAGGTCAATTGGGTTGATTTGGTTTGACATTGGGTCCATTTAGGTTAAAATGAACCAAGTTTGGAATTTTGGGTTGAAAGTATGTTAATTTGGCAAAATTGGATTATAGTGTAGTTGAACAAAATGAAATTGGGAATATTTAGGATTTTTTTCGAATTTTTTTGGAATTTTTGGAATTTTGGGCAAAAAGGGTATTTAGGGTACATGGAGGTTATTTGGAGTGTATGGGGGTATTTTAGTGGATTTAAGAGGTGGGGATTGTTTTGAATTGAATTTTTGTGAATTTTGAGAATTTTGGATAATTTTGGAATTTTTTGGGTCAAGGATTTGCCATTTTGACCAAAGTTGACTTTTTGGTTAAAAGTTGACATATTGGGTCAATTGGTTGGTCATTGGGTCAAAGATTGACCATTTTGGTTAAAGTTGACATTTTGTTCAAAAGTTGACTTATTGGTTCAACAGGTTGGTCAATGGGTCAAGAATTGACCTTTTTTGAGCAAAAGTTGACTTTTTTGACCAAAAGTTGACATTTTTGTGAGAGATTGACTTATTGGGTCAATAAGTGGTCATTAGATCAAAAAATGACATTTTTACCAAGATTGACTTCTTGGTCAAATGTTGACCTATTAGGTCAAGGATTGACCATTTTGACCAAAGATGACTTTTTGGTTAAAAGTTGACCTATTGGTTAAATGGGTTGGTCATTAAGTCAGAAATTGACCATTTTAACCAAAGTCGACTTTTTGGTCAAAAGTTGACATATTGGGTAATTTAGGTGGTCATTAGGTCAAAAATTGACTATTTTAACCAAAATTGATTTTTTTTTAAAGTTGATCTATTGGGTCATTAGGTCAAAGATTGACCATTTTGACCACAGTTGACTTTTTGGTCAAAAGTTGATCAATTAGGTCAATAGGTTGGTCATTGGGTCAAGGATTGACCATTTTGACCAAAGTTGACTTTTTGGTCAGAGATTAACTTATTGGGTCAATAATTGGTCATTAAGTCAAAAATTGACTATTTTGACTAAAATTGAATTTTTTGTCAAAAATTGACCCATTAGGTCAATGGGGTGGTTATTGGGTCAAAAATTGATAATTTTGAGCAAAGTTGACTTTTTGGTCAAAAGTTGACCTATTGGTTCAATGGGGTGGTCATTAGACAAAAAATTGACTATATTGACCAAAATTGACTTTTTTGGTCAAAATTTGACCTATTGTGTCAATGGGTTGACAATTTTGACTAAAGTTCAGTTTTGGTCAAAAGTTGAACTATTTGCTTAATGGGTTGGTCATTAGGTGAATGATTGACCATTTTGACCAAAGTTAACTTTTGGTCAGAGATTGACTTTTTGGGTCAATAAATGGTCATTATGTTAAAAATTGATTATTTTGGTCAAAAGTTGACCTATTGGGTCTATAGGTTGGTCATTGGTTCAAGGATTAACAATTTTGACCAAAGTTGACTTTTTGGTCAAAAGTTGACTTGTTGGGTCAATCAGTTGGTCATTGGGTCAGAAATTGACCATTTTAACCAAACATGACTTTTTGGTCAAAAGTTGACCTATTAGGTTAATGCGGTGGTCATTAGGTCAAAACTTGACAAATTTGAAAATAATTAACATTTTGGTTAAAAGTTAACCTATTGGGTCAATGGGTTGGTCATTGGGTCAAGGATTGACCATTTTGACTAAAGTTAACTTTTTTGTCAAAAGCTGACCTATTGGGTCAATGGGTTGGCCATTGGGTCAAAGATTGGCCATTTCGACCAAAGTTGACTTTTTGGTCAGAGATTGACTTATTGGGTCAATAATTGGTCATTCCGTCAAAAATTGATTATTTTGACCAAAATTGAATTTTTCGTCAAAGGTTGACCCAGTGGGTCGACTCGATGGATCATTATGTCGAAATTAACCATTTTGACTATAGTTGATTTTTTGTCAAAAGTCGACCCTTCGGGTTCAATGGGTTGGTCATTGGGTAAGAAATTGACCATTTTTACCAAAAATGACTTTTTTGTTAAAAGTTGACCTATTGGGTCAATGGGGTGGTCATAAGGTAAAAAATAGACTGTTTTGGCCAAAATTGACTTTTTGGCCAAAAGTTGACTTATTGGGTCAATGGGTTCGTCATTTGGTCAAGGATTGACCATTATGACCAAGCTTAACTTTTTTGATTAAAAGTTGACCTATTAGTTTAATGAGTTGGTTATTGGGTCAAGGATTGACCTTTTTGACCAAAGTTAACTTTTTGGTCATTGGGTCAGAAATTAACTATGTTGACCAAAGGTGAGTTTTTTGTCAAAAGTTCATTTATTTGGTCAATGGGGTGGTCATTAGGTCAAAAATTTACTATTTTCACCAAAATTGACTTTTTGGTCAAAAGTTGACCTAATTAGTCAATGGGTTGGTCATTAGGACAAAGATTGTTAATTTTGACTAAAGTTGCCTTTTGGTCAAAAGTTGACATATTTGGTCAATGGGTTGGTTATTGGGCCAAAACATCACCATTTTAACTATATGACTTTTTGGTCAAATGTTGACCTATTGGGTAAATTGGGTGGTTGTTAGGTTAAAAAATGACTATTTTGATCAAAATCTTTTGTCAGAAGTTGACCATATTGTCAACGGGTATTTCATTGTTTCAAAGATTGAACATTTTGACCAAAATTCATATTTTTGTCAAAAGTTGACCCATTGTGTCAATGGGGTGGTCACTCGATCAAAAAAATTGTCTATTTTGACAAAAATAGACTTTTTGGTCCAAAGTTGACCTATTGGGTCAATAGGTTGGTTATTTGGTCAAGGATTGACCATTTTAACCAAAGTTAACTTTTAGGTAAAAAGTTGACCTATTGGGGCAATGGGTAGCTCATTGGGTCAAGGATTGACCTTTTCGACTAAATTTGACTTTTTGGTCAAACGCTGACCTATTGGGTCAATGGGTTGTTCATTGGGTCAAGGATTGACCATATTAACCAAAGTTGACTTTTTGGTCTAAAGTTGCCCTATTGGTCAATGGGGTGGTCATTACGTCAGAAACTGGGTATATTGACTAAAATTGACTTTTTGATCAAAAGTTGACCTATTGTGTCAATGGGTTTATTATTGTCTCAAGGATCGAATATTTTAACTAAAGTTCACTTTTTAGTCAAAAGTCGATCTATTAGGTCAATGGGTCGGTCATCAGGTCAAGGATCGACCATTTTGACCAAAGTCGACTTTTGGTTGTGAGATCGCCTTATCGGGTCAATAACTGGTCATTATGTCAAAATTGATTATGTTGGTCAAAAGTCGACCTATTGGGTCTATGGGTCGGTCATTGGGTCTAGAATCGACCATTTCGACCAAAGTTAAGTTTTTGGTTAAAAGTCGACCTATTAGGTCATGGGTCGGTCATCGGGTCGAAATCGACCATTTTAACCAAACATGACTTTTGGTCAAAAGTTGAACTATTGGGTTAATGTGATGGTCATTAGGTCAAAAATCGACGATTTTGACAAAAATTAACTTTTTTGTTAAAAGTTGACATATTGGGACAATGGGTCGATCATCGTGTCAAGGATTTACCATTTCGACCAAAGTTGACTTTTCGGTCAAAATATGATCTATCGGGTCGATGGATTGGCCATTTGGTCAAAGATTGACCATTTCGACCAAAGTTGACTTTTTGGTCGGAGATTGACTTATGGGGTCAATAGTTGGTCCTTCCGTCAAAATTGATTATTTTGATCAAAATTGAATTTTTGGTCAAAGGTTGACCCATGGGTTAATTGGGTGGTCATTATGTCATAAATTGACCATTTTGACCAAAGTTGACTATTTGTTAAAAATTGACCAATTGGGTCAATCTGTTGGTCATTGGGTAAGAAATTGACCATTTTACCAAACTTGACTTTTTTGTCAAAAGTTGACCTATTGGGTCAAGGGGTGGTCATTAGGTAAAAAATTGACTATTTTGGCCAAAATTGACTTTTTGGTCAAAAGTTGATCTATTGGGTCAATGGGTTAGTCATTGGGTCAAGGATTGACCATTATGACTAAACCTGACTTTTTGGTTAAAGTTGACTCATTTGTTTAATGAGTTGGTTATTGGGTCGATGATTGACCTTTTCGACTAAAGTTGACTTTTGGTCAATGAGTTACAAATTAACCATGTTGACTAAAGCTTAAGTTTTTGTCAAAAGTTCATATATTTGGTCAATTGTAGGGTCATCAGGTCAAAATTGAACTGATTTTGACCAAAATTGACTTTTTGGTCAAATGTTGAACTATTTAAGTCAATGGGTTGGTCATTAGGTCAAGGATTGACCATTTTGACCAATGTTGCCTTTTGGTCAAAAGTTGACATGTTTGGTCAATGGGTTGGTTATTGGGCCAGAACATCACCATTTTAACTAAAGATGACTTTTTGGTCAAAAGTTGACCTATTGGGACAATGGGGTGGTTGTTAGGTAAAAAAAACTATTTTGACAAAAATAGACTTTCTGGTCAAAAGTTGACCTATTGGGTCAATGGGTTGGTTATTTGGTCAAGGATTGACCATTTTAACTAAAGTTAACTTTTTGGTAAAAAGTTGACCTATTGGGTCAATGGGTAGGTTATTGGGTCAAGGATTGACCATTTGAGTAAAGTTGACTTTTTGGTCAAAAGTTGATTTACTGGGTCAATGGGTTGGCCATTGGGTCAAGGTTTGACCATTTTGACCAAAGTTGACCTATTGGCTCAATGGGGTGGTCATTATGTCAAAAATTGGCTATATTGACCAAAATTGACCTTTTGGTCAAAAGTCGACCTATTGTGTCAATGGGTTGGTCATTGTGTTAAGGATTTAATATTTTGACTAAAGTTCACTTTTTGGTCAAAATTTGACCTATTGGCTCAATGGGTTGGTCATTGGGTCAAGGATTGACCATTTTGAAGAATGTCGACTTTTTGATCAGAGATTGACTTATTGGGTCAATAATTGATCATTAGGTCAAAAATTGACTATTTTGGCCAAAATTGACATTTTCTTCAAAAGTTCACATATTGGGTTGATGGTTAGTCATTGGATCAAGGATTGATCATTTTTTCCAAATTTGACTTTTTGGTCAAAAGTTTGCCTATTGGGTCAATGGGTTAGTAGTTGGGTCAGAAGTTGACAATTTTCACCAAAGTTAACCTATTGGGGAAATGGGGTGGTCATTAGGTCAAAAATTGACTATTTTCACCAAAATTAACTTTTAACCAAAGTTGATTTTTTGGCCAGATTTTGACTTATTGTGTCAATAATTGGTCTAGGTCAGAAATTGATTATTTTGTCCAAAATTAAATTTTTTGTCAAAAGTCGACCTATTGGGTCAATGAGTTGGTCATTAGGTCAAGGATCAACCATTTTGACCAAAGTTTACTTTTTGGTCAGAGATTGAGTTATTGGGTCAATAATTGGTCATTAGGTCAAAAAATTGACTATTTTGACCAAAATTGACTTTTGGGTCAAAAGTTGACCTATTGGGTCAACGGGTTAGTCATTAGGTCAAGGATTGACCATTTTGACCAAAGTTGACTTTTTGGTCAAATGTTGACCTATTGGGTCAAAAATTGGTCATTATGTAAAAAATTGACTTTTCTGTCCAAAATTGACATTTTGGTCAAAAGTTGACCTATTTCGTCAATGGGTTGGTCATTCTATCATTGATTGAACATTTTGACCAAAGTTGTCCTTTCAGTCAAAAGTTAACCTATTGGGTCAATGGGTTGTTCATTGGGTCATGAATGATCATTTTGACCAAAGTTAACTTTTCGGTCAAAAGCTGACATATTGGGTCAATGGGTTGGTTATTGGGTCAGAAATTGACCATTTTAACAAAAGTTGGCTTTTTGGTCAAAAGTTGACTTATAAGGTCAATGGGGTTGTTGTTCGGTTAAAAATTGACAATTTTTATCAATATTTACTTTTTTATCAAAAGTTGACCAATTGGGTCAATGGGTATATCATTGTGTCAAGAATTGACCATTTTGTCTAAAATTGACATTTTGGTCAAAAGTTGACCCTTTACGTCATTTGGGTGGTCATTTTGTTAGAAATTGACCATTTTGACCAAAGTTAACTTTTTGGTCAAAAGTTGACCTATTGAGTGAATGAGGTGGTCATTTGGTAAAAAATTGAGAATTTTAACCAAAATTGACTTTTTGGTCAAAAGTTGTCATTTTGGGTCAATGGGTTAGTCATTGGGTCAAGGATTGACCAATTTGACCAAAGTTGATTTTTTGGTTTAAAGTTAACCTATTGGGTCATTGGGTTGGTCATTGGGTTAAGAATTGTCCATTTTGACCAAAGTTGACTTTTTGGACAAAAGATTGACTTATATGACCAAAATTGACTTTTTGTTCAAAATTTGACCAATTGGGTCAATGAGTTGGTCATTGGGACAAGAATTGAACATTTTGACCAAAGTTGACTTTTTGGTCAGAGATTGACTTATTGGGTCAATAATTGGTCATTAGGTCAAAAATTGACTGTTTTGACAAAAATTGACTTTTTGGTCTAGGTTGACCTATTGGGTCATTGGGTCAAGGATTGACCTTTTTCACCAAAGTTGACTTTTTGGTCAAAAGTTAACATATTTGGTCAATGTGTTGGTTATTGGCTCAGAAATTGATCATTTAACCAAAGTTGACTTTTTGGTCAAAAGCTGACCTATTGGATCAATGTGGTTGTTGTTAAGTTAAAAATTGACTATTTTGTCAAATATTTACGTTTTTGTCAAAAGTTGACCAATTAAGTCAAGGGGTATGTCTTTGTGTCAAGGATTGTCCATTTTTTCCAAAATTGACATTTTGGTGAAAAGTTGACCCATTATGTCAATTGGGTGGTCATTAGGTTAAAAGTTGATTATTTTGACCAAAATTGTCTTTTCTTTTCAGAAGTTAACCTATTTTGTCAATGGGTTGATCATTTGGTCGAGGATTGACCATTTTGACAAAAATTTACTTTTTAGTTAAAAGTTGACCTATTGAGTCAATAAATGGTCATTAGGTCAAAAACTCACTTTTCTGACCAAAATTGACTTTTTGGTCAAATGTTGACATATTGTGTCAAGGGGTTGGTCACTGGGTCAAGGATTGACCATTTTGACCAAAGTTGACTTTTTGGTCAGAGATTGACTTTTGGGTCAATAATAGTCATTAGATAAAAAGTTTTATTATTTTGACCAAAATTGAATTTTTGGTCAAACGTTGAACCATTGAGTCAACGGGTGTCATCATTTGTCAAAAAATTGTTCATTTTGACAAAAGTCGACTTTTTTGGTCAAAAGTTAATCTATTGGGTGAATGAGGAGGTCATTAGGTAAAAAATCGAGAATTTTAACCAAAATTGACTTTTGGTCAAAAGTTGTCCTTCGGGGTCAATGGTTTGGTCATTTGGTCAAGGATTGACCAATTTGACCAAAGTTGACTTTTTGGTTTAAAGTTCACCTTTTGGATCAATGGGTTGGTCATTGAGTCATGAATTGACCATTTTGACCAAAGTTGACTTTTTGGTCAAAATATTGACAATTTTGACCAAAATTGACTTTTTATTCAAAATTTGACCAATTGGATCCATGAGTTATTCATTGAGTCAAGAATTGACCATTTTGGTCAAAAGTTGACTTATTGGGTCTATGGGTTCGTCATTGGGTCAAAAATTAACCATTTTGTCCAAAGTTGACTTTTTGGTCAAAAGTTGACCTATTTGGTCAATAGGTGGTTGTTAGGTAAAAAATTGACTATTTTCACCAAAATTGACTTTTTACTGGAAAGTTGACCTGTTGAGTTAGTGGGTTGGTCATTGGGTCAAGGTTTGACCATTTTGACAAAAGTTGACTTTCTGGTCTAAAGTTGACCTATTGGGTTAATGGGTTAGTCATTGGGTCAAGGATTGTCCATTTTGACCAAAGTTGACTTTTTGGCCAGATTTTGACTTATTGTGTCAATAATTGGTCATTAGGTCAAATTGATTATTTTGTCCAAAATTAAATTTTTTGTCAAAAGTCGACCTATTGGGTCAATGAGTTGGTCATTAGGTCAAGGATCAACCATTTTGACCAAAGTTTACTTTTTGGTCAGAGATTGAGTTATTGGGTCAATAATTGGTCATTAGGTCAAAAAATTAACTATTTTGACCAAAATTGACTTTTGGGTCAAAAGTTGGCCTATTGGGTCAATCGGGTTACGTCATTAGTCAAGGTTTGACCATTTTGACCAAAGTCGACTTTTTGGTCAAATGTTGACCTATTGGGTCAAAAATTGGTCATTATGTAAAAAATTGACTTTTCTGTCGAAAATTGGCATTTTGGTCAAAAGTTGACAGATTGTGTCACGGGGTTGGTCATTGGGTCAAGGATTGACCATTTTGACTAAAGTTGACTTTTTGGTCAGAGATTGACTTTTGGGTCCAGAAAAGTCATTGGATCGAAAATCGATTATTTCGACCAAAATCGAATTTTTGGTCGAAAGTCGAACTATCGAGTCAACTGGGTAAGTCATTTTGTCGAAATTGACCATTTTAACCAAAGTTGACTTTTTGGTCAAAAGTTGACTTATTGGGTGAATGAGGTGGCCGTTAGGTAAAAATTAAGAAACTTAACCAAAACTGACTTTTATGGTGAAACGTTGCCCATTTGGGTCAATGGGTTGGTCATTCACTCAAGGATTGGCCAATTTGACCAAAGTTGACTTTTTGGTTTAAAGTTGACCATTTAAGTAAATAGGTTGGTCATTGAGTCAAGAATTGACCATTTTGACCAAAGTTGACTTTTTGGTCAAAAGATTGACAATTTTGACCAAAATTGACTTTTTGTTCAAAATCTGACCAATTGGGTCAATGAGTTGTTCATTGGGTCAACAATTGACCATTTTGGTCAAAACTTTACTTATTGGGTCTATTGGTTCGTCATTCGGTCAGAAATAAACCATTTTCACCAAAGTTGGCTTCTTGATCAAAAGTTGACCTATTTGGTCAATGGGTGGTCATTAGGTAAAAAATGGACTCTTTTGACCAAAATTGACTTTTTAGTGAAAAGTTGACCTATTGAGTCAATGGGTTGGTCATTGGGTCAAGGTTTAACCATTTTGACAAAAGCGACTTTTTGGTCTAAAGTTGACCTATTGGGTCAATGGGTTGGTCATTGGGTCAAGGATTGTCCATTTTGACCAAAGTTGACTTTTTGGCCAGATTTTGACTTATTGGGTCAATAATTGGTCATTAGGTCAGAAATTGACTATTTTGTCCAAAATTAAATTTTTTTGTCAAAAGTAGACCCATTGGGTCAGAAATTGACCAAAGTTTACTTTTTGGTCAAATTTTGACCAAAAGTCAACTTTGGTCAAAAGTTGACCTATTTAGTCAATGGGTTGGTCATTGGGTCAAGGAACGATCATTTTGATCAATCCATGACCAAAGTTAACATATTGCTCAAAAGTTTGCCTATTGGGTCAACGGGATAGTCATTGGGTCAGAAATTGACCTTATCAACCAAAGTTGACCTATTGGGTCAATGGGGTGGTCATTAGATAAAAAATTGACTATTTTGACCAAAATTGATAGTTTGGTTAAAATTTGACCTATTTGTCAAGGATCAACCATTTTGACCAAAGTTGACTTTTGGTCAAAAGTCAATTTATCGGTCAATGTGTTGGTCATTGGGTCAAGGATTGACCATTTTGACCAAAGTTGACATTTTAGTCAGAGATTGACTTATTTAGTCAATGGGTTGGTCATTGGGTCAAGAATTGATCATTTTGACCAAAGTTGACTTCTTAGTCAAAAGTTGACCTATTGGGTCAATAATTGGTCATTATGTCAAAAATTGACTTTACTAACCAAAATTGAATTTTTGGTCAAAAGTTGATGAATTGGGTTAAGGATTGATCATTTTGACCAAAGTTAACTTTTTGGGTCAAAAGTTTATCTATTGGGTCAATGGGTTGGTCATTGGATCAAGGATTAACAATTCTGACCAAAGTTGACTTTTTGGTCGAAAGTTGACCTATGGGTCAATGTGTTGGTCATTGGATCAAGGATTGACCATTTTGACCAAAGTTGACATTTTAGTCAAAGATTGACTTATTAAGTCAATGGGTTGGTCAATGGGTTAAGGATTGACCATTTTGACCAAAGTTGACTTTTTGGTCAAAAGTTGACATATTAGTTCAATAATTGGTCATTATGTCAAAAATTGACTTTACTGACTAAAATTGAATTTTTGGTCAAAAATTGATGTATTGGGTTAAGGATTGATCATTTTGACCAAAGTTAACTTTTTTGGTCAAAAGTTTACCTATTGGGTCAATGGGTTGGTCATTGGATCAAGGATTAACCATTTTCGACTACAGTTGATTTTTGGTCGGAGATTAACTTTTAAGGTTAATAATTGTTCATTAGATCAAAATTGATTATTTTGACCAAAATTAATTTTTGGTCAAGAGTCGACTCCATTGAGTCAATCGGGAAGTTATTTTGTCGAAATTGACCATTTTGACTAAAGTCGACTTTTTGGTCAAAAGTCGACTTATCAGGTGAATGAGGTGGTCATTAAGTAAAAAATTGAGAAATTTAACCAAAATTGACTTTTTGGTCAAACGTTGTCCATTTGGGTCAAAGAGTTGGTCATTGAGTCAAGGATTGACCAACTTGACCAAAGTTGACTTTTTGGTTTAATTTTGACCTTTCGGGTCAATGGGTTGGTCATTGAGTCAAGAATTGCCCATTTTAACCAAAGTTGACATTTTGGTCAAAAGATTGACAATTTTGACCAAAATTGACTATTTATTCAAAATTTGACCAATTTGGTCAATGAGTTATTCATTAGGTCAAGAATTGACCATTTTGGTCAAAACTTTACTTATTGGGTCTATGGTTCGTCATTAGGTTAGAAATAAATCATTTTCACTAAAGTTGACTTCTTGATCAAAAGTTGACCTATTTGGTCAATAGGTGGTTGTTAGGTAAAAAATTGACTATTTTCACCAAAATTGACTTTTTACTGGAAAGTTGACCTGTTGAGTTAGTGGGTTGGTCATTGGGTCAAGGTTTGACCATTTTGACAAAAGTTGACTTTCTGGTCTAAAGTTGACCTATTGGGTTAATGGGTTAGTCATTGGGTCAAGGATTGTCCATTTTGACCAAAGTTGACTTTTTGGCCAGATTTTGACTTATTGTGTCAATAATTGGTCTTTAGGTCAGAAATTGATTATTTTGTCCAAAATTAAATTTTTTTGTCAAAAGTCGACCCATTGGATCAACAGGTTAATCATTGGGTCAGAAATTGACCAATTTGACCAAAGTTTACTTTTTGGTCAAATTTTGACCAAAAAGTTAACTTTGGTCAAAAGTTGACCTATTTGGTCGATGGGTTGGTCATTGGGTCAAGGAATGATCATTTTGATCAATCCTTGACCAAAGATAACATTTTGGTCAAAAGTTTGCTATTGGGTCAACAGGTTAGTCATTGGGCTAGAAATTGACCATATCAACCAAAGTTAACCTATTAGGTCAATGGGGTGGTCATTAGGTAAAAAATTGACTATTTTGACAAAAATTGACATTTTGATTAAAATTTGACTTATTGGGTCAATGGGTTGGTCACTGGGTTAAGGATTGACCATTTTAACTAATGTTGACTTTTTGGTCAAAAGTTGACCTATTGGGTCAATGTGTTGGTCATTGGGTCAAGGATTGACCATTTTCGCCAAAGTTGACATTTTAGTAAGAGATTGACTTAATTAGTCAAAAGGTTGGTCATTAGGTCAAGGATTGACCATTTTGACCAAAGTTAACTTTTTTGTCAAAAGTTGACCTATTGGGTCAATATTGGTCATTATGTCAAAAATTAACTTTACTGATCAAAATTGAATTTTTGGTCAAAAGTTGATGTATTGGGTCAAGGATTGTTCATTTTGACCAAAGTTGACTTTTTTGGTCAAAAGTTTACCTATTGGGTCAATGGGTTGGTCATTGGATCAAGGATTAGCCATTTTGACCAAAGTTAACTTTTTGGTCAGATTGACTTTTGGGTCAAAAACTGGTCATTAGATCAAAAATTGATTTTTTTTAACCAAAATTGAATTTTTGGTCAAAAGTTGACCCATTAAGTCAACGGGGTGGTCATTTTGTCAGAAATTGGCCATTTTGACTAATGTTGACTTTTTGGTCAAAAGTTGACCTATTGGGTAAAAAATTGAGTAATTTAACCAAAATTGACTTTTTGGTCAAAAGTTGTCCTTTTGGGTCAATGGGATGAACATTGGGTCAATGGGATGAACATTGGATCAAGGATTTACCAATTTGACCAAAGTTGACTTTTTGGTTTAAAGTTGACATATTGGGTCAATGGGTTGGTCATTGGGTCAAGAATTGACCATTTTGACCAAAGATGACTTTTTGGTCAAAGATTGACTATTTTGACCAAAATTGACTTTTTGTTCAAAATTTGACCAATTGGGTCATTGAGTTGGTCATTGGGTCAAGAATTGACCTTTTTGATTAAAGTTGATTTTTTGGTCAGAAACTGACTTATTGAGTCAACAATTGGTCATTAGGTAAAAAATTGGCATTTTTTACCAAAATTGACTTTTAGTCAAGGTTGACATATTGGGTCATTGGGTTGAGGATTGACTTTTTTCACCAAAGTTAACTTTTTGGTCAATGTGTTGGTTATTGGGTCAGAAATTGACCATTTTAACGAAAGTTGACATTTTGGTCAAAAGTTGACCTATTGGGTCAATGCGGTTGTTGTTAGGTCAAAAATTGACTAATTTGACCAATATTTACTTTTTTGTCAAATATTGAACAATTGGGTCAACAAGTATGTCATTGTGTCAAGGATTGACAATTTTTTCTAAAATTGATATTTTGGTCAAAAGTTGACCCATTTTGTCAATTGGGTGATTGTTAGGTCAAAAGTTAACTATTTTGACCAAAATTGTCTTTTTTGTCAAAAGTTCACCTATTAGGTCAATGGGTTGATCATTTGGTCAAGGATTCACCATTTTGACCAAAGTTGACTTTTTGGTAATAAGTTGACCTATTGGGTCATTGGGTTGGCCATTGGGTCAAGGATTGACCATTTTGACCAAAGTTTACTTTTTGGTTAGAGATTGACTTATTCCGCGAAACTGGTGTGTCCGCCTGATGCTATGGTGCTGATTTTGTTTCTAATCTCTTTGAAATTTCCTTCACCTCCTCTGCTATGCTTGGAGTTGATATCTCCTTTTCTGGTTCCTGCCGAACCGGCTTCTTCGATGTACTTGAACCAATGGTGGGAATTGTTTCTCTACGCTGGTCCGCCGCTAGCTTGCTCAGTATCTTGTGAATACGACGATTCTTGTTTCTTCGCTGGGTAGAGTGAGAGTAGCTCTTCTTACATCCCGAACTTCTGCGGGCACGACGCCGATAAGCCTCGCCCTCTACCGTAGTAATAATGGACCTCGACTTTCTTATCCGTTCTAGTTACATGAGCGCATTCATTCTTCTTTTCGTTGTCGTAGCTCGCTAACTCGGGCCACCCAATTTTACAACCGTCCTGTTGCGGACCTCATCCCGACCAATCGGGGTCCAATCGCTGTTCTCATATTGTAACTCGACTCGGTGTGAAATCAGTCGATCTCGTATCACGGCCCCATCCTTCATCTTTTCTTCATCGAGTGCTAGACTCACACCATTCTTGAAGTTCAGAATCAACCGCCCGTTCGACATCTTCCTGCGAAAACAAGGAAGGAATTAAAGGGCTGTATCAAGAACGAGAACAATAAGAAAATTTAATCATTAATGAAAAAGTTTTTTTAGTCATTTCTTTTAAGTTTTAACAAGATAGGAAAAGATGAGGGAAAATGAGGAATGAGTTTTGATTTGAAAGGAAAGTTCAAATTTTATTATTCAGATAATTTCTTTCACATATTTTCCTTTTAACACATATATTTTTTGTTCATCATCATTTTTTTTTATCAATTTTGGGTTCGGACCCAGTTACAAGTGATTACTGTGCCCGTGCTTCTAGGAATAAGACTTCATTTTTAAAGTTCATCATTCAAAACATCAGGTTGTGTAATACTTCTTTAAATATCGTCCATTGATTGAAAGCATAGATCGTTCTCCACGGCAATTCACAAGTTAGTAGCAACCTCCTGAGTAAAATGTCTCGACCACGAACGGCCCCTTCCCAAGTTTGTTCAAAATTACCTCCCATCTTGCGGTGTGCAAGAATAGGCCTCTTGAGAACTAGAACCAAGTCACCAACTTTGAATGTTCTTGGGCGGACCAGTTTTTTGTGGGCCTGGTTCATCTTGGCTTGATACAATTCTAGATTCTGTTGCGCTGAAAGTCATTTCCCTTCCAAGCTCTCCAGCTCTTCTAACCGTATTGTGGCATTTTCCTCCATAGTAATCTTTTCTCGCGATCTGTAATTCTAAGAGATAGAAGCCGAACCTCCAAGGGCAAGACGATCTCAGACCCAGATACCAGGGCATAGGGTGTAGACTGGGCAGGAGTTCTGAAAGTTATCCTATGGGCTCATAAGGCTTCTAATAACTTCTCGTGCCAATTTCTCTTGTTATCATCCAAAGTTTTCTTTAGGATTTGGACGAGAATTTTATTAAAAGCCTCGGCCAAGCCGTTTACTCTTGGGTAGTAGATCGTTGAATAACGCCAGTCAATCAGGTGCCTTCTGACAAAATTGTTGATCTTCGTGCTTTTGAATGCGGACCCGTTATCTAAGATAATTCAGTGCAGTACCCCAAAACGGTAGATGACTTGATTGTTGAAGAATTTCAACACGTGATGTGCCTTCGCATCTCGGAGCAGTATTGCTTCTGCCCACTTTGAAAATTAATATGTCGCTGTAAGGATGAAACGATGTCCTCTTTAAGAAGGTGGTTCTATCGGACCCACAATATCTGTGCCCCAACATTCAAATGGCCACGACTCGATTGTCGAATGTAGCACATTTGGAGGTTGGTGTAGAACCACTCCGTGCACTTGGCATTGGTAACAACTTTTGGGAACTTTCATGCAGTCGGTCATCATTGAGGGCCAGTAGTACCCTAGTCTCTTGATCTTCATTTTCATCTTCGGACCCGACTGATGAGCACCACAAAGTCCTTAGTGCACCTCTTTAACAAGTTCACGAGCCTCGGACCCACTCAGGCACCTTAGCCACATCTGATCAAAAGGCCTTCTGTATAAGGTATTGTTTATTAAGGCATATGACAGAGTTCTTTTCTTAATCTGATGGGCTACTGACTTATCGTTCGATAGGTTTCCTATTTGTAGGTATTCTATTAATGGCTGCCTCCAATCCTCCGTAGTTTTCGTCACTACTGCAACCGTTTCTTCTTCTTTCTCTGATTTGCGCAATGCATCCATGTCGAGCTGTGATAGGACCTGTCGCCCTTGAACTGAAATTTCAACAGATTCATCTTGTAAGAAGGCAAATTCTTTTGAGAGGTAGGCTAGCGGGGCTGCGAGAGCATTTTCTCTTATGGTAATCTTGTATATCGTCACATTCGGAATCTGCTTTAGTAACGTCATTGCGTACTAGAAGTACTACTCGAGTCTTGGTTTCAGAATCTTGTATTGCCCGGCGACTTGTTGTATGACCAGCTTTGAAACACCGTGGATGGTGATGTTTGTTATACCCATTTGAATGGTTAACTCCAGTCCGGTTATAAGAGCTTCATATTCTGCTTCGTTGTTTGTACACGGTTCTATTAAATAGTAGGAGTATCTTAACATCCCCTGCTCCGGTGTTATAAATATTAATCGGATTCCTGCCTTACCGGGCACTATCGTTTGCAATTCTTTATTCTTCTACGCTGATGATGCTCCATCGAAGTACAGTTCCCAAAATTGATCATTGGGATCTTCTAAGCTCATTATCTGTTCATCTGGCAAGTCGTCGTTGAGAGACAATTCTGCCGAAAAGGGTGTGTTGCGAGGAAGTTCGCATAGCACTTGTCCCGTTACTGCGCACAAAGAGGAAGGAAAGTTATATCGAATTGCAATAATATCATTGACCATCTGGCTAGTCTGTCGGAGAGCGTCGGGCGGGTCATCAAATATTGCAACAAATTAAACTTCAAAATAAGATTGACCTTATGAGAGAGCATGTAATGCCTGAGCTTTTGAGCGGCGAAGATCAGAGCCAAACAATGCTTCTCAATAGAAGGATACTTTACCTCCATCGGAATTAGACGCCGACTTAAGTAGTAGAGAGAATTTTCTTTACCCTCATCACTGACCTAAGGCTAACGTGGCTCCAAGGGAGTCGTCTAAAGCCGCAGTATAAAGTATTAACGGTCGACCCGAGACTGGGGCTACTAATACAGAAGGTGTCATTAAATAGTGTTTCATGTCATCGAAGGCATGTTAACATTTAGAGTCCCAAGTAAACTTGGCATCCTTCTTAACCAAAGCAGAAAAAGGTTGACACCTTGTTGACAAATTAGAAATAAAGCGTTGAAGTTATGCCAACTTCCCTTGAAAGGATCGAATTGTTTTAAAGTTTTAAGAGGCGGCACTTCTAAGATAGCTTTAATCTTCTCCGGATCGATTTCAATTCCACGATGTCAGACAACAAATCCTAAGAATTTCCCAGAGGTGACACCGAAGGTGCATTTTAGGGGATTCATTTTAAGGTTAAATTGTCTTAATCGCTCGAAAAAAATTCTTAAATCATACAGGTGATCTTCTTTCAATTTACTTTTGATGACTACATCATCCACGTAACACTCGACTTGGTTGTGAATGAGATCATCAAAAATCCTCGTCATTTCTCTTTGATATGTTGCTCCTTCGTTCTTCAATCTGAAAGGCATTACAGTGTAGCAGTATACTCCGATTGGCGTTCTAAAAGCTGTGAGCTTCTCTTCTTCTGATGCTATCTTTATCTGAGTGTATCTAGATGATCCATCCATGAAAGAGAAGAATTCATGTGTCGAAGCGATGTCGATCATTAATTTTGGAATTGGTAGCGGGAATTCATCATTTGGACACACTTTATTCAAATCTCTGAAATCCATGCAGATTCTGATCTGACCATTCTTCTTTTTGACTGGTACTACGTTGGCTAACCAAGTTTGGTATTGTTCTTCACAGACAAATTTAGCGTCGGTTAACTTTATAACCTCAGCTATTACTTGTTGTCCGATCTCTAGACGCATTCTTCTCGGAGCTTGTCTGGCTAGAACAGCAGTGTGATCCACTCCTAACTTGTGAATTGCAACTTCTGGAGATAGTCCCGGCATTTCAACATAACTCCAAGCAAAACAGTCCTTGAATTCCATTAATAGCTTAATCATATTTTTGGAGTCTTCTTCATTAAGTAAGGAGCTAACAAAGATCGGACTAGGCTCTTCGCTAGTACGTAAGTTAACTTCTACTAACTCGTCTAATGTAGATTTAATTTCTTCTTCAAATTCTTGCAGAGCGTCTCAGATTGGCAAGTCCTTGAGATCATCTGAAGTTCCAGGAAGTCTTCATTAGGCTCGCAAATGACAACCAAACAGAATCTTCTATCATCAGCTGGCCCTACTGTGCTGAATCTGAGACCATGCATTGAATTGGGAGGCCGACTGGCATTATTCCATAATTTTTCAAAGCATTGTGACTGATCTTTTGACCACTGCTTAGGTAAAACACCACGTTGAATTAAATTTTGAACAGAGGGAGAATACCACTCGAAAGGCAATTCCATTAATTTGGATGAAGCAACATCTTCAAATTTTACATCATTTTCAGTATTGGAAGAAGAAGAAGCGCTACGGTAAAATTTGATTAGCTTAACACCTCCACCATGTACTTCCTTGACCACCATACCCTCAACCTTACTAGGATAGATCCGGGTTAGGGTCATAGTATGTACATAGTAGTTAATCTTCTCATACATTGATTTGTATTCTTCGTCCTTTTCATCTTCGAGAGAGATCTTGAACTGGGGTTTCTTTTGATTCATCTTTATTGCTTCCTTCTTGATTTCTTCTACTTCGAAGTTGCTCTCCTAATTAACATTAATTACTGGATTCTTTTGTTCAACTGTTCCATCATTTCTTCCTCGACCTCGTCCACGGCTTCGACCTCGGGTGCGAGTTCTAGAGAAACCTTCACCATCTCGCCGTAAGGGAGTGGTGAGTAACTCTTGAACTAGAATTTGAGGTTCTTCGTTGCCTTGAGTTTCTTTTGCTTCATTCGATATGGCATTTCTGGATAAGATAATTTTCTTCTGGAGGAGCGTAGTAAGCAGCATCTTTGTGGATTCCAATTTCGTGCACAGAGAACGGTTGCAAGTCACCTTTGATACATTGTTCTTGTCCTCCTTCATAATACTTTATGCACTGGTGTAGAGATGATGGTACCATCTAGTTTTCATGAATCCAAGGTCGACCCAGTAGAGCGTTGAACGATGTCTCAGAATCAATTATATGAATTTTTGCGGTTGTCCTTGCCAAATCACCGATCCTCATAGACAGTGTTGTTGATCCAGGTGCTCTTTCTCCTTTTTGATTGAAACCTCTTAGTAACATTCTGTCTGCTTAGAGCTCGCAGGCATCAATTTCCAAGTATGCTAATGTCCAGAGGTTCATCACATTGATTGATGCTCCCGGATCAACTAACACCCTGGAAAGCGTGAATTTTCCGATAGTGACTGAGATGTACAATGGTCGGTTGTGATCGGCTATCCCAAGCAGTAGGTCATTGTCCGTGAAAGTAACACCATACTGTCTTTTTAATGAGCAAACCTCGTCTAAGGAATTACTGGCCATTTTAGCTAAGCAAATTTCTAGATCAAGTAATGCCATGATCAGTGTTTCTCTCATCTCCTTTAACATGATCAGAGTGTTGTAAATGCTTAGTTTGGCTGGTAGCTTCCCAAGATGGGCTAGCACATTATAATCCATTTTATTACTAGGCCCTTCAGCCTCTTCCCGAATGGGCAATTTTTCCGCTGAGGTTGGCTCTTCCTGAGCAACCACCTACTTTCCTTTATCCTTTGGTCCCATTCTCAGGGTAGGACTTTTCCACTCCTCAAATTTACTTCTGTTATCTCTTCTGAATCTGGTGCTAGATCTGTCGAAGTCTCTTCTTGAATCGGAACGACTGGATCTTCTGGAGCTGCTTCAAAATCTGATAACTCCAATTCTATCGCAATCGGAGCTCTTTGGAATTCACAAATGAATTCTTTGCTTCTTGGGCATTCGTAGTCACTCTTGTGGACATCCTCTCCTTTGTCTCTATCATTGAGTTTTTTTATGATTTGAGAATTGTTATTCGTATCGAAATTGAGATCCAGGTTAGGTTTGTTGTCGTTAGTTACGTAATAGTTAGAAACAGTCAAAAAGTAGCCAACAAGCATTACTTTTATCATTATAGTACCCCACAGGGACAGACAGATAATCATACAGAGTCAAAGGTCCGAGGGATTTCTCCCATTAATCAGAAACAACCATCCTAAGGTAAGCAGCCCCCACTCTACTCTTCGGAGCCTCGTCTTCCCTTCTTCTGCGATCTTCTCCTCCTTCTGGAGCAGTTCTTCAATTGCAATTGATAGTGTCGGCTCAACGAGGTTTCGAACTTTGGATTGAAGCGTGCACAGAAGAAGTTTGGATGTGATCCAATATTTTCTTCGAAGACTTCGTCCAAACAGTACTCCATCCATCTTCGGTCGTGTATGGGTTTATCGAAATAATAGGATCTGTCGAAATGACATTAATGGAACCTCCTTTTTGGGTCTCCTTCATGTGCTCTTTCGGGATCATTATGTTCCTTGACTAAGGTTATACTCGAGCTAGTTCTTGAAGGTGAAACAGTCTTCTATTTTGTGTCTAAGCATCCTATGATACGGGCAGTAGTTTGGATGATCTTTCTTGTCGACTTCCTCCGGCCTCCTGGGCTCGCAGTAGCTGAAAATCGGGCGTATTACTTAAAATTCAGAACATTTTGGCCACTGCTTCATTCTTGAAGGGATATTCCTTATTTAAAACTTCCTTCAGGCCACATGTTGGGCAAGGCGGTAGTTGATCATGCTGTTGCGGCAACTGATAACTCGGTCTAGGCTGTTGATAACTTTGCCGAGGTTGTTGATAATCTCCGTCGCGATGGTTGATAACTTGGTCGCGGCCATTCCGGTTGTATCTGCACTGGTTGTTTGCCTTTATCCACTGCCATGAAAATTACAGATTTCTTCTCAAATGCTTTCACTGGCTTCTACTTACCAGTCTTGTCGACGAAACTCAATTGTTTTGCCTCCTCTGGCAAACTCCCGGCCTTCCTAAGCAATTTCTCGAAAGTCTTGATTGTGAATCCTTTGAGGAGAAGTGCTATTAGGCCGTGGATGCTCTTCAACAAGATACCAATTGCGTGCTGTTCTTGGAGCTATGGTTCACACTTCATGCTTAGATTTCTCCATCGAAGGATTTAGTTAACCAAGGTCTCATTAAACTTTTGTTGCTCCACCACTAGATCACCGATAGTGATGTGGTGTGGAGCCCCAATAAACTGTTTAATGAAAAGATTTTCCAAATCCGAGAAAGTATTGGCTGAACCATTTGAAAACTCTGCATACCAATCAAAGGCGATCCCTGACAGGCTGCTGATGAACTGGTGAAATAGTAAAGCATCACTTCCACTGGCGTTGCAAAAACTAGCACGAAAATGTGCGACATGCTGTCAGGGGTTTCCCGTACCATCGAAAATCTTAAACAGAGGTGGTACGAAGCACTTTATGTATTGAACTGCATCAAATTCCTCAGGGTAAGGTCTACCCGTCTGAACAGATGCTCCACTCTTGGACTAGGCTAGGGCTTCTCGCACCTGCTGTTCCACCATGTTCTTAATATCCTTCTCGGGTATTACACTTTGAGTGGAATCTTTCTTTGGATGCTTATCTCCGTTGACTTATGTAATTTCCTTTCCTCTATCCGCAATGTGAATGACTTCCAAGGGTGTTTCCTTTTGAGGTTGAGGTTGACTTTGAGCATGGCTAGAGCAACCGCCATCTCCTCCATCTTCTTCTCCATTCAATAAATTATGGCATCCTTTTCCTGAATACGTAGCTTCATCGCCTCTGGGTCATCTCCCTCTACAGCTGCTAAAGCTCCTAGTAGAGCTGACGATGCTTGAGTTTCAACCATGTTGATTTCGGCAAATTCTTCATCCATATATTCTGACAGATCCTCTTCATTCCTTAGTTCCTCTTTTCTTTCTTTCACCAACCATTGGATGTCGGTTCTCAACTTTCCTATAATGACTTTGAGTGGTATCTTCCAAACGGTCTTGCGGTTATCGGGTGAAGACTGTCAAATTTCATCTTTTGTAGTTATCTTCAGGGCCGCGGCACTCTCTTCCAATCCGGGCTCTCTGATGAGACTTCCCTCCTCAGAGCGTTATGTCAGTATCGGTTCAGTGATATTAGGTTGTCACACCATCCTTCTGAAGTCGGGAGCCTAGGACCGGACGGTCTACCAGCTGCATGTCGGTTGGTGGTGTGTTCTCTAATATGATGACCTGATACAATGACAGGTGACCTCCATTCAGTGCTTCGTATCTTCTTTCTTGGTCTCTCTAGAGTAGTGACAGGGGTTACATTCGGTCCGAGGCGGGATCTAACTCGTACTCGCCCCATTCTTCTCAAAATTTCTGATACGGGGTATCCCTCCTTCCTTGCTAACTTCTCAACCACAGCTCGCACTCGGGCAAGCGGCGTAGTCTTCATCTTTCTCCCCCTGCAATCATTGTAGTATGTAGGTCGGGCTAATGCAGTGGCAATCTTTCGGGCATCTTATTCATCAGATGCAGCAGAGAGAGGGTGAAATCTGCTCCCCTCTAGCAGCGGTGAGATCTATGGCAGTTCTTCCTCTTCCTCAGAAATTTCCTCAAGAATGGCAGCTTTAACAGCCCTGGTCTTTCTGATTTTAGCAATCTTCCTGTTCCTATTCCTCCTTTGTGTTCTGGTTAAGGGTACAAATCTCAAACTGGACCCTATCTCAAAAACATATGGTGTTCCAGCAAAGGTCGAACCCTCCATGGTAACAGGCTCATCACTAACTTGGACTTCCTTTCCCTTTAGTTTGGTGGGAACCGGGGTAGGTACAGTGATGATCAGACCGGTCGGGTTAGAGACGACAGTCCTGGGAGTGGCAGCTAGTCTTTCACGAACAGTGGTGCTTTCCTCAGCTGGGACCCTCTGCAGGGGAGGAAACTATTGTGTTGATTTTAGGTTGAATTCAATCACAGGCTCCACTGTTTTTGGTACTTTGTCCATTAGTGTAAAGAGGGTAACGTCTGCGAACTTGATGTCCAAATTGTCGAATCCTTTTCCGAAGTGAATGACCGCATCGTTGGAAAGTTCATCCTTGCTGACTGCCAAATCCAATCCATTGGTGAAGGAGAAAATCAGCTTCGTTGCAGACATCTTCTGCAGGGTAGATTATGAACGTCAGTTCCATACTATGCTTCCTTCTATTATAAAATTCTTAGGACGAAAAGAATCATTCCAAAAACAGAGTCCGAACACATTCTTATCCATTTTCTTAGTTTTGTTTATAAAGTATTTCAAATTTCATTTTATTTGTTTGTTTATAGTTTAAAAGGTTTGTTCGTTTGTAATTTAAAAGGTTCATTAGGAATGAAATAATTAAAGGAGGAATGGTAAAGAAAATAAAAGACCCAAACCAGAATCGGAAAGGAAGAGAAAACCTCACAAGACTCTCATCTCGATGAACCGCTCCTAAGCTAACACCTATTGGGAGTCCACCCCACCTCTGAGAGGCTGAAAGATTCTGGAACCTCTCTTTTTAGGGATGTATAAACAGTGGCTCCAAAATCCAAGAAGAGTTGACTATACCCATTCAAGGTAGAAATGAATGTGGTATGCCAACGGAAAGAATGGTATCTTTGATCCACTAAGGGTATGGACTCACTACCGATTTATGAAAGCAAAACCAAATGATTAAAATGGAGAGAGGAACTAATCCCCAGCGGAGTCGCTGTACGGCTTATTTTTTTAAGTTGTGTGTTGTATTTTGAAAAGGGGTGGCCTACAGAAATTGTCGGTGAATTTTAGATTTTAAATTTAATTTAAATATATATATATAATTTAGAAAGTAGCATTTGATTTTGAAAATAATTTTAAATTTGAAAATTTTAAGATATGAAATCAAACTGATCTCACATCCCAAATAGTTTATGTAAACGACCACCACACCACAAACCGTGTATCAATCCCGAAGAATAAGCACACTACTTGATGATGGGGCTCAATTAAATAAACTAAAAGATTTGTGACATCCGTTTGGTCTGCGAACCAATTTTATAAGCCGACAAGTTCCCCTGCTTAATATAAATGAATTAAGCAGGGTTTATATTACCTGGGTTCTTAAAGTTCCCTATAAGGGCAAGCCCCTATAGTTAATTACATCTTAAATGACAGGAATCATTTAAGAAAACTCTCGATAATGATCAGTGGTTTTGCTCTCAAGGATCTCAAAGTTTAAGGCTTCAAAGGATTGAATTTTGCAAATTTCAAAAGAGATTAATTCAAATCTGGAACAGTTGATCTCAGGAGTCCAAAGGAAGAGAAGTAGGAGAAGTTGAGGATCCAAGAAGAATCTTGGCAACTTCCCAAACTATCCTATTGTTTGGCTTCAATTTGAGAGTTTATTTAATGTTGTAATCCTGCCAATTTTAGTTAATTAGGACTTATACTTGCATGATATAATCACACAAATAGCCTCGAAGATGTGAGGGTTTATGTCATACTAAACAACTACCTCAAAATCCTAAGATCGGTTAGGACTTAATTTGCATAAAAAGATTATGCAAGTGCCTAACAAAAAGTTTGAGGATTTATGTTGCACTAGGCAAACTACCTCGAAATCCTATGGCTTGGTTATTTATTTCTAAGAATGGTTTTGCTGAACTAGACTCGAGTTTTGCTGATGACGATGGCCGTGCTGCCCACTATGTTCCAAGCTCCTTATTGTTGCAGATGTTTAGTTTTAGAAAGTGAAAATCAGGAGATGAGAGAAGTGTTTTGGTTTAGAGAAATCTTCAAGTCCAAATGTCTTTAATGTTTTATTAGGGGAATCTTAAAGTTGATTATAACAACACCGGTTAAGATCCCACGGTTCCATCATTCCGGCACCGTTATTTTTATCGGATTCACTTAGTTCAGATGAATTTGCTAAACTCAACTGAATATGTTCCACACTTTCATTTATACCGTGGGAAATCCCGTTAGCAACACGTAGGTTACATCATCCGAGATATTCCCGATCATCCAACAAGACGTTTTAATTTAATTGCAATTGTAGTTTTGTTGTTCTGTTTGTGATTAAATTTTTAGTTGTTTTATATTTTGAAATGTTGTGGCGTGAATTTTATCTTGTTGTGACTTTTAATTTTAGTTTTGGGTTTCAGTTTTGTGGCTATCCTAAAGGTTTCAGTTTTCATGCAACAGTCTTGTTTAACATGCAAGAAAAGTAAAGCGTAGTACATGTAAGTAACTTGCAATAAAATAAAAGCATATCTGGAGGGTCTTCCCGTCATTCCAAGCTACACTTAAAGCACATGTTAAGGCATTTATATAATTTGCAACAACTACCTAGGTAAAACTAAGGGAAGGTTTTGGTTGTCTACCAAAGTCCTAATCCTATAGCTAGTGAATTCCTATGACGTCTAGGTTCTTTTGTTTTGTTAAGGATGATTTTCTTCATCAAAGAAGAATTAAGTTTAGTTGTTCTTCTAAAACATCTCATCCTATTGAGAAAGTTCTTAGGACGAGTCCTAAACATCTTTTCAATACTTCTGAGATTATTTTGAGTCCAAATGAATTTTATTGTACTGGTGAATTAATCATCCAAGAATTCAATTAAATTTTGCTTCTTGCTCAGTGAATTAGGATGTTTGATTATCCTATAAGTAAAGTGACACTTCACTTAATGCTCCATTTAAGAGTTATGATAACGTAAGCTTTTAAGGGCAAATCAGTTTATTAAAGATTTTAATGATTTAAAATTGGGATTGATGATTTAAAATGGTTTAATTTAATTATGAAATTTTAATAATTTTAAGTTTGGAATAGTGTTCAAGTTGTTTTAATTTAATTAAATCCTTACATTTTAAATGATCTCCATATATTAGATTAATTTGGGTTGAAAGAGGTGTTTAGATTATTCAATTTAGATTTTAATGTTTTAATTTTAATTTAATTGAAATATTTTAGTGTTAATTTTTAATTGGTTTGATTTTTAATTATGAATTATTTTTTAGGTTGATTTTGGATGTTTCAAGTTTGCTTTAGATTTGCTTTCAAGTGATCTTTGAGATTAATTTTTTATGTTTTAAATTTATTTCAATTTGATTGTTAAATTACTTAATGTTTTAAGCTTTTAATTTAATTAAGGTTTGTTTTCCCTTTTAATTATTTAATTATTAATTTCAATTATCATTTTTGAGTTTGATTAAGAGTTGATTATTATTAAACTGATTTATTTAGGGATCTTAAATTAAAGGGTTGATATCTTCTTAAATTATATCCCTAATCTTAACAATCCAAATTTTAACTTATTCTTCCAAAATTCAAATTATTTAAGTAATTAAAATTTACTTTAAATATTTTCAAGATGATTAATGTGTTTCTACCCCTTAATTCCCTAGGTTTCAATCATCTAATGAAAATTTTAAAACCAGATATTTTACTCTCCCCTTGATTAAACCTTAATATTAATTAGGGTTAAAATTCTTTAATTACCTTTATGTCCTTTTAAGCATGTTCATTTCATAACTCATCAAATTGAGCTCAAATGAACTTAAAATTTTTATGTCACTTCACTCACATGTCAATTAAGAATTAGAGGAGAAAATGTGATTTTTCTGAATTTAATTTAATTTATATATTTATTTTTATGAAAATTATGAGTTTTCAATAAAAATTCAACAACATGACCAAGGTAAGGTTTCTGTCCTTAGGAAAATTATGGGATGTCCCTATTGACCAGAGGACCATTTGGACAAATTTTGGTGATTTTTCAAATCTATATTTTATTTATTATAATTATTTTGAGTTTTGGAGTGTTAATTAATTATAAAATAAAATTAAAGTTGAAAAACGAATTTTATATTTTTCATAAATCTCTCTAACCTCAAGGAGTTCAAAGAAACAAATTTTATATTTTTTGATTTTTCTTTGATTTATTAGAATTAATTTAGTGTAAATGTAAGGAAATTCATTTTTTAATATTAAAAATTGTTTTAGCCTTTAAAATTCAATATCTTAACATATAAGTTATTAGGAAGCAAAATATGACTTTTTTATGATTTTTATTATTTTTATGATTTTTATTATATTTTAATTATTAAAATATTAAAATATGATTAAAAATGAAGATTTTTAGAAAATTTTAATTTTAATTTTTTTAGACTCCCCTAACATCAGAGAAGCACCAAAACCATTTTGGTGAATTTTTGAAATGTATTTTTAGAGTTAAGAATTTTTAAAGTTTAATTTTGGTCATATAACTTAATTAGTCCATTTAGTGGGGCTAATCACCTCCAATTGGTTTCAAATTTTTATGTGGGACTCCTTTGACCCTAAAGATCAGTCGAGAATTATTTTCAAGTTATTTTGATGTGTGGTTAATCCTAATTAATTAAAATTCAATTTTTAGTATTTAGGCCAATGAGGGTAATTCTTAATGAATTAACTCAAACCATAATTTTCCTAGGGTCCTCTGGTCCTAAGATACTTCCCCAAATTTTCCTAGAATTTTCTAAGTAACATATTAATTACTGGAATTAAAATATCAAAACAGGCACAAAAATTTGGAAAATCAATAACTTACCATAGAGATGGCCTTTGACCTTGGAAAATTCAAAGAATGTTCCCAAGATCAGAAGCTACAAAAGCCCTATGGTCTCATGCCATGGTGAATTGTCTATGCAAATGGAGAATTAAAACATTGAAATCAGTAAATAATTAATTAAAAATAAAATATTCATCAAATTAACTCAATTGTTTTTCCACATTGTTCTCCTCTATTCACTGAGCAAGAGGGTATTTTTATTTTATTTTTATGATTTTTCTATGCAAAGATATGGATTTTTGAAGTTCTGGGTAATTAAATAAAACAAAAAATACCCTATTTATCTACTTATCCACGCGGCGGCGACTCATCCTCGGCAGCTCCGAAAGCCCACGCGTCGCCTCCCTATTCGACGCCACCATCTGACTTAGTGCTCCGGGGGCCTGTTGTTCATGTCCCGTTCACTCATCTGACGCGATCTGCACCGTCCATTTGATACACGCTCGATCCAACGGCGGCCGATCATCGTCTCCACCTGGTGTGTCCCGAGAGCCGTCCACACTCAAACCCAAAGATCTCTCTCATTTCTCAACGGATTTTTGTGTTCTTATGCTCTATGGATTCATCTTGAGGAGACGAACACATCCATATGGTTTACATGCTATGAAATTGATTCAAATGAAATGGAGAATTCACAGATGCTTGGGTGGGAGAAGTGATCCATACCTTGGCTCTGAGAAGTGAAGCTTCATTCAGAGAGTTGTGACACCTTCGATTGCACCCAAGGAAGCTCCAGATGAAGTCTCTAGCTCTGGGGAATTGCGTGGTTTGAAAGTGACCAAGGCCGATTTCAAAGCTTGGCTGATAGAGGGGATGGCTGGCCTGGTGAGGGGGCTTTCACTAGGGAACTTCTTCTCTACCTCTAGTGAACGTGTGGGAGTAGTTAATTTGGATTTGGTGGAGTTTCAAGGGATGTCCTGTTCTGGGCTGAGAATTTAGCTCCAAAATTGAGCTCAATCAGTGGAGATTAGGGCAGGAAGAAAGTGGGGATAAGTTGCTCTAGGCTAGGAGAAGTTTTGTGAGGAGTTTGGTGAAGTTCTGTGAAGGTTGATTTCAGCCAACCTTTTGGCCGAGAGGAATGGCTGGTTTAAATAGCCATGGTTAGGGGCTTCCCAAGGGCAATTGAGGGTTGGGATTTCCTGCTCTGGTGAGGAGAAGAAGAGTTGTGGTGGCCATTGGAGTTGGGACAGCTCAGCCAATTCAATTTGAATTTTTGAATCAAATTAGGCCTCTCGGCCTGGTGGTTTCCGGCAACTGAGGTGGTGGTCCGGCCAGGGTCAGGTCACCCTCAGGGTCAGGGAGGTCAGGGCTTGATGTTTGTGAGTTCAATTGGCTGATGCCATGTGTAAAGAAATTGATTCAAATGGAATGGGAGAAGTGGCTCTTTTGGGTTTAAATGGGTCATGTCATGGTTTAGGCTAGGTGCACCTCCCCAAGGCTTGACTTTGGGCTGAGGGAGAATCATTTGGGTCAGCTAGGAAGGGGTGGTGAAGTCCCTATCCAAGGTGATGTGGCTAAACTTGGTTTAGAGTGTAGCATAAATGGGGTTAAAAGGGCTTAATGAAGGCTTAGGAAAGGCTCCCTCTTCTTGCCATAAATGACTAGGTGAGGTGTCAAAACTCTCATGGCTTCATATGGCTTGTAAATGGCTCACATTTGGCTTACATTTGGCTTGTAAAAGGTTGGTTTGTTTCATGAAAAAGGGTTTTGGCATTTTTGATGAATTTAGGGGAAATTGGCATGAGGCTTGATTTGGAATGACTTGATTATTGATTTAGGACTTAGGGATGATTTCAATTGAAATGGATGATGGAAAGAGATGATATGTGGGCTTTAGGGTCAATTTTGGGCTTTTGGAATTGTTTAGGAATGAGCTTTTAAAGGCTTTAGGCAAGTGGGCTTTTAGATTTTAAATCAAGTTGATGGATGAAAATTTTGGTAAATATTGAGCCTTACAAATGTTGGGTTTAGTTTAGGGATGTGTCATGTGTGATTTGGAATAGATTTGAAGTAATTTGGAGTTGAATTGGGTTTAATTTGGGCTTCCTTAATGATAGGGTCAAAGTGGGGCAAATTGGGCTAACTTGGGCTAATGTTGAGCTAATGTTAGATTTGATGTAAAATTAATGTTGAGAAATGTTTATGGGTGTGTAACAAACTTGCCTTTCAACTTTGGATGGGCTTTGGTTTCGGATTTGGGCCTATTTGGATTCATGGTGGTCTTTAGGCCAAATTGGGGATTTTTGATTTGGGTTAGATTTTGGTGGAGTTTGGGTTCAGATTTTTGGCAAATCAAGTTAGTGTTTTGTTTGTGGGGATGTTAGGAAGGTTTTAGAAAAGATTTGGGGCTAATTGGGGTTGAGTTGGGATAGTTTGGGCTAAGTTTAGGTCATGGGCCAAAATTGGGCTTTAAGCTTCAAATTGAAATTGGATCCTAATGTTCATCAAATTGGGCTTGGATTTGGTCTGAATTGATATTGGCGATATTGAATTGAAGTTTAGAATTGAATTAGATCAACATTGAGGTTCATTGGAGTGGTTTGGTTTGACATTGGGTTCACTTTGGTTATAAATGGGTCAAATTGAGAGTTTTGGTAAAAGTGGGTTAAATTGACAAACTTGGCTTATGGTGTAGTTGAAAAAAAAATGAAATTGGGATTATTTGGGATTTTCTGGAATTTTCTAGGAATTTTCTGAATTTTTGGAATTTTGGGTTAAAAGGGTGTTTTGGGTATTTGAAGGGTATTGAGGGGTATTTTTGGAAATTTTGGTGTATTTGGTCATGGATGATCAATTTGAGTGGGGGAAAATGTTTAGGATTGATTTTGAGGAATTTTGGGTAATTTAGGCAATTTTGCAAAATTTGGGCAATTTCAAGGGCATTTGGTAGGCTCGGTGGGTTTAGGGCCCCCGGGGTCAAAAATTGAAATTTTGGAAAAGTGAAGATTGATAAAGTGTGAATAAAATGAAATCATTTTTGTTGAGCCATGAAGCCATATTAAGCTCACAGGAACCATGAGAGGACTCATTTTAGACATTCACTATGTTGTTCCTAACCCTCTTAGCCAGGGGCCTAGGGGTTGAGGTCCATCCTTATGAATTGCCTACATGAGTCAGGAAGTCAAATTGGTTAAAGGTAGTTTTAGGGTTTGGAATGTGTGTGTAGGAGTGTGGTGTTTGCAAACCTACCCTCACCAGATCAGACCACCCAGGGTAATCCTAAGGCCAAAGATTCCTATAGGAAATTCATCCTTTAAACCTCCACATTTGATTTTAACCCTCCAAGTGGCTTAGGGGTTTACATTCAAACTTATGGGGTTTGAAGGGAGCCAAGAAGTGTTTGAATTTCTAAGTGATGGGTCACATTTCTAGTCCTCTAAGATAGTCAAGGAGAAGCCTTATGGCTAGATCCTAAGTACTAAGGAGAGAGAAGAGAAAAGACCTCATAAAAAATGAGGTCAACAGATCGCAAGAAGTTGTCGGCATATTTATGGGTTATGTGTTGTATTTTGAAAAGGGGCCGCCAACAGAAGTTGTCAGTGGATTTTAGATTTTAAATTTAATTTGAATATATATATATATATATATATATATATATATATATATATATATATATATATATATATATATATATATATATATATAATTATTTGGAAAGTAACATTTTGATTTTTGAAAATGATTTTTAAGTTTGAAAATTTTAAAATATGAAATCAAACCAATCTCACACCTCAAAAATTTTATATAAACAAGCACCACATCACAAACCATGTATCTATCCTGAGAAATAGACACACTATTTGATAATGGGGCTCGGTTAAATAAACTAATATATTTATGACATCCGTTTGGTCTGCGAACCAATTTTATAAGCCGATAAGTTTCCCTACTTAATATAAAGGAATTAAGCAGGGTTTATATTACCTGGGTTCTTAAAGTTTCCTATAAGGGCAAGCCCCTATAGTTAATTACATCCTAAATATCCAAAGGCACTTAAGAAACTCTCGATGAAGATCAGTGGTTTCGCTTTCAAAAATTTCAAAGTTTAATCATTCAAAGGATTCGATTTTTGGAGTTTAAAAAGGGGTTGGATCAAATTTGGAACAGTTATTTCAAGAGTCCAAAGGAAGAGAAGTAGGGGGATGTCACGGACTCGAAGTGAACTTTGGTGACTTCCCGACTACTCTATTATTTGGCTTTAATTTGAGAGTTTATTTATTGTTTCAATCGTGCCAATTTTAATTAATTAGGACTTATACTGGTATGATATAATCACACAAATAGCCTTGAAAATGTGAGGGTTTATGTCGTACCAAACGGCTACCTCAGAGTCTTAAGACGAGTTAGGGCTTAAATTGTATAATATGATGCAAATGCCTAAAGACAAGTTGAGGATTTATGTTGCACCAGGAAAACTACCTCAAAACCCTATGGCTTGGTTATTTAATTCTAAGGAAGGGTTAAGCTGATGAAGACTTGTTTTGCTGTTGAATTTGACTGTGCTGCCCACTGAGCTTGCTCCAAGCTCCTTATTGTTGCAGAAGGTTTAGTTTTAGAAGTGACAATCAGGAGGTGAGAGAAGTGTTTTGGTTTATGGTGGTTGAAAATTGACATAGCTTAAAGTTGATTAAGCAGAACTGATTAAGATCCCACGGTTTCATAATCTCGACACAACTATTTTCATCGGATTCACTTAATCCAAATGAATTTGCTAAACTCAACTGAATGAGTTCCACACTTTCATTTAGACCGCGGGAAATCTCATTAGCAACACGTTGGTTACATCATCTGAGGAATTCTCAGTCATCCTATGAGACGTTCTAATTTTAGTTATAATTGCAATTTTGTTTTGTTGGTGATTAAATTTTGAGTTATTTAAACATGCTAGGTGCGATCATTTTCATGAATTTATAAGTGCCGGAATGTAAGACATTTAATAAATTGAGGAATGTAAATTGTAATAAACTTAAATGCGTACCTGGTGGGCACTCCCATCATTTTCATCTGCACTTAAAATACATGTTAGGGCATTCATATATTTTGCAACAAATACCTAGGTAAAGCTACGAGAAGGCTCTGGTTATCTACCAAGCCCTATGATGTCTAAGTTGAAGTCCTAGTCGACTACCAAGTCCTATGATGTCTAAGCTAGAATCCTGGTTGTCTATCGAGTCTTAAAGGATTGACCATTTTGACCAAAGTTAACTTTTTGGTCAGACATTGACTTATTTGGTCAATAATTGGACTTTAGGTCAAAATTGACTATTTTGACCAAAATTGAATTTTTGGTCAAATCTGACCCCTTAGGTCAATGTGATTGTTATTGGGTCAGAAATAAACAATTTAACCAAAGTTGACTTTTTGTTCAAAAGTTGACCTGTTGGGTCAATGGGGTTGTCTTTAGGTAAAAAAATGACTATATTGAACAAAATTGACTTTTTGGTCAATAGTTGACCTATTGTGTCAATGGGTTAATCATTATCTCAAAGATTGACTATTTTAACTAAAGTTGACTTGTTGGGTCAACGAGTTGGTCATTGAGTCAAGGAATGACCATTTTGACCCAAATTAAATTTTTGGTGAAAAGTCGACTTATCGGGTCAATGGGTTGGTCATTGGGTCAAGGATTTGCCATTTTGACCAAAGTTGACTTTTTGGTTAAAAGTTGACATATTGGGTCAATTGGTTGGTCATTGGGTCAAAGATTGACCATTTTGGTCAAAGTTGACATTTTGTTCAAAAGTTGACTTATTGGTTCAACAGGTTGGTCATTGGGTCAAGAATTGACCTTTTTTGACCAAAAGTTGACTTTTTTGACCAAAAGTTGACATTTTTGTGAGAGATTGACTTATTGGGTCAATAAGTGGTCATTAGATCAAAAAATGACATTTTTACCAAGATTGACTTCTTGGTCAAATGTTGACTTATTAGGTCAAGGATTGACCATTTCGACCAAAGATGACTTTTTGGTTAAAAGTTGACTATTGGTTAAATGGGTTGGTCATTAAGTCAGAAATTGACCATTTTAACCAAAGTCGACTTTTTGGTCAAAAGTTGACATATTGGGTAATTTAGGTGGTCATTAGGTCAAAAATTGACTATTTTAACCAAAATTGATTTTTTTTTAAAAGTTGATCTATTGGGTCATTGGGTCAAAGATTGACCATTTTGACCATAGTTGACTTTTTGGTCAAAAGTTGACCAATTAGGTCAATGGGTTGGTCATTGGGTCAAGGATTGACCATTTCGACCAAAGTTGACTTTTTGGTCAGAGATTAACTTATTGGGTCAATAATTGGTCATTAAGTCAAAAATTGACTATTTTGACTAAAATTGAATTTTTTGTCAAAAATTGACCCATTAGGTCAATGGGGTGGTTATTGGGTCAGAAACTGACAATTTTGAGCAAGGTTGACTTTTTGGTCAAAAGTTGACCTATTGGTTCAATGGGGTGGTCATTAGACAAAAAATTGACTATATTGACCAAAATTAACTTTTTGGGTCAAAATTTGACCTATTGTGTCAATGGGTTGATCATTGTGTCAAGGATTGACTATTCTGACTAAAGTTCAATTTTTGGTCAAAAGTTGAACTATTTGCTTAATGGGTTGGTCATTAGGTGAATGATTTACCATTTTGACCAAAGTTAACTTTTAGTCAGAGATTGACTTTTTGGGTCAATAATTGGTCATTATGTTAAAACTTGATTATTTTGGTCAAAAGTTGACCTATTGGGTCTATGGGTTGGTCATTGAGTCAAGGATTGACAATTTTGACCAAAGTTGACTTTTTGGTCAAAAGTTAACTTGTTGGGTCAATCAGTTGGTCATTGGGTCAGAAATTGACCATTTTAACCAAACATGACTTTTTGGTCAAAAGTTGACCTATTAGGTTAATGCGGTGGTCATTAGGTCAAAACTTGACAAATTTGAAAATAATTAACATTTTGGTCAAAAGTTAACCTATTGTGTCAATGGGTTGGTCATTGGGTCATGGATTGACCATTTTGACTAAAGTTAACTTTTTGGTCAAAAGCTGACCTAATGGGTCAATGGGTTGGCCATTGGGTCAAAGAATGACCATTTCGACCAAAGTTGACTTTTTAGTCAGAGATTGACTTATTGGGTCAATAATTGGTCATTCCGTCAAAAATTGATTATTTTGACCAAAATTGAATTTTTCGTCAAAGGTTGACCCATGGGTCAACTCGGTGGTCATTATGTCAGAAATTAACCATTTTGACTATAGTTGATTTTTTGTCAAAAGTTGACCCTTTGGGTCAATGGGTTGGTCATTGGGTAAGAAATTGACTATTTTTACCAAACATGACTTTTTTTGTTAAAAGTTGACCTATTGGGTCAATGGGGTGGTCATAAGGTAAAAAATAGACTATTTTGGCCAAAATTAACTTTTTGGCCAAAAGTTGATTTATTGGGTCAATGGGTTCATCATTTGGTCAAGGATTGACCATTATGACCAAGCTTAACGTTTTTGATTAAAAGTTGACCTATTAGTTTAATGAGTTGGTTATTGGGTCAAGGATTGACCTTTTTGACCAAAGTTAACTTTTTGGTCACTAGGTCAGAAATTAACTATGTTGACCAAAGGTGAGTTTTTTGTCAAAAGTTCATCTATTTGGTCAATGGGGTGGTCATTAGGTCAAAAATTTACTATTTTCACCAAAATTGACTTTTTGGTCAAAAGTTGACCTAATTAGTCAATGGGTTGGTCATTAGGACAAAGATTGTTAATTTTGACTAAAGTTGCCTTTTTGGTCAAAAGTTGACATATTTGGTCAATGGGTTGGTTATAGGGCCAAAACATCACCATTTTAACTATATGACTTTTTGGTCAAATGTTGACCTATTGGGTAAATTGGGTGGTTGTTAGGTTAAAAAATGACTATTTTGATCAAAATCTTTTGTCAGAAGTTGACCATATTGTCAACGGGTATTTCATTGTTTCAAAGATTGAACATTTTGACCAAAATTCATATTTTTGTCAAAAGTTGACCCATTGTGTCAATGGGGGTGGTCATTCGATCAAAAAATTGACTATTTTGATAAAAATAGACTTTTGGTCCAAAGTTGACCTATTGGGTTAATAGGTTGGTTATTTGGTCAAGGATTGACCATTTTAACCAAAGCTAACTTTTAGGTAAAAAGTTGACCTATTGGGGCAATGGGTAGCTCATTGGGTCAAGGATTGACCTTTTCGACTAAAGTTAACTTTTTGGTCAAACGCTGACCTATTGGGTCAATAGGTTGTTCTTTGGGTCAAGGATTGACCATTTTGACCAAAGTTGACTTTTTGGTCTAAAGTTGGCCTATTGGTCAATGGGGTGGTCATTACGTCAGAAACTAGGTATATTGACTAAAATTGACTTTTTGATCAAAAGTTGACCTATTGTGTCAATGGGTTTATTATTGTCTCAAGGATTGAATATTTTAACTAAAGTTCACTTTTTAGTCAAAAGTTGACCTATTAGGTCAATGGGTTGGTCATTGGGTCAAGGATTGACCATTTTAACCAAAGTTGACTTTTTGGTTAGAGTTTGCCTTATTGGGTCAATAACTGGTCATTATGTTAAAAATTGATTATGTTGGTCAAAAGTTGACCTATTGGGTCTATGGGTCGGTCATTGGGTCTAGAATTGACCATTTTGACCAAAGTTAAGTTTTTGGTTAAAAGTTGACCTATTAGGTTATGGGTTGGTCATTGGGTCAGAAATTGACCATTTTAACCAAACATGACTTTTTGGTCAAAAGTTGACCTATTGGGTTAATGTGATGGTCATTGGGTCAAAAATTGACAATTTTGACAAAAATTAACTTTTTTGTTAAAAGTTGACATATTGGGACAATGGGTTGGTCATTGGGTCAAGGATTTACCATTTTGACCAAAGTTGACTTTTTGGTCAAAATATGATCTATTGGGTCAATGGGTTGGCCATTTGGTCAAAGATTGACCATTTCGGCCAAAGTTGACTTTTTGGTCAGAGATTGACTTATGGGGTCAATAGTTGGTCCTTCCGTCAAAAATTGATTATTTTGATCAAAATTGAATTTTTGGTCAAAGGTTGACCCATGGGTTAATTGGGTGGTCATTATGTCATAAATTGACCATTTTGACCAAAGTTGACTATTTGTTAAAAATTGACCCATTGGGTCAATCTGTTGGTCATTGGGTAAGAAATTGACCATTTTACCAAACTTGACTTTTTTGTCAAAAGTTGACCTATTGGGTCAATGGGGTGGTCATTAGGTAAAAAATTGACTATTTTGGCCAAAATTGACTTTTTGGCCAAAAGTTGATCTATTGGGTCAATGGGTTAGTCATTGGGTCAAGGATTGACCATTATGACCAAACTTGACTTTTTTTGGTTAAAGTTCACCTATTGGTTTAATGAGTTAGTTATTGGGTCAAGGAATGACCCTTTTGACTAAAGTTGACTTTTGGTCAATGAGTTACAAATTAACCATGTTGACCAAAGCTACGTTTTTGTCAAAAGTTCATATATTTGGTCAATGGGGTGGTCATTAGATCAAAAATTAACTATTTTGACCAAAATTGACTTTTTGGTCAAATGTTGAACTATTTAAGTCAATGGGTTGGTCATTAGGTCAAGGATTGACCATTTTGACCAATGTTGCCTTTTGGTCAAAAGTTGACATGTTTGGTCAATGGGTTGGTTATTGGGCCAGAACATCACCATTTTAACTAAAGATGACTTTTTGGTCAAAAGTTGACCTATTGGGACAATGGGGTGGTTGTTAGGTTAAAAAAAGACTATTTTGACAAAAATAGACTTTCTGGTCAAAAGTTGACCTATTGGGTCAATGGGTTGGTTATTTGGTCAAGGATTGACCATTTTAACTAAAGATAACTTTTTGGTAAAAAGTTGACCTATTGGGTCAATGGGTAGGTCATTGGGTCAAGGATTGACCATTTGAGTAAAGTTGACTTTTTGGTCAAAAGTTGATCTACTGGGTCAATGGGTTGGTCATTGGGTCAAGGTTTGACCATTTTGACCAAAGTTGACCTATTGGCTCAATGGGGTGGTCATTATGTCAAAAATTTGCTATATTGACCAAAATTGACTTTTTGGTCAAAAGTCGACCTATTGTGTCAATGGGTTGTTCATTGTGTTAAGGATTTAATATTTTGACTAAAGTTCACTTTTTGGTCAAAATTTGACCTACTAGCTCAATGTGTTGGTCATTGGGTCAAGGATTGACCATTTTGAAGAATGTCGACTTTTTGGTCAGAGATTGATTTATTGGGTCAATAATTGGTCATTAGGTCAAAAATTGACTATTTTGGCCAAAATTGACATTTTGGTCAAAAGTTCACCTATTGGGTTGATGGTTAGTCATTGGATCAAGGATTGATCATTTTTTCCAAATTTGACTTTTTGGTCAAAAGTTTGCCTATTGGGTCAATGGGTTAGTAGTTGGGTTAGAAGTTGACAATTTTCATCAAAGTTAACCTATTGGGGAAATGGGGTGGTCATTAGGTCAAAAATTGACTATTTTCACCAAAATTAACTTTTTTGTCCAAAGTTGACCTGTTGCGTCAATGGGTTGGTCATTGGGTCAAGGATTAACCATTTTGAACAAGTTGAATCTTTGGTCAGAGATTGACTCATTGGGTAAATAATTGATCAATAGGTTAAAAATTGACTATTTTAACCAAAATTGACTTTTTGGTAAAAAGTTGACCTATTGGGTCAATGGATTAGCCATTGCGTCAAGGATTAACCATTTTGACCAAAGTTAACTTTTTGGTCAAAAACAAACATATTGGGTCAATGGGTTGGTCATTGGGTTAGATTATGATCATTTTGACTAAAGTTGATTTTTTGGTTAAAAGTTGATGTATTGGGTCAATGGGGTGGTCATTAGGTAAAAAATTGACTATATCGACCAAAATTGATTTTTTGGCAAAAGTTCACATATTTGGTTAATGGGTTAGTCATTTGGTCAAGGATTGACCATTTTGACTAAAGTTGACTTTTTGGTCAAAAGTTGACCTATTGGGTCAATGGGTTGGTCATTGGGTCAAGGATTCACCATTTTGACCAAAGTTTGACGTTTTGGTCAGAATTTAGCTTATTGGGTCACTAAATTGTCGTTAGGTCAAAATTTGACGATTTTGTCCAAAATTGACATTTTGGTCAAAGTTGATTAGTTGGGTCAGTGGGTTGGTCAATGCGTCAAGGATTTACCATTTTGACCGCAGCTGACTTTTGGTCAAAATATGACCTAATGGGTCAATGTGTTGGTCCTTGGGTCAAGGATTGACCATTATGACCGAAATTGACTTTTTGGTCAGAGATTGACTTATTGGGTCAATAATTGGTCATTATGTCTAAAATTAGCTATTTTGACCAAAATTGACTTTTTGTTCAAAAGTTGATCTATTGGGTTAATGAGTTGGTCATTGGGTCAAGAATTAACCATTTTGACCGAAGTTAACTTTTTGGTCAAAAGTTGACCTTTTGAATTAATGGGTTTGTCATTGGGTCAGAAATTGAACATTTTGACTATAGTTGACTTTTTGATCAAAAGTTGACTTATTGGGTCAATGGGTGGTCATTTTGTCAAAAATTGACTATTTTGACCAAAATTGACTTTTTGTTCAAAAGTTGACATATTAGGTCAATGGATTGGTCATTGTGTCAAGGATTGACCATTATGACCAAAGTTGACTTTTTGTTAAAATTTTGACCTATTGGGTCAATGGGTTACTCATTGGGTCAAGGTTTGACCATTTTAATCAAAGCTGTCTTTTTGGTCAGAAAGTGACTTATTTGGTCAATAATTGGTCATTAGGCAAAAAATTAACAATTTTAACCAATGTTAAATTTTCGGATAAAAGTTGACCCAATGGGTCAACGGGGTGGTCAAAAGGTGACCTATTGGGTTAATGGGTTGGTCATTGGGTCAAGGATTGACCATATTGATGAAAGTTGACTTTTTGGTCAAAAGTTGACCTATTGGTTCAATGGGTACCACTGGGTGTAAAATTGACCATATTGACCAAAGTCGACTTTTTGGTCGAAAGTTGACATATTGGGTAATTTTGGTGTTTATTAGATTAAAAATTGACTATTTTGACCAAAATTGTTTTTTGGTCAAAGGTTGATCTATTGGATCATTAGGTTAAAGATTGATTATTTTAACCATAGTTGACTTTTTGGTCAAAAGTTGACATATTTGTTCAATAGGTTGGTCATTGGGTTAAGGATTGACCATTTTGACCAAAGTTGTCTTTTTGGTCAGAGATTGACTTATTGGGTCAATAATTTGTCATTAGGTCAAAAATTGACTATTTTTACCAAAATTGAATTTTTGGTCAAAAGTTGACCCATTAGGTCATTTGGGGTGGTCATTTGGTCAGAAATTGACCATCTTGACCAAAGTTGACTTTTCGGTCAAAAGTTTACCTATTGGATCAGTGAGGTGGTTATTAGGTCAATAATTGACTATATTGACCAAAATTGACTTTTTGGTCAAAAGTTGACCTATTGTATCAATGGGTTGGTCATTATGTCAAGGACTAACTATTTTGACTAAAGTTTACTTTATAGTCAAAAGTTGACCTATAGGGTTGACGGGTTGGTCATTGGGTCAAGTAATGTTCATGTTGACCAAAGTTGACTTTTTGGTCAAAGGTTGACCTATTGGGTCAATGGGTTGGTCATTGGGTCTGAAATTGACCATTTTCACCAAATATGACTTTTTGGTCAAAAGTTGACCTATTTGGTTAATGGGTTGGTCATTACGTCAAAAATAGTTAATTTTGACCAAAATTAACTTTTTTGTAAAAAGTTAACCTATTGGGTCAATGGGTTGGTCATTGGGTCAAGGATTGAATATTTCGACCAAAGTAGACTTTTTCGTCAAAAGTTGACCTATTGGGTCAACGGGTTGGTTATTGGGTCAACGATTGACCGTTTCGACCAAAGTTGACTTTTTGGTCAGAGATTGACTTATTGGGTAAATAATTGGTCATTCGGTCACAAATTGATTATTTTGACCAAAATTGAATTTTTGGTCAAAGGTTGACCCATTAAGTTAATTGGGTGGTCATTATGTTAATTGGTTAGCTTTTGACCAAAAAGTCAACTTTGGCCAAAATGGTCCCTTTAACCATCCCATTGACTCAAGTAGTCAATTTTTGACCAAAATGTCAACTTTTGTCAAAATGGTCAATTCTTGACCCAATGACCAGCTGCTTGACCCAATAGGTTAACTTTTAAACTAAATTCAATTTTTGTTAAAATTGTCAATTTTGGTTAAAATAGTCAACTTTCGACCTAATACTAATTATTGACCCAATAAGTCAATCCCTGACGAAAAAGTCAACTTTGGTCATACTGGTCAATCCTTGACCCAACGACCAACCTATTGACCCAATAAGTCAACTTTTAACCAAAAAGTCACCTTTAGTCAAAATGTAGAATCCTAGACCCAATGACCAACCCACTGACCCATTAGATCAACTTTTGACCAGAAAGTCAATTTTGGTCAAAATAGTCAATTTTTGACCTAATGACCAATTATTCACCCAATTGGTCAACTTTTGATCTAAAAGTCAAGTATGGTCAAAATGGTCAATCTTTGGCCCAATGACCAACCCATTGACACAAAAGGTCAACATTTGACCAATAAGTCAACGTTGGCCAAAATGGTCAATCCGTGACCCAATGACCAACCCATTGACTTAATAGGTCATCTTTTGACAAAAGTCAATTTTGGTCAAAATTGTTAATTTTTGACCTATTGACCACTTCATTGACCTAAAAAGGTCAACTTTTGACCAAAAAATCAACCTTTATCAAAATGGTTAATTTCTGGCACAATAACCATCCAATTAACCCAATAGGTCAACTTTTGACCAAGAATTCAATTTTCATCAAAATAATCAATTTTTGACGTGATGACCAATTATTAACCCATTATGTGAATCTCTCATCAAAAAGTCAGCTTTGGTCAAAATAGTTAGTCCTTAACCTAATGACCAACCCATTAACCCAATAGGTCAACTTTTAACCAAAAAGTCAACCTTGGTCAAAATCGTCAATTCTTGACCCAACAAGTCAACTTTTGACCAAAAAGTCAATTTTGGTCAAAATTGTCAATTTTGACCTAATGACCAATTATGAACCCAGTTAGTCAATTTGTGACCATAAAGTGAACTTCGATCAAAATGGTAAATCCTTGACCCAATCACCAACCCATTGACCTAATAGGTCAACTTTTGACCAAAAATTCCATTTTGGTCAAAATAGTCAATTTTTGACTTAATGATCAATTATTGACCTAATAAGTTAATCTCTGACCAAAAAATCAACTTTGATCAAAATCGTCAATCCTTGACCCAATGACTAACCCATTGACTCAATAGGTCAACTTTTGACCAAAAAGTCAACTTTGGTCAAATTGGTCAATCTTTGACCCAATGACCAACCAATTGACATAATAGGTCAACTTTTGACCAAAAAGTCAACTTTGGTCAAAATAGTCAATTTTTGACCTAATGACCAGCCCATTGACCCAATAGGTCAACTTTTGACCTAAAAGTCAACTTTGGTTATAATGGTCAATTTCTGACCCAATCGCCAACCTTTTAACCCAATAGGTCAACTTTGGACCAAAAAGTCAATTTTGGTCAAAATACGCAATTTTTTACCTAATGAATAATTATTAACCCAATAAATTAATTTCTGACCAAAAAGTCAACTTTGGTCAAAATGGTAAATCCTTGACATAATGACCAACCCATTGACCCAATAGCTCAACTTTTAACCAAAAAGTCAACTTTAGTCGAAATGGACAATCCTTGACCCATAGGTCAACTTTTGACCATAAACTCAATTTTCGACAAAATAGCTAATTTTTTGACCAAATGACCAATTATTTAACCAATAAGTTAATCTCTAACCAAAGAGTTAACTTTGGTCAGAATGGTCAATCCTTGACCCAATGACCAACCCATTGACCCAATAGGTAAACTTTTAACCAAAAAATTAACTTTGGTAAAAAATGATCAATCCTTGACCCAATGACCAACCCCTTGACCTGATAGGTCAACTATTGACCAAAAAAGTCATTTTTAGTCAGAAAAGTCAAGTTTTGATATAATGACCAATTATTGTCCCAATAGGTCAACTATTGACAAAAAAGTCAACTTTGGTCAAAATGGTTAATCCTTTACCTAATGACCAACCCGTTGACCCAATAAGTCAATTTTTGACCAAAAAATCAATTTTGATCAAAATAGACAATTTTTGACCTAATGACCAATTATTGCCCAATAACTCAATCTCTGAGAAAAAAGTCAACTTTGGTTAAATTGGTCAATCCTTGACAGAATGGCCAACCCATTGACCCAATAGGTCAAGTTATTACCAAAAATTCGACTTTGGTAAAAATGGTCAATCGTTGACCAAATGATCAACTCATTAACCCAATAGGTGAACTTTTAACAAAAGAGTCAATTTTGGTTATAATAGTCAACTTTTGACGTAATGACCACCCAATTGACATAAGGATCAACTATTGACCAAAATGTTAATTTTAGACAAAATGGTCAATCCTTGACACAATGACATACCCATTGACCCAATTGGTCAACTTTTGAAAAAAAAGTAAATATTGGTCAAAATAACCAATTTTTAACCAAACAACCCCATTGACCCAATTGGTCAACTTTTGACCAAAAAGTCAACTTTGGTCAAAATGGTCAATCTTTGACCCAATGACCCAATAGGTCAACCTTTACCAAAAACTCAATTTTCGTCAAAACAATTAATTTTTGACCTTATGACCAATTATTGACCCAATAAGTCAATCTCCGACCAAAAAGTCAACTTTGGTCAAAATGGTCAATCCTTGACCCAATGCTTAACCCATTGACCCCATAGGTCAACTTTTGACCATAAAGACAACTTTGGTCAAAATGGTCAATCCTTGACCCAATGATCAACCCATTGACTTAATAGGTCAACTTTTGACCAAAAAGTAAATTTGGGTCAAAATAGTCAATTTTTGACCTAATGACCACCTCATTGATCCAATATGTCAACTTTGGTCAAAATGGTTAACTTTTGACTTAGTGACCAACCCATTGACCCAATAGGTCAACTTTTGACCAAAAAGTCAACTTTTATCAAAATGGTCAATTTTTGACCCAATGACCAACTCATTGACCCCATAGGTCAAATTTTGAAAAGAAAGTCAATTTTGGTCAAAAGAGTTCATTTTTGACCTAATGACCAATTATTGACCCAATAAGTCAACCTCTGACAAAAAAGTCAACTTTGGTCATAATGGTCAATCCTTAACCCAATGGCTAACCCATTGACCCAATAGGTCAAATTTTGACCAAAAAGTCAACTTTTGTCAAAATGGAAAATTGTTGACCCAATGACCAACCCATTGACCCAAAAGATCGACTTTTGACCAAATAGATGAAATTTTGACCAAAAAGTCATTTTTGGTCAAAATAGTCAATTTTTAACGTAAAGACGACTTATTGACCAAATGTGTCAACTCTTGACCAAAAAGTCAACTTTGGTCAAAAAGGTCAATCCTTGACCCAATGACCAACCCATTAGCCCAATAGGTCTACTTTTGACCAAAAAGCCAGTTTTGGTCAAAAGAGTTAATTTTTGACCTAATAACCACCCATTGTCCTAATAGGTCAACTTTTGACCAAAAAGTCAACTTTTGTCACAATGGTCAACTTCTGACCCAATGACCAACCCGTTGACCCAATAGGTCAACTTTTGACCAAAAAGTCAACTTTGGTCAAATTGGTCAATTCTTAACCCAATGACTAACTCATTGATCCAATAGGTCAACTTTTAACCAAAAAGTCAACTTTGGTCAAAATGGTCAATTTCTGACCCAGTGACTACCCCGTTGTCCCAGTGGGTCAACATTTGACCAAAAATTCAATTTCGGTAAAAATAGTCAACTTTGGTCAAAATAGTCAATCCTTGACCCAATCACCAATCCATTGACCCAATTGATCAAAATTTGACCAAAAGTCAACTTTGGTTAAGATGGTCATTCCTTTACTCAATGACTAACCCATTGACCCAATAGGTCAACTTTTGACCAAAAATTCAATTTTGGTCAAAATTGTTAATTTTTGACCTAATGACCAATTATTGACCCAATAAGTCAATCTCTGACCAAAAAGTTAAATTTGGTCAAAATGGTCAATCATTAACCCAATGACCAACTCATCGACACAGTAGGTCAACTTTTGACCAAAAAGTTAAATTTGGTCAAAATGGTCAAACCATGACTTAATGACCAACCTAATAACCCAATAGATCAATTTTTGACCAAAAAGTCAATTTTAGTCAAAATAGTTAATTTTTGACCTAATGACCACCCATTGACCAGATAGGTTAACTTTTGACCAAAAAGTCAACTTTGGTCAAAATAGTTAATTTCTGACCCAATGACCAACCCATTGACCCAATAGGTCAACTTTTGACCAAAAAGTCAACTTTGGTCAATATGGTCAATTGTTGACCCAATGACCAATTCATTGATCCAATATGTTTAGTTTTAACTAAAAAGTCAACTTTGTTCAAAATGGTCAATTTCTGACCCAATGACCACCTCGTTGACCCAATGGGTCAACATTTGACCAAAAATTCAATTTTGGTCAAAATAGTCAATTTTTAACCTAATGACCAATTATTGACCCAATAATGTCTATGACCAAAAAGTCGACTTTGGTTAAAATGGTCAATTCTTTACTCAATTACCAACCCATTGACCTAATAGGTCAACTTTTAACCAAAAAGTCAACTTTGGACAAATTAGTCAATCCTTAACCCAATGACCAACCCATTGACCCAAAAGGTGAACTTTTGACCAAAAAGTCCATTTTGGTTAAAATTCTCAATTTTTTACCTAATGACCAACTCATTGACCCATTAGGTTAACTTTTGACCAATATGTCAACATTGGTCAAAATGGTGAATTTCTGACAAAATGACCACCCCGTTGACTCAATGGGTCAACTTTTGACTAAATATTCAGTTTTGGTCAAAATAATCAATTTTTTTCTAATGACCAATTATTAACCCAATAAGTCTATCACTGATTAAAAAGTCAACTTTGCTCAAATGGCCATCCTCGATCCGATGATGAACTATCGATCTGATAAGTCATCTTTTGATAAAAAATCAACTTTTATCAAAATGGTCAAACCTTGACCCAATGACCAACCCATTGACCCAATAGGTCAACTTTTAACCAAAATGTCCATTTTTGACCTAATGATCACCCCATTGACCCAAAAGGTCAACTTTGGTTAATATGGTCAATTTCTGACCCAATAGGTCAACTTTTGATTAAAGTTTACCAAAAGTCAACTTTGTCAAAATGATCAATTTCTGACTGAATGATCAACCTATTAATCTGATAGGTAAACTTTTTACCAAAAAGTTAATTTTAGTAAAAATAGTCAATTTCTGAACCAATGACCAATTTTGACCCAATAAATCAATCTCTGACAAAAAATTCAACTTTGGTCAAAATGGTCAATTATTGACCCAATGACCAACCTATTGACCCAATAAGTCAACTTTTGACTAAAAAAATAACTTCGATCAAAATGGTTAGTCCTTGACTCAATGACCAACCCATTGACCTAATAGGTAAACTTTTGACCAAAAAGTCAATTTTGGTCAAAATAGTCAATTTTTAACCTAATAACCACCCCATTAACCCAATAGGTCAAGTTACTTTAATATGGTCAATTTCTGACCCAACGACAAACCCGTTGACCCAAAAAGCCAACTTTTGACCAAAAAGTCAACTTTGGTCAAATGATCAATCCTTGACCCAAAGACCAACCCTTTGACCCAATAGGTCAACTTTTGACCAAAAAGTCAATTTTGGTTAAGATAGCCAATTTTTGACCTAATGACCAATTATTGACCCGATAACAATATCTTTACCAAAAAGTCAACTTTGGTAAAAATGGTCGATCTTTCGACCTAATGACCAACCCATCGACCCAATAGGTAAACTTTCGACCAAAAAGTCAATATTGGTCAAAATGGTCAACTCTTGACCCGAAGACCAACTCATTGACCCAATAGGTCAATATTTGACGAAAAAGTCAACTTTGGTAAAAATGGTCAATTTCTAACCTAATGACCACCCCGTTGACCAAAAATTCAATTTTGGACAAAATAGTAAATTTTTGACCTAGTGACCAATTATTGACCTAATAAGTCAATCTACGACAAAAAATCAACTTTGGTCAAAATGGTCAATCCTTGACCCAATGACCAACCCATCGACCCAATAGTTCAACTTTTTACAAAAAAGTCAACTTTGGCCAAATGGTCAATCCATGACCCAATGACTAACCCATTGACCCAATAGATGAACTTTTGACCAAAAAGTCGATTTTGGTTCAAGTAGTCGATCTTTTGACCTAATGACGCAATTATCGACCCGATAAGTCGATCTCGACCAAAAGTCTACTTTGGTCAAAATGGTCGAACCTTGACCGAATAGCCGACCCATTGACCCAATAGGTCAACTTTTGACTAAAAAGTCAACTTTGGTCAATGGGTCAATCCTTGACCCATTGACCAATTAGGTCAACTTTTAACAAAAAAGTAAATTATGGTCAAAGTAGTCAATTTTTGACCTAATGACCACCCCATAGACTCAATAGGTCAACTTTGGTCAAAGGGTCAATCCTTGACCCCATGACCAACCCATTGACCAATTAGGTCAACTTTTTACAAAAAAGGCAATCTTTGTTAAAATAATCAATTTTTTCAAATTAGTCAATTTTTGACCTAATGACCACCCCATTGACCTAATAGGTCAACTTTGGTTAAAATGGTCAATTTCTGACCCAACGACCAATCCATTGACCCAATGGGTCAACTTTTGACCTAAAAGTCAACTTTCGTCAAAATGATCAACCGTTGACCCAATAAGTTAACGTTCGAGCAAAAAGTCAATTTTGGTCAAAATAGTCAATTTTCGACTCTAATGACTAATTATTGTCCCGATAAGTCGATCTCGACCAAAACCTCGACTTTGGTCAAAATGGTCAATTCTTCGAACTAATGACTCGACCAATTGACCTAACAAGTGACTTTTGAGAAAAAGTCAAATTTAGTTAAAATGATCAATTGTTGACCCAATGACCAACCCATTGACACAGTAAGTTAACTTTTGACCAAAAAGTAAATTTTGGTCAAAATAGTCAATTTTTTACCTAATGATCAATTATTGACCCAATAAGCCAATCTCTGAGCAAAACGTCAACTTTGGTCAAAATGGTCAATCATTGACCCAATGACCAACCCATTGACCCAATGACCAACCCATTGACCCAATGGGACAACTTTTGAGCAAAAAGTCTACTTGGGTCAAAATGGTTAATTTCTAACCCAATGACCTCCCCGTTGACCCAATGGGTTAATTTTTGACCAAAAACAAATAGTCAAAATTTGACCTTGTGACCAATTCTTGACCCCATAAGGCAATCTCTGACAAAAAGTCAACTTTGGTCAAAATGGTCAATTCTTGACCCAATGACAACCCATTGGCCCAATAGGTTAACATTTGACCAACAAGTCAACTTTGGTCAAGATGGTTAATCCTTGACCCAATGACCAACCCATTGACCCAATAATTTAACTTTTGACCAAAAAGTTAATTTTTGTCAAAATGGTAAATTCTTGACCCAATAACCAACCCACTGACCCATTAGATCGACTTTTGACTAAAAAGACAATTTTTGTCAAAATAGTCAATTTTTGACCTAATGACCACTTATTGACCCAATAGGTCAACTTTTGCCAAAAAGTCAATGTTGGTCAAAATGGACAATCCTTGACCCAATAAGCAACCCATTGACCCAATAGGTTAACTTTTGGCCAAAAAGTTAATCTTGGTCAAAGTAGTCAATTTTTGGCTTAATGACCAATTAATTATCCAATAAATCAATCTCTGACAAAAAAGTCAACTTCGTTCAAAATGGTTAATCTTTGACCCAATGGCCAACCCATTGACTCTATATGTCAACTTATTACTAGAAAGTCAACTTTCGTCAAAATGGTCAATCCTTAACCAAATGATCAAGCCATTGACCCGCTAGGTGAACTTTTGACGAAAAAGTTAATTTTGGACAAAATAGTTAACTTTTGAGCTAATGACCATCCAATTGACAAAATGGGTCAACTTTTGACCAAAATGTCAATTTTGGACAAGATAGTCAATTCTTGACACAATGACTTATCCATTGACCCAATTGGTCAACTTTCGACAAAAAAGAAAATATTGGTCAAAATAGTCAACTTTTAACCTAACAACAAACCCATGGACCCAATAGGTCGACTTTGACCAAAAGGTCAACTTTGGTTAAAATTCTCAATTTCTGACCCAGTAACTAACCCATTCACCCAATATGTTAACTTTTGACCAAAAAGTCAACTTTTGTCAAAATGGTCAATCCTTGACCTGATGACTCAATAGGTTAACCTTGACCAAAAAGTAAATTTTGGTCAAAACAGTAAATTTTTGACCTTATGACCAATTATTGACCCAATAAGTCAATCTCTGACCAAAAAGTAAACCTTGGTCAAAATGGTCAAACCTTGACCCAATGGCCAACCCATTTACCCAATAGGTCAACTTCTGACTAAAATGTCAGCTTATAAGTCAACTTGTCGACCCATCGACTGAGTAGGTCAACTTTTAACTAAAATGTACATTATGGTCAAAATAGTTAATTTTTGACCTAATGACCACCCCATAGACTCAATAGGTCAACTTTGGTCAAACGGTCAATCCTTGACCCAATGACCAACCCATTAACCAATTAGGTCAACTTTTTACTAAAAAGTCAATTTTTGTTAAAATAGTCAATTTTTGTTAAAATAGTTAATTTTTGTCAAAATAGTCAATTTTTAACCTAATGACCACCCTATTGACCCAATAGGTCAACTTTGGTTAAAATGGTCAATTTCTGACCCAAAGACCAACTCATTAACCCAATAGGTCAACTTTTGACCGAAAAGTCAACATTGGTCAAATGATCAATCGTTGACCCAATGACCAACCCATTGACCCAATAAGTTAACGTTCGAGCAAAAAGTCAATTTTGGTCAAAATAGTCAACTTTTTACCTAATGACCAATTATTGTCCCAATAAGTCAATCTCTGACCAAAACCTCAACTTTGGTGAAAATGGTCAATTCTTGAACCAATGACCAACCAATTGACTCAACAGGTCAACTTTTGAGGAAAAAGTCAAATTTAGTTAAAATGATCAATTGTTGACCCAATGACCAACCCATTGATCCAGTAAGTTAACTTTCGACCAAAAAGTAAATTTGGTCAAAATAGTCAATTTTTTACCTAATGCTCAATTATTAACCCAATAAGCCAATCTCGGACCAAAACGTCAACTTTGATCAAAATGGTCAATCATTGACCCAATAACCAGCCCATTGACCCAATGGGTCAACTTTTGAGCAAAATGTCTACTTTGGTTAAAATGGTTAATTTCTGACCCAATGACCTCCCCGTTGACCCAATGGGTTAACTTTTGACCAAAAATTTAATTTGGGTCAAAATAGTCAAAATTTGACCTAGTGACCAATTCTTGACGCAATAAGGCAATCTCTCTCTAAAAAGTCAACTTTGGTCAAAATGGTCAATCCTTGACCCAATGACCAACCCATTCGCCCAATAGGTCAACTTTTGACTAAAAAGTCTACTTTGGTCAATACGGTCAATCCTTGACCCAATGACCAACCCATTGACCCAATAATTGAACTTTCGACCGAAAAGTTAATTTTTGTCAAAATGGTAAATCCTTGACCCAATGACCAACCCACTGACCCAATAGATCGACTTTTGACCAAAAAGTCAATTTTTGTCAAAATAGTCAATTTTTGACCTAATGACCACTTATTGAGCAAATAGGTCAACTTTTGACCAAAAAGTCAACGTTGGTCAAAATGGTCAATCCTTGACCCAATGACCAACCCATTGACCCAATAGGTCAACTTTTGACCAAAAAGTTAATCTTGGTCAAAATAGTCAATTTTTGGCTTAATGACTAATTAATGATCCAATAAATCAATCTCTGACAAAAAAGTCAACTTTCGTCAAAATGGTCAATCTTCGACCCAATGGCCAACCCATTGACTTTATAGGTCAACTTATTACCAAAAAGTCAACTTTAGTCAAATAGGTTAATCCTTAACCAAATGATCAACCCATTGACCCGCCAGGTGAACTTTTGACGAAAAAGTCAATTTTGGTTAAATAGTTAACTTTTGACCTAATGACCACCCAATTGACAAAATGGGTCAACTTTTGACCAAAATGTCAATTTTGGACAAAATAGTCAATTTTTGACAGCATGACTTATCCATTGACCTAGTTGGTCAACTTTTGACAAAAAAGAAAATATTGGTCAAAATAGTCAATTTTTAACCTAACAACAAACCCATTGACCCAATAGGTCGACTTTGACCAAAAGCTCAACTTTGGTTAAAATTCTCAATTTCTGACCCAGTAACCAACCCATTGACCCAATATGTCAACTTTTGACCAACAAGTCAACTTTGGTCAAAATGGTCAATCCTTGACCCGATGACTCAATAGGTTAACCTTGACCAAAAAGTAAATTTTGGTCAAAACAGTAAATTTTTGACCTTATGACCAATTATTGACCAAATAAGTCAATCTCTGATAAAAAAGCCAACTTTCGTCAAAACGGTCAATCCTTGACCCAATGCTTAACCTATTGACCCAATAAGTCAACTTTTGACCTAATTGTCAATTTTGGTCAAAATAGTCAATTTTTGACCTAAAGACCACCCCATTGACCCAATAGGTCAAGTTTGGTTAAAATGGTCAATTTCTGGCCCAATGACCAACCCATTGACCCAATAGGTCAAATTTTTATCAAAAAGTCAACTTTGGTCAAAATGATTAATTTTTGACCTAATGAGCAACTTATTGATCCGATAAGTGACTTTTGACGAAAAAGTCAATTTTAGTCAAAGTAGTCAATTTTTGAACAAATGACCAATTATTGAAGCAATAAGTCATTCTCTGACCAAAAAGTCAACTTTGGTCAAAATGGTGAATCAATTACCCAATGACCAACCCATTGACCAGATTGGTCGACTTTTGACTAAAAAGATAACTTTGGTCAAAATGGTCAATCCTTAACCCAATGACCAACTCATTGACCCAATAGGTCAACTTTTCACTTAAAAGTCAATTTTGGTCAAAATAGTCAATTTTTGACCTAATGACCACCCCATTGACCCAATAGGTTAACTTTGGTTAAAATGGTCAATTTCTAACCAGATGACCAACCATTAACCAAATAGACCAACTTTTGACCAAAAAGTCAACTTTCTTCAAAATGATCAATCGTTGATCCATTGACCAACCCATTGACTCAATAGGTCAACTTTTGACCACAATGTCAATTTTAGTAATAAAGGTCAATTTTTGACCTAATGACCAATTATTGACCCAAGAAGTTAATCTCTGACCAAAAAGTCAACTTTAGTCAAAATGGTCAATCCTTGACCCAATGACCAACCCATTGACCCAATAGGTCAACTTTTGACCAAAAAGTCAACTTTGGTTAAAATGATTAATCCTTGACCCTATGACCCAATAAATCAACTTTTGACCAAAAAGACAATTTTCGTCAAAATAGTTAATTTTTGACCTAGTGATCACTCCTTTGACCCAATAGGTCAACTTTTGACTAAAAAGTCAACTTTGGTCAAAATGGTCAATTTCTGACCCAATGACCAACTCATTGTCCCAATAGGTCAACTTTTGACCAAAAAGTCAACTTTCATCAAAATGATCAATCCTTAACCTAACGACCAACAGATTGACCCAATAGGTCAACTTTTGAACAAAAAATCTATTCTTGTCAAAATAGTCAATTTTTGATCTAATGACCAATTATTGACCCAATAAGTCAATCTCTTGCCAAAAAGTCAACTTTGGTTAAAATGGTCAATTTCTGACCCAATGATCAAACCCATTGACCCAATAGGTTATCATTTTACAAAAAAGTCAACTTTTGTCATATAGTTAATTTTTTACTTAATGAACAATTATTGACCGAATAAGTCAATCTTGACCAAAAAGTCAACTTTAGTTAAAATGGTCAATCCTGGACCCAATGACCAACCCATTTACCAAATTGGTCAACATTTGATCAAAAAATTAACTTTGGTCAAAATGGTTAATCCTTAACCCAATGACCAACCCATTTACCCAAAGACCATCCTATTGACATAATAGGTCAACTTTTGACCAAAAAGTCAATTGTGGTTAAAATAGTTAATTTTTGACCTAATGACCATCCCATTGACCTAATAGATCAATTTTTGACCAAAGAGTCAACTATGGTCACAATGGTCATTTTCTGATCCAATGACCACCCCATTGACCCAATGGGTCAACTTTTGATAAAAAATTCAATTTCGATAAAAATAGTCAATTTTTTACTTAATGACAATTTATTGACCAAATAAGTCAATCTCTGACCAAAAAGTCAATTTTGGTCAAAATGGTCAATCCTTGACCCAATGACCAACCGATTGACGCAATAGGTCAACTTTTGACCAGAAAGCCGACTTTGGTCAAAATGGTTAAACCTTGACCCAATGACCAACCCATTGACAAAATAGGTCAACTTTTGACCAAAAAGTCAAATTTTGTCAACATAGTTAATTTTTGACCTAATGACCACCCATTAACCCAATAGGTCAACTTTTGACCAAAGAGTCAACTTCAGTCAAAATGGTCAATTTCCGACCGAATGTCCAACCCATTGACTCAATTGGTCAACTTTTGACTAAAAATTCAATTTTTGTCAAGATGGTCAATTCTTGACCCAATGAACAACTCCTTGAACCAATAGGTCAACACTTAAACAAAATTTAATATTTGAAAAAATAGTGAATTTTAGTTAAAATAATCAGTTTTTGACCTAACGACAATTATTAACCCAATAAGTAAATCTTTGACCAAAAAGTCAACTTTGGTCATACTGGAAAATCCTTGACCCAACGACCAACCCATTGACCGAATAGGACAACTTTTGACCAAAAAGTCAAATTTAGTCAAAATGGGAAATCATTGACCAAATGACCATCCCATTGACCCAATAGATCAACTTTTGACCAAAAATCAATTTTGGTCAAAATAGTCAATTTTTGACCTAATGACCAATTATTGACTCAATAGGTCAACTTTTGACCTAAATGTCAATTTTGGTCAAAATGGTCAATCCATGACCCAATGACCAACCCATTGATCCAAAAGGTTAACTTTGGCCAAAAAGTCAATGTTGGCCAAAATGGTCAATTTGTGACGTAATGATAAACCCATTGACCCAATAGGTCAACTTTTGACAAAATGTCAATTTTGGTCAAAATTGTCAATTTTTGACCTAATGACCACCTCATTGACCAAAATAGGTCAATTTTGACCAAAAAGTCAACTTTGGTCAAAATGACCAATTTCTAGCATAATGATCACCCAATTAACCCAATGGGTCAACTTTTGACTAAGAATTTAATTTTCGTCAAAAGAATCAATTTTGACGTGATAACCAATTATTGACCCATTAAGTGAATCTCTGACCAATAAGTCAACTTTGGTAAAAATGGTCGATCCTTGAATTAATGACTAACCCATTGTCCTAATAGGTCAACTTTTAACTAAAAAGTTAACTTTGGTCAAAGTGGTCATCCTTGACCCAATTACCAACCCATTGACCCAATAGGTCAACTTTTGACCAAAAAGTCAACTTTGGTCAAAATAGTCAATTTTTGACCTAATGACCAATTATGAACCCAATAAGTCAATTTCTGACTAAAATGTGAACTTTGGTCAAAATGGTCAATCATTGACTCAATGACCAACCCATTGACCCAATAAGTCAACTTTTGACCAAAATGTTAACTTTGGTCAAAATGGTAAATACTTGACGCAATGACCAACCCATTGACCAAATTGGTCAACTTTTGATCAAAAAGTTCATTTTGGTCAAGATAGTCAATTTTTTAATTAATAACCAATTATTGACCCAATAAGTGAATCTGTGATTAAAAAGTCAACTTTGGTCAAAATTGTCAATCCTTGACCCAATGACCAACCCAATGTCCCAATTGGTCAACATCTGACCAAAAAGTGAACTTTGGTCGAAATGGTCAATCCTTGACCCAATGACCAACCAATTGACCAAATAGTTAAACTTTTAACCTAAAAAGTCAATTTTAGTCAAAATAGTAAATTTTTGACCTAATGACCACCCCATTGACCCAATAGGTCAACTTTTTACCAAAAATCAACTTTGGTCAAAATGGTCACATTCTTACCCAATAACTACCCCATTTCCCCAATGGGACAACATTTGACTAAAAATTCAACTTTGGTAAAAATAATCAATTTTTGACCTATTGACCAATTATTAACCCAATAGGTCAATCTCTGACAAAAAAGACATCTTTGGTCAAAATGGTCAATCCTTGAACCAATGACATACCAAGTGACCAAATATGTCAACTTTTGGCAAAAATGTCAATCTTGGTCAAAACAGTCAATTTTTAACCTAATGACCACCCATTGACACAATAGGTTAACTTTTGACCAAAAAGCCAAAATTGGTCAAAATGATCAATCCTTGGCCCAATGACCTACTTATTGACCCAATAAGTCAACATTTTTAAAAAAATCAATTTTGGTCACAATAGTCAATTTTTGAACTAATGACTAATTATTGCCTCAATAAGTCAATCTCTTACCAAAAAGTCAACTTTGGTCAAAATGATCAATCTTTTACACAATGACGAACCTATTAACCCAATAGGTCAAATTTTGACCAAAATGTCAATCACGTGGTCAAAATGATCAATTTCTAACCCAATTTCCATCAAATTGACCCAATATGTCAACTTTTGACAAAAAGTCAACTTTGGTCAAATTGGTTAATCCTTGATCCAAAGACCAACCCAATGAGCCAATAGGTTAATATGGACCAAAAAGTCAATTTTGGTCAAAATAGTCAATTTTTGATCAAATAACCAATTATTGAGCCAATAAGTCAATCCCTTACCGAAAAGTCAACTTTGGTCAAAATGCTCAATCCTTGACCCAATGACCAACCCATTGACCCAACAGGTTAACATTTGATCAAAAAGCCAACTTTGGTCGTAATGGTCAATCCTTGACCCAATGATCAACCCATTGACTCAATTGGTCAACTTTTGACCAAAAAGTCAAGTTTGGTCATAATGGTCAATTTCTGACCTAATGACCAACCCTTTAACCCAATAGGTTAACTTTTGACCAAAAAGTCAATTTTTGTCAAAAAGGTCAATTTCCGATATAATAACCATCCCCATTCACCCAATGGGCCAATATTTGACCGAAAATTCAATTTTGGTCAAAACAAGCAACTTTTCACCGAATGACCATAAATTGACCCAATGGGCCAATTTTTGACCAAAACTCCTATTTTATTCAAATTAGTCATTTTTGACCAAATGACCAATTATTGACCAAATAAGTAAATCTCTCACCAAAAAGTCAACTTTGGTCAAAATGGTCAATCCTTTACCCAATGACCAAATCATTGACTCAATAAGTTAATATTTGACCGAAAAGTCAACTTTGGTCAAAATGGTCAATCCTTGACCCAATAACCAACCCATTGACTCAATAGGTCAACTTTTAACCAAAAAGACAATTTTGTTCAAAATGGTCAATACTTGACCTAATGACCAACCCATTGACCCAATAGGTCAACTTTTCACCAAAAAAGTCAATTTTGGTCAAAATAGACAATTTTCGACCTAACGACTACCCCATTGACCCAATAGGTCAACTTTTGACCCAAAAGTCAACTTTGGTTAAAATGGTCAATTTCTGGCCCAATGACCAAACCTTTGACCCTATAGGTCAACTTTTGACCAAAAAGTCAACTTTGGTCAAAATGGTCAATCCTTGACCCAATGACCAACTCATTGACTCTAATCAGTCAACTTTCGACCAAAAAATTAATTTTTCTTAAAATAGTTAATTTTTTAACTAATAACCACCCCATTGACCCAATAGGCCAAATTTGGTTGACATGGTCAATTTCTGACCCAACGATTAACCCGTTGACCCAATAGGCCATCTTTTGACCAAAAAATCATCTTTGGTCAAAATGATCAATCCTTAACCTAATGACCAACCCATTGACCCAAAAGGTCAACTTTTGACCAAAATGTCAATTTTGGTCAAAATAGTCAATTTTTGACCTAATGACCACTTATTGACCCGATAAGTCAATCTCTGACCAAAAAGTCAACTTTGGTCAATATGGTAAAACCTTGTCCCAATGACCAACCTAATGACCCAATAAGTCAACTTTTTACTAAAAAGTTCACTTTTGTCAAAATGGTCAATTCTTGACCCAATAACCAACTCATGAACCTAATAGGTCAAAATTTGACCAAAAAGTCAACTTTGGTCAAAATGGTCAATTTCTGACCCAATGACCACCCCGTTGACCTAATGGGTCAACATTTGACCAAAAATTCAAATTTGGACAAAATGGTCAAATTTTGACCTAATGACCAATTATTGACCTAATAAGTCAATGTCTGACCAAAAGGTCAACTTTGGTCACAATGGTCAAACCTTGACCCATTGACCCAATTGGTCAACATAGGTCAACATTTGACCAAAAAGTCAACTTTTGTCAACATGGTCAAAGCTTGAATCAATGAGCAACCCATTAACCCAATAGATCAACTTTTGACCAAGAAGTCAATTTTGGTCAAAATAGTCAATTTTTGACCTAATGACCACACATTGACCGAACAGGTTAACTTTTGATCAAAAAGTCAACTTTGGTCAAAATGATTAATTTTTGACCCAAAGACCAACCTATTAACTCAATAGGTCAACTTTTGACCAAAAAGTCAACTTTGGTCAAATTGGTCAATTCTTGACCCAATAGCTAACTCTTTGACCCAATAGGTCAAATTTTAAATAATAAGTTAATTTTGGTCAAAATAGTCAATCTTTTGACCAAACAGTCAACTTTGGTCAAAATGGTCAATTCTTAACCCAATGACCTACCCATTGACCCAATAGGTCAACTATTAACCAAAAACTCAACTTTGGTCAAATTAGTCAATCCTTAACTCATTGACCAACCCAATGACCTAAAAGGATAACTTTTTACCACAATTCTCAATTTTTTACCTATTGATCACCTCATTCACCCAATAGGTCAACTTTTGACCAAAAACTCAAAATTTGTCAAAATGGTCAATTTCTGACAAAATGACCACCCCGTTGACTCAATGGGTCATCTTTTGACCAAAAATTCAATTTTAGTCAAAATAATCAATTTGTGATCTAATGACCAATTATTGACCCAAAAATCAATCTCAGACTAAAAAGTTAACTTTGGTCAAAATGGTCAATCCTTAACCCAATGACCAACCCATTGACCCAATAGGTAAACTTTTGACCAAAAACTCAACTTTTGTCAAAAAGATCAATCCTTGACCCAATGTGTTAAGTAATGACCAAAAGTCAACTTTGGTCAAAATGGTCAATCCTTGACCCAATGACCAACCTGTTGACCCAATATGACAACATTTGACCAAAAAGTTAATTTTGGTCAATATAGTCAATTTTTGACCTATTGACCAATTTTTTACCCAATAAGTCAATCTCCAACCAAAAAGTTAACTTTGGTCAAAATGGTCAATCCTTGACCAAAAGACTAACCCATTGACCCAATAGGCCAACTTATCTCCAAAAAATCAACTTTGGTCAAAATGGTTAATCCTTGACCAAATGATTAACCCATTGACCCAATAGGTGAACTCTTGACAAAAAAGTCAATTTTGGTCAAAATAGTTAACTTTTGACCTAATGACCACCCAATTGACATAATGGGTTAACTTTTGACAAAAATGTCAATTTTGGAAAAAATGGTCAATCCTTGACACAATGACATACCCATTAACCAATTGGTCAACTTTTGACAAAAAAGTAAATATTGGTGAAAATAGTCAATTTTTAACTAAACAACAACTACATTGACCCAATAGGTCAACTTTTGACCAAAAAGTCAACTTTGGTTAAAATGGTCAATTTATGACCCAATAACCAACCCGTTGACCCAATATGTCACTTTTGACCAAAAGTCAACTTTGGTCAAAATGATCAATCCTTGACCCAATAGGTCAACCTTGACCAAAAAGTTAATTTTGGTCAAAACAGTTAATTTTTGACCTAATGACCACTTATTGACCGAATATGTCAATCACTGACCAAAAAGTCAACTTTGGTCAAAATGGTCAATCCTTGACCCAATGCCTAACCATTGACCTAATAGGTCAACTTTTGACTATATAGTCAACTTTGGTCAAAATGGTCAATCCTTGACCCAATGACCAACCCAAACCCAATAAATCAACTATTGACCAAAAAGTCAATTTCGGTCAAAATATTCAATTTTTGACCTAAAGACCACCCCATTGACCCAATATGTCAAGTTTGGTCAAAATGTTTAATTTCTGACGCAATGACCAACCCATTGACCCAATAGGTGAACTTTTGACCAAAAAAATAAATTTTGTCAAAATGGTCAACTCTTGACCCAGTGACCAACACATTGACCCCATAGGTCAAATTTTGAACAAAAAGTCAATTTTGGTCAAAATAGTCAATTTTTGACCTAATGAACAATTATTGACCCAATAAGTCAATCTACGACAAAAAAGTCAACTTTGGTCATAATGGTCAATCCTTGACCCAATGACTAACCCATTGACACAATAGGTCTTCTTTCACCAAAAAGTCAACCATTGTAAAAATGGTAAATCCTCGACCTAATGACCAATCCACTAATCCAATAGATCGACTTTGACCAAAAAGTCAATTTTGGTCAAAATAGTCAATTATTGTCCTAAAGACCACTTTTTGACCCAGTAGGTAACCTTTTAACCAAAAAGACAACTTTGGTCAAAATGATCAAATCTTGACCCAATGACAAAACCATTGATCCAATAAGTCAACTTTTGACCAAAAAGCAAATTTTGGTCAAAATAGTTAATTTTTTACTTAATGACCACCCCTTGTCCCAATAGGTCAACTTTTAACCCAAAAGTCAATTTTTGTCAAAATGGTCAACTTCTGACCTAATGACCAACCCATTGATCCAATAGTTCAACTTTTGACCAAAAAGTTAACTTTGGTCAAAATGGTCAATTGTTGACCCGATGACCAACTCATTGATCCAATAGGTCAATTTTTAACCAAAAAGTTAACTTTGGTCAAAATGGTCAATTTCTGACCCAATGACCACCCCGTTGACCTAATAAGACAACTTTTGACAAAAAAGTCAGCTTTGGTCAAGATCGTCAATCCTTGACCCAATGACCAACCCATTGACCCAATAGGTCAACTTTTGACCAAAAAGTCAATTTTGGTCAAAAAGTCAATTTTTGACCTATTGACCAATTATTGACCCAAACGTAATCTCTGACCAAAAAGTCAACTTTGCTCAAAATGGTCAATCCTTGACCCAATACATAACCCATTGACCCAATAGATCAACATTCGACCATAAAATCAACTTTGGTCAAAATGGTCAATCCTTGACCCAATGACCAACCCATTGATCCAATAAGTCAGCTTTTGACCAAAAAGTCAATTTTGGTCAAAATAGTCAAATTTTGACTAAATGACCACCCTATTGACCCAATATGTTAACTTTGGTCAAAATGGTTAATTACTGACCCAATGACCAACCCATTTACCCAATAGGACAACTTTTGACCAAAAAGTCAACTTTTGTCAAAATGGTCGAGTCTTGATCCAAGAACCAACTCATAGACCCCCATAGGTCAAATTTCGAACAAAAAGTCAATTTTGGTCAAAATAGTTAATTTTTGACCTAATGACAAATTATTGACCCAATAAGTCAATCTCTGACAAAAAGTCAACTTCAGTCATAATGGTCAATCCTTGACCAAATGACCAACCCATTGACCCAGTAGGTTAACTTTTGACAAAAAATTTAACTTTTGTCAAAATGGTAAATCCTTGACCCAATTACCAACCCACTGACCCAATAGATCAAATTTTTACCAAAAAGTCAATTTTGGTCAAATATTCAATTTTTGACCTAGTGACCACTTATTGATCCAATAGATCAACTTTAACCAAAAAGTCAACTTTGGTTAAAATGGTCAATCGTTGACCTTATGACCAACCCATTGACCCAAAAGGTCGTCTTTTGACCAAAAAGCCAATTTTGGTCAAAATGGTTATTTTTTGACCTAATGTCTACCCATTGTCCCAATAGGACAACTTTTGACCAAGAAGTCAACTTTTGTCAAAATGGTCAAATTCTGACCCAATGACCAACCCAGGGACCCAAGAGGTCAACTTTTTACCCAGAAGTCAACTATGTTCAAAATATTTAATTCTTGACCCAATGACTAACTCACTGAGCCAATAAGTCAACTTTTATCTAAAAAGTCAGCTTTGGTCAAAATGGTCAGTTTCTGACCCAATGACCACCCCGTTGACCCAATGAGTCAATTTCTAAAAAAAATTCAATTTTGGTCAAAATAGTCAAATTTTGACCTAATGACTAATTATTAACCCAATAAGGCAATCTCTTACTAAACAGTCAACTTTGGTCAAAATGGTCAATTCTTGACCCAATGACCAACCATGGACGCATTATGTAAAATTTTTGAATAACTAACCAATCTGGTAATGCATGATGTGTACATTTCTTAAGACGTTCTTTAAATCTTTCCCAAGAATGATATATCGATTCTCCCTCATACTGCTGAAAGATGTGATATCATTTCTAAGCTTAGCAGTCTTAGATGGTGGAAAATATTTCGATAATAATTTTTGTGAAAGTTCTCCTCAAGTTCTAATAGATCCAGGTGCTAACGGATTTAACCAAGCCTTAGCCTTATCCTTTAGAGAAAAAGGAAAAAGTCTAAGTTTGACAGCATCATCAAACACTCTGTCGTACTTAAAAGTAGCACAAAGTTCTAAGACTTGCTAGACGTAAATTAGGATCTTTATTTGAAGTTCCACCAAATTGATTGTTTTGTACCATTTGGATAATTGCAGGTTTAAGCTCAAATGATTTAGCAGCTAGATCAGGATTTTGGATAATTAAGTGAATTTTATCTAATGTAGGGTTAGCGTAATCTCTTAGTGGCTAGATTGAAGTTCATTTTCTATTCTTTAGTCCTTTACGTTGTTTTCCATTGTTTTAGAATTTATAGATTCTTTTCTTAGTTTTATAATTCTCCTAACAGTGCGTTCTAATTCTAAATCGTAGGGTATAAGATTTTCAAAACCAAATTTACGCATACAATGAAATCTGTACACAGCAAAACATTTAACTTACTAAGTTGCAATTCTATTAAAAAGTTTTCTAACAGTCTTAAATTGTCCGTTTCTCTAATTATATTATATTCCCCGGCAACGGTGCTAAAAACTTGATCGTGATTTTTAAATATACTTAAAAATAAAAGAATTCGACACCACTACTAGAAAATCTAAATCCTCAGTAATAGCGTTAAATTGACTTGGAGCGTAATTTTAATTTTAGTAACAATTATATATTATAATCTTTAATCATAGAGTTACCTTAAAACCAAGTATATGTATAGCTCAAGTAATACAGGGCTCTAGTGGAGTCCTGGATATCGATCCCACAGGGAATATTTTAGAGGCTACATACTAGGATTATATAAATCAATTCAGAATCACAACTATATTGCCTATCTGTCACTAATACGCAATCGACAATAACATGAAGTTTAAATTAAACTAGTTCTACTAACAATTAACTAAGTCTAGTAAAGTGAAGTTCAAATATATAATCAAGAATCTTTCTCCTTTTTTAAGATATTTAAGTGAATAGATAATTAGGATTAGTTTTAAACTGTTGTTGTGCCAAATAGGAGCATACCTATTATTTACCCTTTATTTTAGGCATAAAGAACATTGACTAATCCTATGCTTGGTTACTGAATCTGCGGCTAGGCTGGGAGGATACCGGCTCTCACTTCGGAGCTCCCATGTTACCCTCGTCCGAGGACTAACATCTACACTTCAACACCCAAACGATAGGACCGAATTGAGAATTTTGGCCTGTTACTCTAAAATCTCTAATTCTACGCCCGATGAATATTATTTACCTATTTATTTGCACCCTCCTTCCAAGGACTTTGACCTCCCTGAATATCAGATGTAAGCTTTACTATAGTTGTTAAACTCAACAGATTTTAACTATTCAATTTGCTAAATTGAAAGTAAATTAAGATCTAAGTAAAAGATTATCGCAACTTGTTTAAAACTTTTATGGCACACTAATTCTATTTATCATTCAACAAAAATATCAAAACTAGGACAAAGATAGAACAACTATTCAGAATTCATGAAGAGGATGCAACAAAACTTGGATTTCATATATAAAAAGTAAAGTTCTACAAACTAAAGTAAATAAACATAACTTATCCTTAATTCCTCCCCAAGCAAACTCCTTGAAGTTCCTCTGAATCTCTTCATTTCTTTACAGTACTCAGAATTCTCCTTCGAAACAACAATGCAGAAGAGATCTCTCACTTCCCTTCTACTCTTACATTCCTTCGAAGAATTCCTCACAATCTTTATTTGAACTCACTATTTAATACTCAATGGACACTAGTGGACTCTCTATTGGACACTAAGTAACTGTTAGAAGACTCTAATAGTACTTTTTACAGACTCTTAGTGACTTTTAGAGGACTCCAACAGGATATTTGTTAGGCCTAAAATGGTTCTTTTTAAAGTTGTTAAAGAGTCTCGAAGAGTTTTGCAAGCATTCCTTCGAAAATTATCCACATTCAACGTATTTTGTGAAAGAACCGTCGATCCCGCCATCGGCAGCCTCAAGCTCCGCCATCGACGGCCTTTTAGAAACACTGCCTTGAACTGGCCCCACTGTCGGCGACCTCGACCTCCACTGTCGGCGGCCTCCCTTGAAATATATTCTGAACTCTCAGGAAAATCACGCTGTCGGCCGTCGGCGCCATCAACCTCGCCGTCGGCGCCCTAGGTCAAATTTGCATAATTTTGTTCTTTTTGGTCCAAATTTGCTCATTTTTGCATATTTTTGCTCCTTTATCCTTAAATTTTTATACCTGCAGAAAAACACCAAAAATACTCTTCTTTAAAGTGCAATATCATCAAAAATAGTGTAAAATGAGAATGAAAATCTTAACCTTTTTTTCTTGGGTCAGTAATCAATTTTTGACCTAATGACCACTTATTGTCCCAATAGGTCAACTTATGACAAAAAGTCAACTTTGGTCAAAATGGTCAATCCTTGACCCAATGACTAACCCATTGACCCAATAGGTCGACACTTTACCAAAAAGCCAGTTTTGGTTAAAATAGTTAATTTTTGACCTAATGATTTGACCCAAAAGTCAACTTTGGTCAAAATAGTCAATTCTTAACCCAATGACCAACTCATTGAGCAAATAAGTCAACTTTCAACAAAAAAGTTAACTTTGGTCAAAATGGTCAATTTCTAACCCAATGACCACCCCGTTAACCCAAAGTGTTAACTTCTGACCAAAAATTCAATTTTGGTCAAAGTAGTCAAATTTTGACCTAATGACCAATTATTGACCCAATAAGGCAATCTCTGACCAAACAGTCAACTTTGGCCAAAATGGGCAATTCTTGACCCAATAACCAACCCATTGACTCAATAGGTCAACCTTTGACCAAAAAGTCAACTTTGGTCAAGATGGTCATTCCTTCACCAATGACCAAACCATTGACCTAATCGGTCAACTTTTGAACAAAACGTCAATTTTGGTTTAAATAGTTAAATTTTGACCTATTGGTCAATTATTGACCCAATAAGTCAATCTCTGACCAAAAAGTCAACTTTGGTCAAAGTGGTCATTCCTTGACCCATTGACCCTATAGGTCAACTTTGGACCAAAGAGTCGACTTTGGTCAAAATGGTCAAACTTTGAACCAATGACCAAACCATTGACCCAATAAGGAAAAATAAATTGATCAACTTTAACCAAAACATCTTCTATAACTCCTTTAGGATATGTGATCAAACGATCTGCTAATTGCAGAGTTACAGTAGTCGAGGTTATTTCTCCTAGTCCCAGTCTTTTGAATATTGATAGAGGCATTAAAACCAAATTAAATTAATTTAAAAAAAAACTCAAAAAATTTTGTGTGTTTTTGGAAATAATCACAGCTAACATATATATTTTATTTCGAAGTAAAATATAAGCAAAATAAAATATAAAACAAAAAATAAAAGTGAACCCAAATTACCCCTTAAAAATTAGACTTAACCTTCCACAACTACTATCATAACTTTCTCAAATACAAAGAGAGAACATACAATGATTAATCCTTTTCTTAAACTTTCTTCCCATTTCCCATCTTTAAGTAGTAAATGAGACGATGAAAAAAAAGACACCAGAAGAAAGCATGAATATTGAAATGTTTTTTAATGATCATTGTCCCGACATTTAACACCTTTAATTATATGATGCATGTTGGATTAATACGAGATGACTTGACATATTAAAAAATATGATGGTATCAAAAGTTCAAAAAATGGTAATTTATCTTCAATTCAATACATCCTCCTAAAAAATAGCCCAAAAAATTCCTAAGTATTTTTTTTCATTTATTCAATTTTGGCTACGGGTCTTCTGCGGCTTCTCTTAACAAATATTGTATTAAGATTTATTTAATCCTGATATGATAGTTTATAGGGTACATAATGCACATACAAGAATCGACAAATATGATTCCATCCCCAAATTATGAAATGGAGGCAGGTGAATTCGAGAAGAACGTTAGCATTGGAAACAGTCAAGCCTTGGACTACTTTGCTTTTAATAAACCACGTATCATCTACAGTAGTGGCAACGATATTGCTGAAGCAGAAGCAAGTAGAAAGTGGAAACCAAATCCTTTCTTCTACTCCTTTTTCCATCTTCTTTTCTTCCTATAGCTCAACTTTTAACAAAAAAGTCAATTTTGGTCAAATTGGTCAATCCTTGACCCAGTGACCAACCCATTCACCCAAAAGGACAACTTTTGACCAAAAAGTCAATCTTGGTTAAAATTCGCAATTTTTTACCTAAAGACCACCTCATTCACCCAATAAGTCAACTTTAGACCAAAAAGTAAACTTTGGTCAAAATGATCAATTTCTAACAAAATGACCACCCCGTTGACTCAATGTTTCAATTTTTGACCAAAAATTCAATTTTGGTCAAAATAATCAATTTTTGATCTAATGACCAATTATTGACCCAACAAGTCAATCTCTGACTAAAAAGTCAACTTTGGTCAAAATGGTCAATCCTTGACCCAATGACCAACACACTCACCCAATAGGTCATCTTTTGACCAAAAAGTCAACTTTGGTCAAAATAGTCAATCCTTGACCCAATGACCAACCCAATGACCCAACATGTCAACTTTTGATCAAAAGAACAATTTTGTCAAAATAGTCAATTTTAACCTAATGACCACCCCATTGACCAAATAGGTCAACTTTGGTTAAAATGGCCAATTTCTGACCCAATGACTAACCCATTAACCCAATAGGTCAATTTTTTACCAAAAAGTCAACTTTGGTCAAAATGATTAATTTTTGACCCAATGACCAACCTATTGATCTGATATGTCAACTTTTGACAAAAAGGTAAATTTTGGTCAAAATTGTCAATAAGACCAATTATTGACCCGATAAATCAATCTCTGACCAAAAAGTCACCTTTGGTGAAAATGGTCAATCATTGACCCAATGACCAACCTGTTGACCCAATATGTCAACATTTGAATTAAAAACAACTTTGTTCAAAATGGTCAATTCTTGACCCAATGACCAACCCATTAACCCAATAGGTCAAATTTTGACCAAAAAGCAATTTTGGTCAAAATAGACAATTTTTAACCTAATAACCACCTCATTGACCCAAAAGGTCAACATTAGTTGATATGGTCAATTTCTAACCCAACGACTAAATTGTTGACTAAATAGACCAACTTTTTGACCAAAAAGTTAACTTTGGTCAAAATGGACAATCTTTGACCCAATGATCAACCCATTAACCCAATAGGTCAACTTTTGACCAAAAAAGTCAATTTTGGTCAAAATAAACAATTTTTGACCTAATGACCAATTATTGACCCTACAAGTCAATCTCTGACCAAAAAGTTAACTTTGGTCAAAATGGTCAATTCTTGACCCAATGACCAACAATTTAACCCAATTGGTCAACTTTTGCCCAAAAAGTCAACTTTGGTCAAAATGGTCAATTCTTGACCCAATGAACAACTCGTTGACCCAATAGGTCAAAATTTGACCAAAATGTCAACTTTGGTCAAGATGATAAATTTCTGACCCAATGACCACCCCATTAACCCAATGGGTCAACTTTTGACCAAAAATTTAATTTTGGACAAAAAAGTCAATTTTTGACCTAATGACCAATTATTGACCCAATAAGTCAATCTCTAACCAAAAAGTCAACTTTGGTCAAAATGGTCAATCCACGACACAATGACCAACCCATTGACCCAATAGGTCAGCTTTTGACCAAAAATTCAACTTTGGCCATGATGGTCAATCTTTGACCCGATGACCAACTCATTGACCAATTAGGTCAACTTTTGACTAAAAATTCAAAGTTGGTCAAAACAACCAATTTTTGACCTGATGACCACCCCATTGACCCAATAGGTCAACTTTGGTCAAAGGGTCAACCCTTGACCCAATGAGCAACCCATTGACTAATTAGGTCAACTTTTGACCAAAAAGATAATTTTTGTCAAAAAAGTTAATTTTTGAATTAATTTCCACCCCATTGACCCAATAGGTAAACTTTGGTCAAAATGATCAATCGTTGATCCAATGACCAACCCAAGACCCAATAGGTTAACCTTCAAACAAAAAGTTAATTTTGGTCAAATTAGTCAATTTTAAACCTAATGACCAATTATGGACCCAATAAGCCAATCTCTGACTAAAACATCAACTTTGGTCAAAATGGTCAATCCTTGAACCAATGACCAACCCATTGACCCAATAGGTCAACTTTTAAGGAGAAAGCCAACTTTGGTCAAAATGTTTAATCGTTGCCCCAATGACCAACCCATTAATCCAATAGGTTAACTTTCGACCAAAAAGTCAATTTTGGTCAAAATTGTCAATTTTTAACCTAATGAACAATTATTGACCCAATAAGCTAATCTCTGACCAAAACGTCAACTTTGGTCAAAATGGTTAATCATTGACCCAATGACCAAACCATTGATATAAAAGTTCAACTTTTGTGCAAAAATATAGCTTTAGTCAAAATGTTCAATTTCTGACCTAATGACCACCCCGTTGACCCAATGGGTCAACTTTTGACCAAAAATTCAATTTTGGTCAAAATAGTTAAATTTTGACCTAGTGACCAATTATTGACCAAATAAGGCAATCTCCGACTGAATGTCAACTTTGGTCAATATGGTTAATCCTTGACCCAATGACCAACCCATTGGCCCAATAGGTCAAATTCTGACCAAAAAGTCAACTTTGGTTAAGATGGTTAATCCTTGACCCAATGACAAACCCATTGACCCAATATGTCAACTTTTGACCAAAAAGTCAACTTTTGTTAAAATGGTAAATCCTTTACCCAATGACCAACCCTCTGATCCAATAAATCGACTTTTGACCAGAAAATCAATTTTGGTCAAAATAGTCAATTTTTGACCTAATGACCACTTATTAACCGACTTGGTCAACTTTTGACCAAAAAGTCAACCTTGGTCAAAATGGTCAATCCTTAATCCAATGACCAACCCATTGACCCAATAGGTCAACTTTTGACCAAAAAGTCAATTTTAGTCAAAATAGCCAATTTTTATCCTAATGAACAATTAATGACCCAATATGCCGATCTCTGACCAAAAGTCAACTTTGGTCAAAATGGTCAATCCTTATCCCAATGGCTAACCCATTGACCCAATAGGTCAACTTATTTCCAAAAAGTCAACTTTGGTTAAAATGGTCAATCCTTGGCTAAATGGTCAACTCATTGACACAATAGGTGAACTTTTGACAAAAAAGTCAAACTTGGTCAAAATTGTTAACTTTTGACCTAATGACCAACCAATTAAATAATTGGTCAACTTTTAACAAAAATGTCAAGTTTGGACAAAATGGTCATTTCTTGACACAATGACTTACCCATTGACAAAATTTCTTGTCAAATTTTGACCAAAAAGGTCATTTCTTGTCAAATTTTGACGAAAAAGGTAATTTTGGTCAAAATAGTCAATTTTTTACCTAATGAACAATTATTGACCAAATATGTCAATCTTGACCAAAAAGTCAACTTTGATCAAAATGGTCAATCCTTGACCCAATGACCAACCCATTGACCAAATTGGTCAACATTTTTTAAAAAAAATCAACATTGGTCAAAATGGTTAATCCTTGACCCAATTACCAACCCATTGACCCAATAGGTTAACTTTTGATCAAAAAGTCTATTGTGGTCAAAATAGTCAATTTTTGACCTAATCACCAGCCCATTGACCCAATAGGTCAACTTTTGACCCAAAAGTCAACTTTGGTCCCCAAGGTCAATTTTTGACCCCATGACCATCCCATTGACCTGATGGATCAACTTTTAACCAAAAATTCAATTTTGGTAAAATTAGTCAATTTTTAACCTAATGACCATTATTTACCAAATGAGATAATCTCTGACAAAAAAGTCAATTTTGTTCAAAATGATCAATCCTAGACCCAATGACCAACCGATTGACACAATTGGTCAACTTCTGACCAAAAAGTTAACTTTGGTCAAAATGGTCAAACCTTGACCCAGTGACCAACCCATTGACAAAATAGGTTAACTTTTGACAAAAAAGTCAATTTTGGTCAACATAGTTAATTTTTTACCTAATGACCATCCATTTACCCAATAGATCAACTTTTGATCAAAATATCAACTTTGGTCAAAATGGTCAATTTATGACCCAATGACCAACCCATTGACTCAATTAGTCAACATTTGACTAAAAAATCAACTTCTATCAAAATGGTCAATTCTTGACCCAATGAACAACTCCTTGATCCAATAGGTCAACTTTTAAACAAAATTTAGTTTTTATTAAAATAGTCAATTTTAGTTAAAATAGTTAATTTTCGACCTAATGACTAATTATTGACTCAATAAGCCAACCTCTGACCAAAAAGTAAACTTTGGTCTTACTGGTCAATCCTTGACCCAACGACCAACCCATTGACCCAACAGGTCAACTTTTGACCAAAAAGTCAACTTTGGTCAACATGTTGAATCCTTGACCCAATGACCAACCCACTGACCAATAGATCAACTTTTGACCAAAAAGTCAATTTTGGTTAAAATAGTCAATTTTTTACCTAATGACCAATTATTGACCCAATAGTTCAACTTTTGACCAAAATGTCAATTTTGGTCAAAATGGTCAATCCTTGACCAAATGACCAATCCATTGACCCAAAAGGTCAACATTTGACCAAAAAGTCAACGTTGGCCATAATGGTCAATCCTTGACCTAATGAGCGACCCATTGACCTAGTAGGTCAACTTTTGACAAAAAGTCAATTTTGGTCAAAATTGTCAATTTTTGACCTAATAACGACCTCATTGACCTAAATAGGTGAAATTTTGACCATAAAGTCAACTTTGGTCAAAATGGCCAATTTGTGACATAATGACGACCTAATTAATACAATGGGTCAACTTTTGACCAAGAATTCAATTTTCATCAAAATAATAAATTTTTGACGTGATGACTAATTTTTGACCCATTAAGAGAATCTTTGACAAAAAAGTCAACTTTGGTCAAAATGGTCAATCCTTGACCTAATGACCAACCCATTGACCCAATAGGTCAACTTTTAACCAAAAAGTTAACTGGTCAAAATGGTCTATCCTTGACCCAATGACCAACACATTGACCCAATAGGTCAACTTTTGACCGAAAAGTCAATTTTGGACAAAATAGTCAGTTTTTGACTTAATGACTAATTATGAACACAGTAAGTCAATTTCTGACCAAAAAGTGAAGTTTGGTTGAAATGGTCAATCCTTGACACAATGACCAACTCATTGACCTAATAGGTCAACATTTGACCAAAATGACAATTTTGGTCAAAATGGTAAATCCTTGACCGAATGACAAACCCATTGACCTAATAGGTTAACATTTGACCAAAAAGTCTATTTTGGTCAAAATAATCAATTTTTGAATTAATGACCAATTATTGATCCAAAAATTTAATCTCTAAACGAAAAGTCAACTTCGGTCAAAATCATCAATCCTTGACCCAATGACCAACCCATTGACCCAATAGGTCAACATATGACCAAAAAGTTAATTTTGGTCGAAATTGTCAATCCTTTACCCAATGAGCAACCAATTGAGCAAATAGTTCAACTTTTGACCCAAAATGTCAAATTTGTTAAAATAGTCAATTTTTGACCTAATGACCACCCCATTGACCCAATAGGTCAACTTTTTACCAAAAATAAACTTTAGTCAAAATGGTCATACTTTGACCCAGTAACTGCCCCATTTACTTCTTTGGTCAACATTTAACTAAAATTCAAATTTGAAAAAATTGTCAATTTTTGACATAATGACCAATTATTGACCAAACAAGTTAATCTTTGACCAAAAAGACAACTTTGCTCAAAATGGTCAATCCTTGATCCAATGACATACCCAGTGGCCCAGTAGGTCAACTTTTGACAAGTATGTTAATTTTTGCCAAAATAGTCAATTTTTAACCTAATGACTACCCGTTGGCCCAATAGGTCAACTTCTGACCAAAAAGTCAACTTTGGTTAAAATAATCAATTTCTAACCCTTTGACCAACCCATTGACCCAATGAACAACTTTTGACCAAAAAGTGAGCTTTGGTCAAAATGCTTAATCCTTGACCAATTAACTAACCTGTTGACCCAATAGGTCAACTTTTAACCAAAAAGTCAATTTAGGTCATAATAGTCAATTTTTTTCCTAATGACCAATTATTTTCTCAATAAGTCAATCTCTTACGAAAAGTCAACTTTTATCAAAACGATCAATCTTTTACCCAAAGGCAAATCTATTGACCGAATAGGTCAACGTTTGTTAACTCTGGTCAAAATGATCAATTTCTAACCCAATATGTCAACTTTTGACCAAAAGTCTACTTTGGTTAATTTGGTCAATCCTTGACCCAGTGAACAACCTATTGACCCAAAAGGTTAATATTGACCGAAAAGTTAATTTTGTCAAAATAATCGATTTTTAACCAAATGACCAATTATTGACCCAATAAGTAAATCTCTTACCAAAAAGTCAACTTTGGTCAAAAAGCTCAATCCTTGACCAATGAACAACCCATTGACCCAATAGGTCAAATTTTGACGAAAAGCCAACTTTTGTCAAAATGGTCAATCCTTGACCCAATGATCAACTCATTGACTTAATAGGTCAACTTTTGACCAAAAAGTCAAAATTGCTCAAAATGGTCAATTTTTGGCCCAATCACCAACCCTTTGTCCCAGTAGGTCTACTTTTGACCAAAAAGGCAACTTTGGTCAATATGGTCAATTTCTGACACAATGACCATCCCCATTCACTCAATTTCTGAAAATTCAATTTTGGTCAAAATAGCAACTTTTGAACGACTGACCACTGAAATGACTCAATGGGTTAAGTTTTGGCCAAAAATTCAATTTTAGACAAATTAGTCAATTTTTTGACCAAATGACCAATTATTGACTAAATAAGTCAATCTCTGACCAAAAAGTCAACTTTGGTCAAAATGATCAATATTGTACCCAATGATCAACTGATTAACCCAGTAGGTCAACTTTTGACCAAAAAGTTAATTTTGGTCAAAATAGACAATTTTTGACCAAATGACCAATTATTGACCCAATAAGTCAATCTCTGACCAAAAAGTCAACTTTGGTCAAAATGGTTATTCCTTGACACAATGACCAACCCTTTAACCCAATTGGTCAACTTTGGACCAAAAAGTCAACTTTGGTCAAAATGGTCAATTTTTGACCCCAATGACCAACTCATTGACCCAATAGGTCAAAATTTGACCAAAATGTCAACTTTGGTCGAGATGGTAAATTTCTGACCCAATGACCACTCCATTAACCCAATGGGTCAACTTTTGACCAAAAATTTAATTTTGGACAAAAAAAGTCAATTTTTGACCTAATGACCAATTATTGACCCAATAAGTCAATCTCAGACCAAGAAGTCAACTTTGGTCAAAATGGTCAATCCTCGACCCAGACCAACCCATTAACCCAATAGGTCAACTTTTGACCAAAAAGTCAACTTTTGTCACGATGGCCAATCCTTAATCCGATGACCAACCCATTGACCAATTAGGTCAACTTTTGACTAAAAATTTAAATTTGGTCAGAACAATCAATTTTTAACCTAATGACCACCCCATTGACCCAATAGGTCAACTTTGGTCAAAGGGTCAAACCTTGACCCCAATACCAACCCATTGACCAATTAGGTCTACTTTTGACAAAAAAGATAATTTTGGTCAAAAAAGTCAATTTTTGAATTAATGACCACCCCATTGACCCAATAGGTCAACTTTGGTTAAAATGGTCAATGTTCGACCGACGACCAACCCATTAGCCCAATAGGTCAACTTTTGACCGAAAAGTCAACTTTGGTCAAAATGATCAATCGTTGACCCAATGACCAACCCATTGACCCAATAGGTTAACCATCGAACAAAAAGTTAATTTTAGTCAAATTTGTCAATTTTAAACCTAATGACCAATTATTGACCCAATAAGATAATCTCTGACCAAAACGTCAACATTGGTAAAAATGGACAACCCTTGAACCAATGACCAACCCATTGACCCAATAGGTCAACTTTTGAGGAGAATGTCAACTTTGGTCAATATATTCAATCGTTGCCCCAATGACCAACCCATTGATCCAATAGGTTAACTTTCGACCAAAAAGTCAATTTTGGTCAAAACAGTCAATTTTTAACCTAATGACCAATTATTGACCCAATAAGCTAATCTCTGACAAAAACGTCAACTTTGGTCAAAATGGTTAATCATTGACCCAATGACCAACCCATTGACCTAAAAGGTCAACTTTTGAGCAAAAAGATAACTTTGGTCAAAATGGTCAATTCTGACGCAATGACCACCCCATTGACCCAATGGGTTCACTTTTGACCAAAAATTTAATTTTTGTCAAAATAGTTAAATTTTGACCTAGTGACCAATTATTGACCACATAAGGCAATCTCCGACTGAAAGTCAACTTTGGTCAAAATGGTTAATCCTTGACTTAATGACCAACCCATTGGCCCAATAGGCCAAATTTTTAACAAAAAGTCAACTTTTGTCAAGTTGGTCAATCCTTGACCCAATGACAAACCCATTGACCCAATATGTCAACTTTTGACCAAAAAGTCAACATTTGTCAAAATGGTAAATCCTTGACCAAATGACCAACCCACTGAACCAATAAATTGACTTTTGACCAAAAAATCAATATTGGTCAAAATAGTCAATTTTTGACCTAATGACCACTTTTTGACCAAAAAGTCAACCTTGGTCAAAATGGTCAATCCTTGACCCAATGACCAACCCATTGACCCAATAGGTCAACTTTTGACCAAAAAGTCAATTTTAGTCAAAATATTTAACTTTTATCCTAATGACCAAATATTGACCCAATATGTCAATCTCTGACCAAAAAGTCAACTTTGGTCAAAATGGTCAATCCTTGTCCCAATGGCCAACTCATTGACCCAATAGGTCAACTTATTACCCAAAAGTCAACTTTTGTTAAAATGGTTAAACCTTAGCCAAATGATCAAATCATTGACCCAATAGGTGAACTTTTGACAAAAAAGTCAATTTTGGTCAAAATAGTCAACTTTTGACCTAATGACCACCCAATTGAATAATTGGTCAACTTTTAACCAAAATGTTAATTTTGGATAAAATGGTCATTTCTTGACACAATGACTTACACATTGACAAATTTTCTTGTCAAATTTTGACCAAAAAGGTCATTTCTTGTCAAATTTTGATGAAAAATGTAATTTTGGACAAAATAGTCAATTTTTTCCTTAATGAACAATTATTGACCGAATAAGTCAATCTTAACCAAAAAGTCAACTTTGATCAAAATGGTTAATCCTTGACCCAATAACCAACCCATTTACCAAATTGGTCAACATTTTTTTAAAAAATCAACTTTGGTCAAAATGGTTAATCCCTGACCTAATGACCTACTCATTAACCCAATAGTCTACTTTCGATCAAAAAGTCAATCGTGGTCAAAATAGTCAATTTTGATCTAATCACCTCCCCATTGACCTAATAGGTCAACTTTTGACCAAAAAGTCAACTTTGGTCACCAAGGTCAATTTCTGACCCAATGACCTCCCCATTGACCAGATGGGTCAACTTTTAACCAAAAATTTAATTTCAGTAAAAATAGGTAATTTTTAACCTAATGACCAATTATTGACCAAATAAGATAATCTCTGACCAAAAAGTCAATTTTGTTCAAAATGATAAATCTTCGACCCAATGACCAACCGATTGACATAATAGGTAAACTTCTGACGAAAAAGTCAACTTTGGTCAAAATGGTCAAACCTTGACCAAATGACCAACCAATTGACAAAATAGGTTAACTTTTGACAAAAAAAATCATTTTTGGTCAACATAGTAAATTTTTGACTTAATGACCACCCATTGACCCAATAAATCAACTTTTGACCAAAAAATCATCTTTGGTTAAAATGGTCAATTCGACCCAACGACAAACTCCTTGATCCATTAGTGTCAACTTTTTAAACAAAATTTAGTTTTTGTTAAAATAGTTAATTTTAGTCAAAATAGTCAATTTTTGACCTAATGACTAATTATTGACCCAATAAGTCAACCTCTGACCAAAAAGTAACCTTTGGTCTTACTGGTCAATCCTTGACCCAACGACCAACCCATCGACCCAATAGTCAACTTTCGACCAAAAGTCAACTTTGGTCAACTTATCGAATCCTCGACCGGATGACCAACCCATCGACCCAATAGATCAACTTTTGACCAAAAAGTCAATTTTGGTTAAAATAGTTAATTTTTTACCTAATGACCAATTATTGACCCAATAGGTCAATTTTTGACTAAAATGTCAATTTTGGCCAAAATGGTCAATCCTTGACCCAATGACCAATCCATCGCCCTAAAAATCAACATTTGGCCAAAAAACCAACGTCAGCCATAATGGTCAATCCTTGACTTAATGTCTGACCCATTGACCAAGTAAGTCAACTTTTAACAAAAAGTTAATTTTGGTCAAAATTGTCAATTTTTGACCTAATGACAACCTCATTGACCTAAATAGGTCAAATTTTGACCATAAAGTCAACTTTGGTTAAAATGGCCAATTTCTGACACATTGACGACCCAATAAATACAAAGGGTTAACTTTTGACCAAGAATTCAATTTTTGTCAAAGTACTAAATTTTTTACTTGAGGACCAATTTTTGACCCATTAAGCGAATCTTTGACCAAAAAGTCAACTTTGGTCAAAATGGTCAATCCTTGACCTAATGACCAACCCATTGACCCAATAGGTCAACTTTTAACCAAAAAGTCAAATTTGGTTAAAATGGTCAATCCTTGACCTAATGACCAACCCATTGACCCAATAGGTCAACTTTTGACCAAAAAGTAAATTTATGACTTATTGACGAATTATGAACACAGTAAGTCAATTTCTGACCAAAAAGTGAACTTTGGTTGAAATGGTCAATCCTTGACACAATGACCAACCCATTGACCCAATAGGTCAACATTTGACCAAAATGATAATTTTGGTCAAAATGGTAAATCCTTAATTCAATGACCAACCCATTAACCTAATAAGTTAACTTTTAACTAAAAAGTCTATTTTGGTCAAAATAATCAATTTTTGAATTAATGACCAATTATTGATCCAAAAAGTTAATCTTTGACCAAAAAGTCAACTTTGGTCAAAATCGTCAATCCTTAACCCAATGACCAACCCATTGATCCAATAGGTCAATATATGACCAAAAAGTTAAGTTTGATCAAAATTGTCAATCCTTGACCCAATGACAAACCAATTGAGCAAATAGTCAACTTTTGACCCAAAATGTCAATTTTGGTTAAAAAGTCAATTTTTGACCTAATGACTACCCCATTGATCCAATAAGTCAACTTTTTACCAAAAATAAACTTTAGTCAAAATGGTCATATTCGACCCAAGAATCATGCCCCATTTACCTCGTGGGTCAACATTTGATTAAAATTCAAATTTGGTAAAAATTGTCAATTTTTGACCAAATGACCACCCGTTGACCCAATATGTCAACTTTTGACCAAAAAGTCAACTTTGGTCAAAATGGTCAATCCTTGAACCAATGACATACCGAGTGACCCAATAGGTCAACTTTTGACAAGTATGTTAATTTTGGCCAAAATAGTCAATTTTTAACCTAATGACCACCCGTTGACTCAATAGGTCACCTTTTGACCAAAAGTCAACTTTGGTCAACATGGTCAATTTCTGACCCAATGACCAACCAATTGACCCAATATGTCAACTTTTGACCAAAAGTATACTTTGGTCAAATTGGTTAAACCTTGACCCAATGACCAACCTATTGACCCAAAAGGTTAAGATTGACCAAAAAGTCAACTTTGGTCAAAATAGTCAATTTTTGACCAATTGACCCAATAAGTCAATCTCTTACCAAAAACTCAACTTTGGTCAAAATGCTCAATCCTTGACCCAATGACCAACCCATTGACCCAATATGTCAAATTTTGACAAAAAAAACAAACTTTTGTCAAAATGGTCAATCCTTAAGACAATGATCAACCATATTGACTCAATAGGTCAACTTTTGACCAAAAAGTCAAAATTGGTCAAAATGGTCAATTTCTGGCCCAATGACCAACCCTTTGACCCAGTAGGCAACTTTTGACCAAAAAGCCAACTTTGGTCAATATTGTCAATTTCTGACACAATGACCATCCACATTCACCCAAAGGGTAAACTTTTGACCCAAAATTCAATTTGGTCAAAATAATCATCTTTTGACCGACTGACCACTGAAATGACTCAATGGGTCAACCTTTGACCAAAAATTCAATTTTAGTGAATTTAGTCAATTTTTGACCAAATGACCAATTATTGACCAAATAAATCAATCTCTGACCAAAAAGTCAACTTTGGTCAAATTGGTCAATTCTTGACCCAATGAACAACTCATTGGCTCAAAAGGTCAACTTTTGACCAAAAAGTCAACTTTAGCCAAAATGGTCAATCCTTCTCCCAATGATCAACCCATTGACTAAAAAAGTCAACTTTTGACCAAAAAGTCAACGTTGTTCAAAATGGTCAATACTTCACCCAATAACTAACCTATTAACCTAATAGGTCAGTTTTTTTAAAAAAGTCGATTTTGGTCAAAATAGTCAATTCTCGACCAAACGACCACCCCATTGACCAAATAGGTCAACTTTTGACCCAAAAGTCAACTTTGGTTAAAATGGTCAATTTCTGACCCAATGACCAACCCTTGACCTAATAGGTGAACTTTTGACCAAAGAGTCAACTTTGGTCAAAATGGTCAATCCTTGACCCAACGACCCAATAGGTCAACTTTTGACCAAAAAGTCAATTTTGGTCAAAATAGTCAATTTTTGACTTAATCACCACCCCATTGACTCAATAAGTCGACCTCTCAGCGAAAAAGTCAACTTTGGTCAAAATGGTTAATCCTTTATCCAATGACCAACCCATTGACCCAACACGTCAACTTTTGACCGAAAAGTCAACTTTGGTCAAAATGGTCAATCCTTGACCCAATGACCAACCCATTAACCCAATAAGTCAACTTTGGACCAAAAAGTCAATTTAGGTCAAAACAGCCAATTTTTAACCTAATGACCAAATATTGACCCAATAAGTCAATCTCTGGCCAAAAAGTCAACTTTGGTCAAAATGGCCAATCCTTGACATAATGACCAACCCATTGACACAATAGGTTAACTTTTAACCAAAAAGTAAACCCTGGTCAAAATGGTCAATCCTTGACACAGTAGGTCAACTTTTGACCAAAATATCAATTTTCAACAAAATACCTAATTTTAGACCAAATGACTAATTTTTGACCCAATAAGTCAATCTTTGACCAAAAATTCAACTTTGGTCAGAATGGTCAATCCTTGACCGAATGACCAACCCATTGACTCAATAGGTAAACTTTTGACCAAAAAGTCAACTTTGGTCAAAATGATCAATCCTTGACCCAATAACCAACCCCTAGACCCAAGAGGTCAACTTTTGACCAAAAGGTCAATTTTAGTCAGAAAAGCCAATTTTTGACATAATAACCACTTATTGACTCAATGAGTCGACTTTTGACAAAAAAGTCAACTTGGGTCAAAATGGTTAATCCTTTACCTAATGACCAACTGGTTGACCCAACAGATCGACTTTTTGACCAAAAAGTCAATTTTGGTCAAAATAGTCAATTTTGAACCAAATGTCCAATTATTGACCAAATAAGTCAATCTCTGACCAAAAAGTCATCTTTGCTCAAAATGGTCAAAACTTGACCCAATGGCTAACCCATTGACCCAATAGGTCAACTTATTACGAAAAAGTCGACTTTGGTAAAAATGGTCAAAGCTTAACCAATTGATCAACCCATTGACCCAATAGGTGAACTTGTGACAAAAAATGTTAATTTTTTGTCAAAATAGTCAACTTTTGACCTAATGACCACCCAATTAACATAATGGGTCAACTTTTGACCAAAATGACAATTTTGGACAAAATGGTCAATCCTTGACACAATGACATACCCATTGACCTAATTGGTCAAATTTTGACAAAAAAAGTAAATAATGGCCAAAATAGGTAATTTTTAACCCAACAACAACCCCATTGACCCAATAGGTCAACTTTTGATCAAAAAGTCAACTTGGGTTAAAATGGACAAATTCTGACCCAACAACCAGCACCTTGACCCAATAGGTCAACTTTTGACCAAAAAGTCAACATTGGCTAAAATGGTCAATTCTTGACCCAATGAACAAATAGGTTAACCTTGACCAAAAAGTCAATTTTGGTCAAAACGGTTAATTTTTGACCTAATGACCAATTAGTGACCTAATAAGTCAATCTCTAACCAAAAAGTCAACTTCGGTCAAAATGGTCAATCTTTGACTCAATGTTTAATCCATTAATCTAACAGGTCAACTTTTAACCAAAAAGTTAACTTTGCTCAAAATGGTCAATCCTTGACCCAATGACCAACCCATTGACCCAATAGGTTAACTTTTGACCAAAAAATTAATTTTGGTCAAAGTAGTCAATAATTGACCTAATGACCACCCGATTGACCCAATATGTCAACTTTGGTCGAAATGATTAATTTCTCACCCAATGACCACCCATTAACCCAATAGGTAAACTTTTGACCAAAAATTTAACTTTTATCAAAATGGTCAATTCTTGACCCAATAACCAACTCATTGACCTCATAGGTTAAACTTTGAACAAAAAGTTAATTTTGGTCAAAATAGTCAATTTTGGTCAAAATAGTTAATTTTTTACCTAATGACCAATTATTGGCCCAATAAGTCAATCTCTGACAAAAAGTCAACTTTGGTCTTAATGGTCAGTCCTTAACCCAATGACCAACCCATTGACCCAATAGGTCAACTATTGACCAAAAAGTCAACTTTTGTCAAAATGGTAAATCCTTGACCCAATGAATAACCCACTGACCCAATACATCGACTTTTGCGCAAAAAGTTAATTTTGGCCAAAATAGTGAATTTTTTACCTAATGACTACTAATTGACCCAATAAGTCAACTTTTGACCAAAAAGTCAACTTTGGTGAAAATGGTCAATCCTTGACCCAATGACCAACCCTTTGACACAATAGGTTGGCTTTTGACCAAAAAGCCAGTTTTGGTCAAAACAGTTAATTTTTGACCTAATGACCACCCATTCTCCCAATAGGTCAACTTTTGACCAAAAAGTCAACTTTTGTCACAATGATCTACTTCTGACCCAATGACCAACCCATTGACCAAATAGATCAACTTTTGAACCAAAAGTCAACTCTGGTCAAAATGGTCAATTCTTGACCCAATGACCAACACATTGATCTAACTTTGGTCAAAATGGTCAATTTCTGACAGAATGAATACCCCGTTGACCCAATGGGTCAACTTTTGACCAAAAATTTAATTTTGGTCAAAATTGTCAAATTTTGGCCTAATGACCAATTATTGACACAATAAGGCAATCTCTGACCAAAAGTCAACTTTGGTCAAAATGGTCAATCCTTTACCTAATGACCAACCCATTGACCCAATAGGTCAACTTTTGACCAAAAGTCAACTTTGGTCAAGATAGTCATTCCTTGACCCAATGACCAACCTATTGACCCAATGGGTCAACTTTTGACCAAAAAGTTAATTTTGGCCAAAATAGTTAATTTTTAACCTAATGACCAATTAAAGACACAATAAGTCAATCTCTGTTTAAAAAGTCAACTTTGGCCAAAGTGGTTAATCATTGACCCAATGACCAACCCATTGACCCAATAGGTCAACTTTTGACTAAAAATTCAGCGTTGGTCAAAATGGTCAAACCTTGACTCAATGGCCAACCCATTGACCCAATAGGTCAATTTTTGACCAAAAAGTTAATTTTGGTCAAAATTGTCAATTTTTGACCTAATAACCACCCATTGACCAAATATGTCAACTTTTGACCAAAAAGTCAACTTTGGTCAAACTGGTTAATTTCTGACCTAATGACAAACCCATTGACCTAATAAGTGAACTTTTGACCAAAAAGTCAACTTTGGTCAAAATGATCAATTCTTGACCCAATGATCAACTCATTGACCCAATTGCTGAAATTTTGAACAATAAGTCAATTTTGGTCAAAATAGTCAACCTTTTGACCAAAAAGTCAATTTTGGTTAAAATGGTCAATCCTTGACCCAATGACTAACCCATTGACCCAATAGGTCAACTTCTAACCAAAAAGTCAATTTTGGTCAAATTGGTCAATCCTTAACCCAATGACCAACCCATTGACCCAAAAGGACAACTTTTGAACAAAAAGGACAACTTTTGACCCGAAAGTTCATTTTGGTTAAAATTTTCAATTTTTTACCTAATGACCAACTCATTTATCCAATATGTCAACTTTTGACTAAAAAGTCAACTTTGGTCAAGATGGTCACTTTCTGACAAAAATGACCACCCCCGTTCACTCAATGGGTCAACTTTCGACCAAAAATTTAATTTTGGTCAAAATAATCAAATTTTGATCTAATGACCAATTATTGACCCAATAAGTCAATCTCTGACTAAAACTCAACTTTGATGAAAATGACCAACCCTTGACTCAATGACCAACCCATTGACCCAATAGGTCATCTTCTGACTAAAAAATAAACTTTTGTTGAATTGGTCAATCCTTGACCCAATGACCTACCCATTGACCCAATAGGTAAACTTTTGACCAAAATGTCAATTTTGGTCAAAAAAGTCAATTTTTTACATAATGAATTTCTCATTGACCGATAAGGTCAACTTTGCTTAAAATTGTCAATTTCTGACCCAATGACCAAACCATTAACCCAATAGGTCAAATTTGGTCAAAATGATCAATTGTTGACCAAATGACCAGCCTATTGATCGGTAGGTCAACTTTTGACCAAAAAGTCAATTTTGGTCAAAATAGTCAATTTTTGAGCTAATGACCAACCCATTGACCCAATAGGTCAACTTTTGACCAAAAAGTCAATTTTTGTCAAAATAGTTAATTTTTGACCTAATGACCAATTATTGACCCAACAAGTCAACTTTTGACCAAAAAGTCAATTTTGGTCAAAATTCTCAATTTTTACCTAATGACCACCTCATTCACCCAGTAGAGTCAGCATTTGACAAAAACTCGACTTTGGTCGAATGGTCGATTTCTTATAAAATGACCACCTGATTGACTCGATAGATCGACATTTGACCAAAAATTTAATTTTTGTCAAAATAATCGACTTTTGATCTAATGAACAATTATTGACCCAATAAGTCGATCTTCGACTAAAATGTCGACTTTGGTCGAAATGGTCTATCCTCGACCCAATGACCAACCCATTGACCCAATAGGTCAACTTTTAACCCAAAAGTCGACCTTGGTCGAAATGGGCGATCCATGACCCAATGACCAACCCAATGACCCAATACGTCAATTTTTGACCAAAAGGTCAATTTTGGTCAAAATAGTCATTTTTTGACCTAATGACCACCTCAATGACCCATTATGTCAACTTCGATCAAAATAGTAAATTTCTGACCTATTGACCAAGCCATTGACCCAATAGGTCAACTTTTGACCAAAAAGTCAACTTTTGTCAAAATTGTCAATTCTTGACACAGTAACAAACTCATTCACCACACAGGTCAAATTATGAACAAAAAGTCAATTTTTGTCAAAATAGTTAAATTTAACCTAATGACCAATTATTGACCCAATAAGTCAATCTCTGACAAAAAAGTCAACTTTGGTCATAATGATCAATCCCTTTCCCAATGACCAACCCACTGACTCAAGAGGTCAACTTTTGGCCAAGAAGTCAACTTTGGTAAAAATGGTAAATCCTTGATCCAATTACCAACCCACTGACCCAATAGATTGACATTTGACCAAAAAGTCAATTTTGGTCAAAACAGTCAAATTTTGACCTATTGATCAATTATTGACCCAATAAGTCAATCTCTAACCAAAAAGTCAACTTTGGTCAAAATGGTCAATCCTTGACCCATTGCTTAACCCATTGACCCAATAGGTCAACATTTGACCATAATGTCAACTTTGGTCAAAATGGTAAGTCAACTTTTGACCAAAAAGTCAATTTTGGTCAAAGTAGTCTATTTTTGACCTAATGACCACCCCATTGACCCAATTTGTCAACTTTGGTCAAAATGGTTAGTTTCTGACCCAATGACCAACCCATTGACCCAAAAGGTCAACATTTGACCCGAAAGTCAACATTGGTCAAAATGGTCAATACTTGTCCCAATGACCAACTCTTTGACCCAATTGGTCAAATTTTGAACAAAAAGTCAGTTTTTGTCAAAATAGTCAATCTTTGTCCAAAAAGTCAACTTTGGTCAAAATGGTCAATTCTTGACCCAATGACCAACCCATTGACCGAATAGGTCGACTTTAAATCAAAAAATCAACTTTCGTCAAATTGGTCAATCCTTGATCCAATGACCAACCTATTGACCCGAAAGGACAACTTTTGACCAAAACGTCAATTCTTTACCAAATGACCGCCTCATTCACCCAATAGGTCAACTTTTGACCAAAAAGTCAACTTTGGTGAAAATGGTCAATCCTTGACCCAATGGCCAACCCATTGACCTAGTAGGTCTACTTCTGACCAAAAAGTTAACTTTGGTCAAAGGTCAATCCATAACCCAGTGACTAACCCATTAACCAATATGGTCAACTTTTGACTAAAAAGACAATTTTGGTCAAGATAGTCAATTTTTTACCTAATGACCACCCCATTGACCCAATAGGTCAACTTTGGTCAAAGGCTCAATCCTTGACCCAATGACAAACCCATTGACCAATTAGGTCAACTTTTGACTAAAAAGTCAATTTTGGTTAAAATAATCAATTTTTGACCTAATGACCGCACTATTGACCCAATAGGTCATCTTTGGTCAAAGAGTCAATCATTGATCCAATGAGCAACCTATTGACTAATTAGGTCAACTTTTGACTAAAAAATCAATTTTGGTCAAAATAATCAATTTTTGACCTAATGACCACCCCATTAACCCAATAAGTCAACTTTGGTTAAAATGGTCAATTTCTGACCCAACGACCAACCCATTGACCTAATAGGTCAACTTTTGACTAAAAAGTCAACTTTGGTCAAAATGATCAATCGTTGACCCAATGACCAACCCATTGAGCCAATAGGTTAACTTTCGACCAAAAAGTCAATTTCGGTCAAATCAATCAATTTTTGACCTAATGACTAATTCTTGACCCAATAAGCCAACATCTGACCAAAGCATCAACTTTGGTCAAAATGGTTAATCCTTGAACCAATGACCAACCCATTGACCTAATAGGTCAACTTTTGAGGAAAAGGTCAACTTTGGTAAAAATGATCAATCGTTGACCCAATGACCAACCCGTTGACCCAATAGGTTAACTTTCGACAAAAAAGTTAATTTTGGTCAAAATAGTCAATTTTTGACCTATTGACAAATTATTGAACCAATATGCCAATCTCTAACCAAATGGTAAATCCTTGACCCAATGATCAACCCACTGACCCAATAGATCGACTTTTAACCAAAAAGTCAATTTTGGTCAAAATAGTTAATTTTTGACCTAATTACCACTTTTTGACCCAATAGGTCAACTTTTGTCAAAATGGTTAATCCTTGACCCAATGACCAACCCATTGTCCTAATAGGTCGACTTTTGACCAAAAAAGGCAGTTTTGGCTAAAATAGTTAATTTTTAACCTAATGACCACCCATTGTCCCAATAGGTCAACTTTTGACCAAAAAGTCAACTTTTGTCGAAATGGTTAACTTCTGACCCAGTGACCAACTCATCGAAGCAATAGGTCAACTTTTGACCCAAAAGTCAACTTTGTTCAAAATGCTAAATTCTTGACTCAATGACCAACTCATTGACCTAATTGGTCAACTTTCAACCAAAAAGTCAACTTTTTTCAAAATTGTCAATTTCTGACCCAACGACCACCACCCCTTTGATCCAATGGGACAAATGGTCAACGTTTGTCAACTCTGGTCAAAATGATCAATTTCTGACCCAATATGTCAACTTTTGACCAAAAGTCTACTTTGGTTAATTTGGTCATTCCTTGACCCAGTGAACAACCTATTGACCCAAAAGGTTAATATTGACCGAAAAGTTAATTTTGTCAAAATAATCGATTTTTAATCAAATGACCAATTATTGACCCAATAAGTAAATCTCTTACCAAAAAGTCAACTTAGGTGAAAAAGCTCAATCCTTGACCAATGACCAACCCATTGACCCAATAGGTCAAATTTTGACGAAAAGCCAACTTTTGTCAAAATGGTCAATCCTTGACCCAATGATCAACTCATTGACTTAATAGGTCAACTTTTGACCAAAAAGTCAAAATTGCTCAAAATGGTCAATTTCTGGCCCAATCACCAACCCTTTGTCCCAGCAGAGTCTACTTTTGACTCAAAAAGGCAACTTTGGTCAATATGGTCGAATTTCGACACAATGACCATCCCCATTCACTCGATTTCGAAAATTCAATTTTGGTCAAAATAGCAACTTTTGACCGACTGACCACTGAAATGACTCAATGGGTCAACTTTTGGCCAAAAATTCAATTTTAGACAAATTGGTCAATTTTTTGACCAAATGACCAATTATTGACTAAATAAGTCAATCTCTGACCAAAAAGTCAACTTTGGTCAAAATGATCAATATTGTACCCAATGATCAACCGATTAACCCAGTAGGTCAACTTTTGACCAAAAAAGTTAATTTTGGTCAAAATAGACAATTTTTGACCAAATGACCAATTATTGACCCAATAAGTCAATCTCTGACCAAAAAATCAACTTTGGTCAAAATGGTTAATCCTTGACACAATGACCAACCCTTTAACCCAATTGGTCAACTTTTGACCAAAAAGTCAACTTTTGTCAAAATGGTCAATTTTTGACCCCAATGACCAACTCATTGATCCAATAGGTCAAAATTTGACCAAAATGTCAACTTTGGTCAAGATGGTAAATTTCTCGACCCAATGACCACCCCGTTAACTCGATGGATCGACTTTTGACCAAAAATTTAATTTTGGACAAAAAAAGTCAATTTTTGACCTAATGACCAATTATTGACCCAATAAGTCAATCTCAGACCAAGAAGTCAACTTTGGTCAAAATGGTCAATCCTCGACCCAGACCAACCCATTAACCCAATAAGTCAACTTTTGACGAAAAGTCGACTTTTATCACGATGGCCAATCCTTAATCCGATGACCAACCCATTGACCAATTAGGTCAACTTTTGACTAAAAATTTAAATTTGGTCAAAACAATCAATTTCTAACCTAATGACCACCCCATTGACCCAATAGGTCAACTTTGGTCAAAGGGTCAAACCTTGACCCCAATACCAACCCATTGACCAATTAGGTCTACTTTTGACAAAAAAGATAATTTTGGTCAAAAAAGTCAATTTTTGAATTAATGACCACCCCATTGACCCAATAGGTCAACTTTGGTTAAAATGGTCAATGTTTGACCGGACGACCAACCCATTAGCCCAATAGGTCAACTTTTGACCAAAAAGTCAACTTTGGTCAAAATGATCAATCGTTGACCCAATGACCAACCCATTGACCCAATAGGTTAACCATCGAACAAAAAGTTAATTTTAGTCAAATTAGTCAATTTTAAACCTAATGACCAATTATTGACCCAATAAGATAATCTCTGACCTAAACGTCAACATTGGTAAAAATGGTCAACCCTTGAACCAATGACCAACCCATTGACCCAATAGGTCAACTTTTGAGGAGAATGCCAACTTTGGTCAATATATTCAATCGTTGCCCCAATGACCAACCCATTGATCCAATAGGTTAACTTTCGACCAAAAAGTCAATTTTGGTCAAAACAGTCAATTTTTAACCTAATGACCAATTATTGACCCAATAAGCTAATCTCTGACAAAAATGTCAACTTTGGTCAAAATGGTTAATCATTAACCCAATGACCAACCCATTGACCTAAAAGGTCAACTTTTGAGCAAAAAGATAACTTTGGTCAAAATGGTCAATTTCTAACGCAATGACCACCCCATTGACCCAATGGGTTAACTTTTGACCAAAAATTCAATTTTGGTCAAAATAGTTAAATTTTGACCTAGTGACCAATTATTGACCAAATAAGGCAATCTCCGACTGAATGTCAACTTTGGTCAAAATGGTTAATCCTTGACTTAATGACCAACCCATTGGCCCAATAGGTCAAATTTTTAACAAAAAGTCAACTTTGGTCAAGTTGGTCAATCCTTGACCCAATGATAAACCCATTGACCCAATATGTCAACTTTTGACCAAAAAGTTAACATTTGTCAAAATGGTAAATCCTTGACCAAATGACCAACCCACTGAACCAATAAATTGACTTTTGACCAAAAAATCAATATTGGTCAAAATAGTCAATTTTTGACCTAATGACCACTTTTTGACCAAAAAGTCAACCTTGGTCAAAATGGTCAATCCTTGACCCAATGACCAACCCATTGACCCAATTAGGTCAACTTTTGACCAAAAGTCAATTTTAGTCAAAATATTTAACTTTTATCCTAATGACCAAATATTGACCCAATATGTCAATCTCTGACCAAAAAGTCAACTTTGGTCAAAATGGTCAATCCTTGTCCCAATGGCCAACTCATTGACCCAATAGGTCAACTTATTACCCAAAAGTTAACTTTTGTTAAAATGGTTAAACCTTGGCCAAATGATCAACTCATTGACCCAATAGGTGAACTTTTGACAAAAAAGTCAATTTTGGTCAAAATAGTTAACTTTTGACCTAATGACCACCCAATTGAATAATTGGTCAAATTTTAACCAAAATGTTAATTTTGGACAAAATGGTCATTTCTTGACACAATGACTTACACATTGACCAATTTTCTTGTCAAATTTTGACCAAAAAGGTCATTTCTTGTCAAATTTTGATGAAAAATGTAATTTTGGTCAAAATAGTCAATTTTTTCCTTAGTGAACAATTATTAACCGAATAAGTCAATCTTAACCAAAAAGTCAACTTTGATCAAAATGGTCAATCCTTGACCCAATAACCAACCCATTTACCAAATTGGTCAACATTTTTTTAAAAAATCAACTTTGGTCAAAATGGTTAATCCTTGACCCAATGACCTACTCATTGACCCAATAGGTCTACTTTTGATCAAAAAGTCAATTGTGGTCAAAATAGTCAATTTTTGACCTAATCACCTCCCCATTGACCTAATAGGTCAACTTTTGACCAAAAAGTCAACTTTGGTCACCAAGTTCAATTTCTGACCCAATGACCTCCCCATTGACCAGATGAGTCAACTTTTAACCAAAAATTTAATTTCAGTAAAAATAGGTAATTTTTAACCTAATGACCAATTATTGACCAAATAAGATAATCTCTGACCAAAAAGTCAATTTTGTTCAAAATGATCAATCTTTGACCCAATGACCAACCGATTGACACAATAGGTAAACTCCTGACCAAAAAGTCAACTTTGGTCAAAATGGTCAAACCTTGACCAAATGACCAACAAATTGACAAAATAGGTTAACTTTTGACAAAAAAGTCATTTTTGGTCAACATAGTAAATTTTTGACTTAATGACCACCCATTGACCCAATAAATCAACTTTTGACCAAAATATCAACTATGGTTAAAATGGTCAATTCTTGACCCAATGACAAACTCCTTGATCCATTAGGTCAACTTTTAAACAAAATTTAGTTTTTGTTAAAATAGTTAATTTTAGTCAAAATAGTCAATTTTTGACCTAATGACTAATTATTGACCCAATAAGTCAACCTCTGACCAAAAAGTAAACTTTGGTCTTACTGGTCAATCCTTGACCCAACGACCAACCCATTGACCCAATAGGTCAACTTTTGACCAAAAAGTCAACTTTGGTCAACTTATTGAATCCTTGACCAGATGACCAACCCACTGACCCAATAGATCAACTTTTGACCAAAAAGTCAATTTTGGTTAAAATAGTTAATTTTTTACCTAATGACCAATTATTGACCCAATAGGTCAATTTTTGACTAAAATGTCAATTTTGGCCAAAATGGTCAATCCTTGACCCAATGACCAATCCATCGCCCTAAAAAACAACATTTGGCTAAAAAACCAACGTCGGCCATAATGGTCAATCCTTGACTTAATGTCTGACCCATTGACCCAGTAAGTCAACTTTTAACAAAAAGTTAATTTTGGTCAAAATTGTCAATGTTTGACCTAATGACAACCTCATTGACCTAAATAGGTCAAATTTTGACCATAAAGTCAACATTGGTCAAAATGGCCAATTTCTGACATAATGACGACCCAATTAATACAATGGGTTAAATTTTGACCAAGAATTCAATTTTTGTCAAAGTAATAAAATTTTTACTTGAGGACCAATTTTTGACCCATTAAGCGAATCTTTGACCAAAAAGTCAACTTTGGTCAAAATGGTCAATCCTTGACCTAATGACCAACCCATTGACCCAATAGGTCAACTTTTAACCAAAAAGTCAACTTTGGTCAAAATGGTCAATCCTTGACCCAATGACCAACACATTGACCCAATAGGTCAACTTTTGACCAAAAAGTCAATTTATGACTTATTGACGAATTATGAACACAGTAAGTCAATTTCTGACCAAAAAGTGAACTTTGGTTAAAATGGTCAATCCTTGACACAATGACTAACCCATTGACCCAATAGATCAACATTTGACCAAAATGACAATTTTGGTCAAAATGGTAAATCCTTAATTCAATGACCAACCCATTAACCTAATAAGTTAACTTTTAACTAAAAAGTCTATTTTGGTCAAAATAATTAATTTTTGAATTAATGACCAATTATTGATCCAAAAAGTTAATCTTTGACCAAAAAGTAAACTTTGGTCAAAATCGTCAATCCTTGACCCAATGACCAACCCATTGATCCAATAGGTCAATATATGACCAAAAAGTTAATTTTGATCAAAATTGTCAATCCTTGACCCAATGACAAACCAATTGAGCAAATAGTCAACTTTTGACCCAAAATGTCAATTTTGGTTAAAAAGTCAATTTTTGACCTAATGACTACCCCATTGATCCAATAAGTCAACTTTTTACCAAAAATAAACTTTAGTCAAAATGGTCATATTCTGACCCAGTAACTGCCCCATTTACCTCGTGGGTCAACATTTGATTAAAATTCAAATTTGGTAAAAATTATCAATTTTTGACCAAATGACCACTCGTTGACCCAATATGTCAACTTTTGACCAAAAAGTCAACTTTGGTCAAAATGGTCAATCATTGAACCAATGACATACCGAGTGACCCAATAGGTCAACTTTTGACAAGTATGTTAATTTTGGCCAAAATAATCAATTTTTAACCTAATGACCACCCGTTGACTCAATAGGTCACCTTTTGACCAAAAAGTCAACTTTGGTCAACATGGTCAATTTCTGACCCAATGACCAACCAATTGACCCAATATGTCAACTTTTGACCAAAAGTATACTTTAGTCAAATCGGTTAAACCTCGACCTCAATGACCAACTCTATTGACCCAAAAGGTTAAGATTGACCAAAAAGTCGACTTTGGTCAAAATAGTCAATTTCGACCAATTGACCCAATAAGTCGATCTCTTACCAAAACTAAACTTTGGTCAAAATGCTCGATCCTTGACCCGATGAGCAACCCATCAATCTAACATGTCAAATTTCGACAAAAAAACAAACTTTTGTCAAAATGGTCGATCCTTAAGCCAATGATCAACATATTGACTCAATAGGTCAACTTTTGACCAAAAAGTCGAAATTAGTCAAAATGGTCGATTTCGCCTGATGACCAACCCTTTGACTCGATAGAGTCAACCTTTGACCAAAAAGCCAACTTTGGTCAATATTGTCGATTTCCGACACAATGACCATCCACATTCACCCAAAGGGTAAACTTTTGACCAAAGTTCAATTTGGTCAAAATAATCATCTTTTGACTGATCGACCACTGAAATGACTCAATGAGTCAACATTTGACCAAAAATTCAATTTTAGTGAATTTAGTCAATTTTTGACCAAATGACCAATTATTGACCAAATAAATCAATCTCTGACCAAAAAGTCAACTTTGGTCAAATTGGTCAATTCTTGACCCAATGAACAACTCATTGGCTCAAAAGGTCAACTTTTGACCAAAAAGTCAACTTTAGCCAAAATGGTTAATCCTTCTCCAAATGATCAACCCATTGACTCAAAAAGTCAACTTTTGACCAAAAAGTCAACTTTGTTCAAAATGGTCAATACTTCACCCAATAACTAACCCATTAACCTAATAGGTCAGCTTTTTTTTTAAAAAGTCAATTTTGGTCAAAATAGTCAATTCTCGACCAAACGACCACCCAATTGACCAAATAGGTCAAATTTTGACCCAAAAGTCAACTTTGGTTAAAATGGTCAATTTCTGACCCAATGACCAACCCTTGACCTAATAGGTGAATTTTTGACCGAAAAGTCAACTTTGGTCAAAATGGTCAATCCTTGACCCAATGACCCAATAGGTCAACTTTTGACCAAAAAGTCAATTTTGGTCAAAATAGTCAATTTTTGACTTAATCACCACCCCATTGACCCAATAAGTCAACCTCGGGCGAAAAAGTCAACTTTGGTCAAAATGGTTAATCCTTTACCCAATGACCAACCCATTGACCCAATACGTCAACTTTTGACCGAAAAGTCAACTTTGGTCAAAATGGTCAATCCTTGACCCAATGACCAACCCATTAACCCAATAAGTCAACTTTGGACCAAAAAGTCAATTTAGGTCAAAACAGCCAATTTTTAACCTAATGACCAAATATTGACCCAATAAGTCAATCTCTGGCCAAAAAGTCAACTTTGGTCAAAATGGTCAATCCTTGACATAATGACCAACCATTGACACAATAGGTTAACTTTTAACCAAAAAGTAAACCCTGGTCAAAATGGTCAATCCTTGACACAGTAGGTCAACTTTTGACCAAAATATCAATTTTCAACAAATACCTAATTTTAGACCAAATGACTAATTTTCGACCCAATAAGTCGATCTTCGACAAAAATTCAACTTTGGTCGAAATGGTCAATCCTCGACCGAATGACCAACCCATCGACTCAATAGAGTAAACTTTTGACCAAAAAGTCAACTTTGAGTCGAAATGATCAATCCTTGACCCAATAACCAACCCCTAGACCCAAGAGGTCAACTTTTGACCAAAAGGTCAATTTTAGTCAGAAAAGCCAATTTTTGACATAATAACCACTTATTGACTCAATAGGTCAACTTTTGACAAAAAAGTCAACTTGGGTCAAAATGGTTAATCCTTTACCTAATGACCAACTGGTTGACCCAACAGGTCAACTTTTGACCAAAAAGTCAATTTTGGTCAAAATAGTCAATTTTGAACCAAATGTCCAATTATTGACCAAATAAGTCAATCTCTGACCAAAAAGTCATCTTTGCTCAAAATGGTCAAAACTTGACCCAATGGCTAACCCATTGACCCAATAGGTCAACTTATTACGAAAAAGTCGACTTTGGTAAAAATGGTCAAAGCTTAACCAATTGATCAACCCATTGACCCAATAGGTGAACTTGTGACAAAAAAAGTTAATTTTTGTCAAAATAGTCAACTTTTGACCTAATGACCACCCAATTAACATAATGGGTCAACTTTTGACCAAAATGTCAATTTTGGACAAAATGGTCAATCCTTGACACAATGACATACCCATTGACCTAATTGGTCAAATTTTGACAAAAAAGTAAATAATGGCCAAAATAGGTAATTTTTAACCCAACAACAACCCCATTGACTCAATAGGTCAACTTTTGATCAAAAAGTCAACTTGGGTTAAAATGGACAAATTCTGACCCAACAACCAGCACCTTGACCCAATAGGTCAACTTTTAACCAAAAAGTCAACATTGGTTAAAATGGTCAATTTCTGACCCAATAACCAATACATTGACCCAATACGTCAACTTTTGACCAAAAAGTCAACATTGGTTAAAATGGTCAATTCTTGACCCAATGAACAAATAGGTTAACCTTGACCAAAAAGTCAATTTTGGTCAAAACGGTTAATTTTTGACCTAATGACCAATTAGTGACCCAATAAGTCAATCTCTAACCAAAAAGTCAACTTTAGTCAAAATGGTCAATCTTTGACTCAATGTTTAATCCATTAATCTAATAGGTCAACTTTTAACCAAAAAGTTAACTTTGCTCAAAATGGTCAATCCTTGACCCAATAACCAACCCATTGACCCAATAAGTTAACTTTTGACCAAAAAATCAATTTTGGTCAAAGTAGTCAATAATTGACCTAATGACCACCCGATCGACCCAATATGTCAACTTTGGTCTAAATGATTAATTTCTCACCCAATGACCACCCATTAACCCAATAGTAAACTTTTGACCAAAAATTTAACTTTTATCAAAATGGTCAATTCTTGACCCAATAACCAACCTCATTGACCTCATAGGTTAAACTTTCGAACAAAAAGTTAATTTTGGTCAAAATAGTCAATTTTGGTCAAAATAGTTAATTTTTTACCTAATGACCAATTATTGGCCCAATAAGTCAATCTCTGACAAAAAGTCAACTTTGGTCTTAATGGTCAGTCCTTAACCCAATGACCAACCCATTGACCCAATAGGTCAACTATTGACCAAAAAGTCAACTTTTGTCAAAATGGTAAATCCTTGACCCAATGAATAACCCACTGACCCAATACATTGACTTTTGCGCAAAAAGTTAATTTTGGCCAAAATAGTGAATTTTTTACCTAATGACTACTTATTGACCCAATAAGTCAACTTTTGACCAAAAAGTCAACTTTGGTGAAAATGGTCAATCCTTGACCCAATGACCAACCCTTTGACCCAATAGGTTGGCTTTTGACCAAAAAGCCAGTTTTGGTCAAAACATTTAATTTTGACTCAATGACCACCCATTCTCCCAATAGGTCAACTTTTGACAAAAAGTCAACTTTTGTCACAATGATCTACTTCGACCCAATGACCAACCCATTGACCAAATAGATCAACTTTTGAACTAAAAGTCAACTCGGTCAAAATGGTCAATTCTTCGACCTAATGACCAACACATTGATCTAACTTTTGTCGAAAATGGTCAATTTCGACGATATGAATACCTCGTTGACCATGGTCAATAACTTTTGACCAAAAATTTAATTTTGGTCAAAATTGTCAAATTTTCGCCTAATGACCAATTATTGACACAATAAGTGCAATCTTCGACCAAAAGTCAACTTCGTCAAAATGACTAATCCTTTACCTAATGACCAACCCATTGATCTAATAGTCAACTTTTGACAAAAATCAACTTTGGTCAAGATAGTCATTTCTTGATCTAATGACCAACCTATTGATCTAATGGGTCAACTTTTGACCAAAAAGTTAATTTTGGTCAAAATAGTTAATTTTTAACCTAATGACCAATTAAAGACACAATAAGTCAATCTCTGCTCAAAAGTCAACTTTGGTCAAAGTGGTTAATCATTGACCCAATGACCAACCCATTGACCCAATAGGTCAACTTTTGACTAAAAATTCAGCGTTGGTCAAAATGGTCAAACCTTGACTCAATGGCCAACCCATTGAACCAATAGGTCAATTTTTGACCAAAAAGTTAATTTTGGTCAAAATCATCGATTCTTGACCTAATGACCACCCATCGACCAGATATGTCAACTTTTGACCAAAAAGTCAACTTTGGTCAAACTGGTTAATTTCTGACCTAATGACAAACCCATTGACCTAATAAGTGAACTTTTGACCAAAAAGTCAACTTTGGTCAAAATGATCAATTCCTGACCCAATGACCAACTCATTGAACAATAAGTCAATTTTTGTCAAAATAGTCAACATTTTGACCAAAAAGTCAATTTTGGTTAAAATGGTCAATCCTTGACCCAATGACCAACCCATTGACCCAATAGGTCAACTTCTAACCAAAAAGTCAATTTTGGTCAAATTGGTCAATCCTTAACCCAATGACCAACCCATTGACCCAAAAGGACAACTTTTGAACAAAAAGGACAACTTTTGACCCGAAAGTTCATTTTGGTTAAAATTTTCAATTTTTTACCTAATGACCAACTCATTTACCCAATATGTCAACTTTTGACTAAAAAGTCAACTTTGGTCAAGATGGTCACTTTCTGACAAAAATGACCACCCCCGTTCACTCAATTGGTCAACTTTCGACCAAAAATTTAATTTTGGTCAAAATAATCAAATTTTTATCTAATGACCAATTATTGTCCCAATAAGTCAATCTCTGACTAAAACTCAACTTTGATGAAAATGGTCAACCCTTGACTCAATGACCAACCCATTGACCCAATAGGTCATCTTCTGACAAAAAAGTAAACTTTTGTTGAATTGGTCAATCCTTGACCCAATGACCTACCCATTGACCCAATAGGTAAACTTTTGACCAAAATGTCAATTTTGGTCAAAAAAGTCAATTTTTGACATAATGAATTTCTCATTGACCGATAAGGTCAACTTTGCTTAAAATTGTCAATTTCTGACCCAATGACCAAACCATTGACCCAATAGGTCAACTTTGGTCAAAATGATCAATTGTTGACCAAATGACCAACCTATTGATCGGTAGGTCAACTTTTGACCAAAAAGTCAATTTTGGTCAAAATAGTCAATTTTTTAAGAATGACCAACCCATTGACCCAATAGGTCAACTATTGACCAAAAAGTCAATTTTTGTCAAAATAGTTAATTTTTGACCTAATGACCAATTATTGACCCAACAAGTCAACTTTTGACCAAAAAGTCAATTTTGGTTAAAATTCTCAATTTTTACCTAATGACCACCTCATTCACCCAGTAGGTCAGCATTTGACAAAAACTCAACTTTGGTCAAATGGTCAATTTCTTATAAAATGACCACCCAATTGACTTAATGGGTCAACATTTGACCAAAAATTTAATTTTTGTCAAAATAATCAGTTTTTGATCTAATGAACAATTATTGACCCAATAAGTCAATCTCTGACTAAAATGTCAACTTTGGTCAAAATGGTCTATCCTTGACCCAATGACCAACCCATTGACCCAATAGGTCAACTTTTAACCCAAAAGTCAACCTTGGTCAAAATGGGCAATCCATGACCCAATGACCAACCCAATGACCCAATACGTCAATTTTTGACCAAAAGGTCAATTTTGGTCAAAATAGTCATTTTTTGATCTAATGACCACCTCAATGACCCATTATGTCAACTTCGATCAAAATAGTAAATTTCTGACCTATTGACCAAACCATTGACCCAATAGGTCAACTTTTGACCAAAAAGTCAACTTTTGTCAAAATGGTCAATTCTTGACACAGTAACAAACTCATTCACCACACAGGTCAAATTATGAACAAAAAGTCAATTTTAGTCAAAATAGTTAAATTTTAACCTAATGACCAATTATTGACCCAATAAGTCAATCTCTGACAAAAAAGTCAACTTTGGTCATAATGATCAATCCCTTTCCCAATGACCAACCCACTGACTCAATAGGTCAACTTTTGGCCAAGAAGTCAACTTTGGTAAAAATGGTAAATCCTTGATCCAATTACCAACCCACTGACCCAATAGATTAACATTTGACCAAAAAGTCAATTTTGGTCAAAACAGTCAAATCTTGACCTATTGAACAATTATTAACCCAATAAGTCAATCTCTAACCAAAAAGTCAACTTTGGTCAAAATGGTCAATCCTTGACCCATTGCTTAACCCATTGACCCAATAGGTCAACATTTGACCATAATGTCAACTTCGGTCAAAATGGTAAGTCAACTTTTGACCAAAAAGTCAATTTTGGTCAAAATAGTCTATTTTTGACCTAATGACCACCCCATTGACCCAATTTGTCAACTTTGGTCAAAATGGTTAGTTTCTGACCCAATGACCAGTCCATTGACCCAATACGTCAACTTTTGACCAAAATCTTAATTTTGGTCAAAATAGTCAATTTTTGACCTAATGACCACCCTTTTGCCCAATTGGTCAACAATGGTTGGTCAATTTCTGACCCAATGACCTATTCATTGACCCAATAGGTCAACTTTTTACTAAAAAGTCAACTTTGGTCAAAATGATCAATTTTTTATTCAATGACCAACTTATTGATCCCATAGGTCAACTTTTGACAAAAAAGTCAATTTTGGTCAAAATAGTCAATTTTTGAAGTAATGACTTGACCCAATAAGTCAATCTTTGACCAAAAAGTCATCTTTGGTCAAAGTCATACATTGATCCAATGACCAACCCATTAACTCAATAGGTCAACTTTTGACCAAAAAGTCAACTTTGGTCAAAACGTCCAATCCTTGACCCAATGACCAACCCATCGACCCAATAGGTCAACTTTTGACCAGAAAGTCAATTTTGGTCAAAATAGTAAAATTTTAACCTAATAACCACCCCGTTGACCCAAAATGTCAACTTTGGTTGATATGGTCAATTTCTGACCAAACGACTAACCCGTTGACCCAATAGGCCAACTTTTGACCAAAAAGTCAACTTTGTTCAAAATGATCAACCCTTGACCCAATGACCAACCTATTGACCCAATAGGTCAACTTTTGACCAAAGTGGACTTTTTGCTCAAAATTTGACCAAAAATTAAACTTTGGTCAAAATGGTCAATTTGTGACCCAATGACCACCCCGTTGACCCAATTGGTCAACTTTTGACCAAAATTCAATTTTGGACAAAATAGTCAATTTTTGACCTAATAACCAATTATCGACCTAATAAGTCAATCTCTCGGCCAAAAGTCAACCTTGGTCAAAATGGTCAATCATCGACCCAATGACCAACCCATCGATCCAACAGGTCAACTTTTGACCAAAAAGTCAACTTTTATAAAAATAGTCAAACCTTGACCCAATGACCAACACATTGACCCAATAAGTCAACTTTTCCCCAAAAAGTCAATTTGGTCAAAATAGTCAATTTTTTACCTAATGACCACCCATTGACCAAATAGTTCAACTTTTGACCATAAAGTCAACTTTGGTCAAAATGGTTAAATTCTAACCCATTGACCAACCCATAGACCCAATAGGTCAACTTTGGCCAAAAAATCAACTTTGGTCTAAATGGCCAATTCTTGACCCAATGAACAAGTCATTGACCCAATGTGTCAAATTTTGAAGAAAAAGTCTATTTTGGTCAAAATAGCAAATCTTTTGAAAAAAAAGTTAACTTTAGTCGAAAAGGTCAATTCTTGACCCAATGACAAACCCATTGACTAAATAGGTCAACTTTAAGTCAAAAAGTCAACTTTGGTCAAATTGGTCATCCTTGACCCAATGACCAACCCATTGACCCAAAGGGACAACTTTTGACCTAAAAGTCAATTTTGGTTAAAATTCTCAAGTTTTTACCAAATGTCCACCTCATTCACCCAATAGGTCAACTTTTGACCAAAAAGTCAACTTTGGTCAAAATGGTCAATTTCTGACAAAATGACCACCCCGTTGACTCAATGGGTCAAGTTTTTACCAAAAATTCAATTTTGGTCAATATAATCAATTTTGGTCAACTTTGGTATAAATGGTCAATCCTTGACCCAATGACCTACCTGTTGACCAAATAGGTCAATTTTTGTCCAAAAAGTTAACTTTGGTCAAAATTATTAATTTTTTGACCTAATGACAAATTATTGACCCAATAAGTCAATTTTTGACCGAAAAGTCAACATTGGTAAAAATGGTCAATTGTTGACCCAACGACCAACTCATTGACCCAATTGGTCAAATTTTGAACAAAAAGTCAATTTTGGTAAAAAAAGTCAATGTTTGACTAAAAGTCAACTTTGGTCAAAATAGTCAATTCTTGACCCAATTACTAACCCATTGACCCAATAGGTCAACTTTAAACTAAAATATCAACTTTGGTTAAATTGGTCAATCCTTCACCCAATGACCAACCCATTGACCCAAAAGGACAACTTTTGACCAAAAAGTAAATTTTGGTTAAAATTGTCAACTTTTTACCCAATGACTGCCACATTCACCCAATAAGTCAACTTTGGTCAAAATGGTCAGATTTTAATAAAATATCCACGCCGTTGACTCAATGGGTCAAATTTTGACTAAAATTTCAATTTTCGTCAAAATAATTAATTTTTGATCTAATGATCAATTATTGATCCAATAAGTCAATCTCTAACTAAAAAGTCAACTTTGGTCAAAATAGTCAATCCTTGACCCAATGGCCAACCCAATGACCCAATAAGTCTACTTCTGACCAAAAAGTCAACTTTGGCCAAAGGGTCAATCCTTGACCTTACGACCAACCCATTGACCAATATGGTCAACTTTTGACTAAAAAGTCAATTTTGGTTAAAATAGTCAATTTTTGACCTAATGACCACCCATTGACCCAATAGGTCAACTTTGGTCAAAGGGTCAATCCTTGACCCAATAACCAACCCATTGAACAACTAGGTCAGCTTTTGAATAAAAAGTCAATTTTGGTGAAAATAGTCAATTTTTGACCTAATGACCACACCATTGACCCAATAGGTCAACTTTGGTCAAAGGGTCAATCCTTGACCCAGTGAGCAACCCATTGACCAATTAGGTCAACTTTTGACTAAACAGTTAATTTTGGTCAAAATAGCCCATTTTTGACCTAATGAGCACTCTGTTGACCCAATAGGTCAACTTTGGTTAAAATGGTCAATTTCTGACACAACGACCAACCCATTAACCTAATAGGCCAACTTTTGACTGAAAAGTCAACTTTAGTTAAAATGATCAAATGTTAACCCAACGACCAACCCATTGACCCAATAGCTTAACTTTCGACTAAAAAGTCAATTTTGGTCAAAATAGTCAATTTTTGACCTAATGACTAATTATTGACCCAATAAGCCAATATCTGACCAAAACATCAACTTTGGTCAAAATGGTCAATCCTTGAACCAATGACCAACCCATTGACCTAACAGGTCATTTTTTTTGGAAAAAGTCAACTTCGGTCAAAATGATCAATCGTCGACCTAATGACCAACCCGTCGACCCAATAGGTTAACTTTCGACCAAAAAGTCAATTTTATTTAAAATAGTTAATTTTTGACCTAATGACCAATTATTGACCCAATAAGCCAATCTCTGACCAAAACATCAACTTTGGACAAAATTGTCAATCCTTGACCCAAAGACCAACACATTGACCCAATAGGTCAACTTTTGAGCAAAATGTCAACTTTGGTCAAAATGGTCAACTTTTGACCCAATTACGACTCCATTGACCAAATGGGTCAACTTTTGACAAAATATTCAATTTTGGCCAAAACAGTCAAATTTTGACCTAGTGACCAATTATTGACCCAATATGGCAATCTTTGACCAAAAAGTTAACTTTGGTCAAAATGGTCGATCCTTAACCCAATTTCCAGCCCATTGGTCCAATAGTTCAACTTCTGACCAAAAAGTCAACTTTGGTCAAAATCGTCTATCTTTGACCCGATGACCAACCCATTGACCGAATAGGTCAACTATTAACAAAAAAGTCAACTTTTGTCAAAATGGTAAATCCTTGACCCAATGACCAACCCACTAACCCAATATATAGACTTTTGACCAAAAAATTAATTTTGGTCAAAATAGTCAATTTATGACCTAATGACCACTTATTGACCCAATAGGTCAACTTTGGTCGAAATGGTCAATCCTTGACTCAATGACCAACCCATTGACCCAATAGGTCGACTTTTAACCAAAAAAGTCAGTTTTGGTCAAAATACTTAATTTTTGACTGAATGACCACTCATTGTTCCAATATGTCAACTTTTGACCAAAACGTCAACTTTTGTCAAAATGGTCAACTTCTGACCAATGACAAACTCATTGACGCAATAGGTCAACTTTTGACCCAAAAGTCAACTTTGGTCAAAATGGTTAATTCTTGACCTAATGACCAACTCATTGACCCAATATGTCAACTTTCATCTAAAAAGTCAACTTTTGTCAAAATGGTCAATTTCTGACCCAATGACCACCCCATTGACCCAAAGGGTCAAGTTTTGACAAAAAATTCAATTTTGGTCAAAATTGTCAAATTTTGACCTAATGACCAATTATTGACCCAATAAGGCACTCTATGAGAAAAAAGTCAACTTTTGTCAAAATTGTCAATCCTTGAACCAATAACCATCCCATTTACCCAATAGGTTAACTTTTTGACGAAAAATTTAACTTTTGTCAAGATGGTCAATCCTTGACCCAATGACCAACACAGTAACCCAATAGGTCAATTTTTGACCAAAAAGTCAATTTTGGTCAAAATAGTTAATTTTTGAACTAATGACTAATTACTGACCCAAAAAGTCAATCTCTGACCAAAAAGCCAACTTTGGTGAAAATGGTCAATCCTTGACTCAATGACCAACCCATTGACCCAATAGGTCAACTTTTGACCAAAAAGTCAACTTTGGTCAAAATGGTCAAACCTTGACCCAATGACCAACCCATTGACCCAACAGGTCAACTTTTGACCAAAAAGTCAATTTTTGTCAAAATGGTCAATTTCTGACCCAATGACCAACCCATTGACCCAATAGGTCAACTATTTACCAAAAAGTTAACTTTGGTCAAATTGATCAATCATGACCCAATGACCAACCCATTGACCCAACAGGTTAACTTTTGACTAAAAAAACAACCTTGGTCAAAATGTTCAATCAATGACCCAATGACCAACCCATTAACAAAATAGGTCAACCTTTAACCCAAAAGTCAATTTTGGTTTAAATTCTCAATTTTTTACCTAATGACCACCTCATTCACCCAATATGTCAACTTTTGACGAAAAAGTCAACTTTAGTCAAAATGATCAATTTCTGACAAAATGACCACCCCGTTCACATAATGGGTTAACTTTTGACTAAAAATTCAATTTTGGTCAAAACAATCAAATATTGATCTAATGACCAATTATTGACCCAATGAGTCAATCTCTGACTAAAAAGTCAACATTGGTCAAAATGGTCAATCATTGACCCAATGACCAACCCATTGACTCAATAGGTCAACTTTTGACCAAAAAGTCAACTTCGGTCAAAACTGCCAATCCTCGACCTAATGACCAACCCATCGACCAAATAGGTCAACTTCGACCGAGAAAGTCAATTTTGGTCAAAATAGTCAAATTTTGACTTAATAACCACCACATTGACCCATTAGGTCAACTTTGGTTGATATGGTCAATTTCTGACCCAACGACTAATCCATTGACCCAATAGGAAAACTTTTGACAAAGAAATTAACTTTGGTCAAGGATTTATTAAAATGATCAATCCTTGACCCAATGACCAAGCCATTGACCAAATTGGTAAACTTTTGACCAAATTTGACTTTCTAGTTAAAATTTGACCAAAAATCAAACTTTGGTCAAAATGGTCAATTTCTGACCCAATGACCACACTGTTGAATTAATGGGTCAACTTTTGACCAAGAATTCAATTTTGGACAAAATAATCAATTTTTGACCCAATGACCAATTAATGACCCAATAAGTCAATCTCTGGCCAAAAAGTTATTCTTGGTCAAAATGGTCAATCCTTGACCCAATGACCAACACATTGACCCAATAGGTCAACTTTTGTCAAAACGGTCAAACCTTGACCCAATGACCATCCCATTGACCCAATAGGTCAACTTTTCACCAAAAAATCTATTTTGGTCAAAATAGTCATTTTTTAATCTAATGACCACCATTTAACCAAATAGGTCAACTTTTGACCAAAAAGTCAACTTTGGTTAAAATGGTTAATTTTTGACCCAATGACGAACCCATTGACCCAATAAGTAAACTTTCGACCAAAATGGTCAATTATTGACCAAATGAACTCATTGACCCAATTGGTCAAGTTTTGAACAAAAAGTCAATTTTGTTCAAAATTGTTAATCTTTTGACCAAAAAGTCAACTTTGGTCAATATGGTCTATTCTTGACTTAAAGACCAACCCATTTACCCAAAAGGTCAACTTTAAACCAAAAAGTCAACTTTGGTTAAATTGGTCATTCCTTGACCTAATGACCAACCCATTGACCCGAAGGACAACTTTCGACTGAAAAGTCAAATTTGGTTTAAATTCTCAATTTTTTACCAATTGACCACGTCATTCGCCCAATAGGTCAACTTTTGCTCAAAAAGTCAACTTTGGTCAAAATGGTCAATTTTTGATGAAATGACCACCCCGTTGACTAAAATTTTGGCTAAAATTCCTAATCTTTTACCTAATGACCACTTCATTCACCTACTAGGTCAACTTTTAACCAAAAAGTCAACTTTCGTCAAAGGTCAATTTCTGATAAAATGACCACCCTGTTGACTTAATGGGTCAAGTTTTTACCAAAAATTCAATTTTGGTCAAAATAATCAATTTTTGATCTAATGACCAATTATTGACCCAAAAGTCAATCCCTGACCAAAAAGTCAACTTTGGTTAAAATGGCTAATCCTTGATCCAATGTCAAACCCATTGACCCAATAGGAAAACTTTTGACCAAAAAAGTTATCTTTGGTCAAAAGGATCAATCCTTGACCCAATGACCAACCTCTTGACCCAATACGTCAAATTTTGACCAAAAATTCAATTTTGGTCAGAAAAGTCAATTTTTGATATGATAAACAATTATTGACCCAATAGGTCAACTTTTGACCAAAAAGCCAACTTTGGTCAAAATAGTTTATCCTTGACCCAATGACCAACCAACTGACTAAATAAGTCAATCTCTGACTAAAATGTCAACTATGGTCAAAATGGTCAATCCTTGACCCAATGACCAACCCCGTGACCCAATACGTCAACTTTTAACAAAAAATTCAATTTTGGTCAGAAAAGTCAATTTTTGATATAATGACCAATTATTGACCCAATAGGTCAACTTTTGACCAAAAAGTCAACTTTGGTCAAAATAGTTAATCCTTGACCCAATGACCAACCCACTGACTAAATAAGTCAATCTCTGACTAAAATGTCAACTTTGGTCAAAATGGTCAACTCTTAACCCAATGACCAACACATTGACCCAATAGGTCAACTTTTGAGCAAAAAGTCAACTTTGGTCAAAATGGTCAATCCCTGACCCAATGACCAACCCAATGACCTGAAAGGTCAAGTTTTAACCAAAATTTCAATTTTGATCAAAACAGTCAATTTTTTACCTAATGACCACCCCATTGACCTAATAGGCCAACTTTGGTTGATATGGTCAATTTCTTACCCAATGACTAACAGGCTGACCCATTAGGAAACTTTTGACCAAGAAGTTAACTTTGGTTAAGGATTGCCCAAAATGATCATTCCTTGACACAATGACCAACCCATTGACCAAATATGTCATATTTTGACCAAAGTTGAATTTTTGGTCAAAATTTGACCAAAAAGTAAACTTTGGTCAAAATGGTCAATTTCTGTCCCAATGACCTCCTCGTTGACCCAATGGGTCAACTTTTGACCAAAAATTTAATTTTGGACAAAATAGTGAATTTCTGACCTGCTGACCAATTATTGACCCAATAAGTCAAAATCTGGCCAAAAAGTTAACTTTGGTAAAAAATGGACAATCCTTGACCCAATGACCAACCCATTGACCGAATAGGTCAACTTTTGACCAAAAAGTCAAGTTTTGTCAAACTGGTCAAACCTTAACCCAGAGACGAACCCATTGACCCAATAGGTCAACTTTTCACCAAAAAATCAATTTTTGTCAAAATAGTCAAATTTTGATCCAATGACCACCCGTTGACCAAATAGGTCAACTTTTGACCAAGAAGTCAACTTTGGTCAAAATAGTTAATTTCTGACCCAATTACGAACCCATAGAATAAGCCAAGTTTTGACCAAAATGGTCAATTCTTGACCCAATGAACAACTCATTGACCCAATTGGTGAAACTTTGAAAATAAGGTCAATTTTCGTCAAAATTGTCGATCTTTTGACCAAAAAGTCAACTTTGGTCAAAATGGTCAATTATTGACTCAATGACCAACCCATTGACTCAAAAGGTCAACTTTAAACTAAAAAGTCAACTTTGGTCAAATTGGTCAATTCTTGACTCAATGACTCACCCATTAACCAAATGGACAACTTTTGACCAAAAAATCAATTTTGTTTAAAATTCTCAATTTTTCATCTAATAACCACCTCATTCACCCAATAAGTCAACTTTTGACCAAAAAGTTAACTTTGGTCAAAATGGTCATATTCTGACAAAATGACCACCCCATTGACTCAATGGTTCAACTTTTGACCAAAAATTCAATTTTGTTCAAAAGAATAAATTTTTAATCTAATGACTATTATTGACTCAAAAGTCAATCTCTGACCAAAATGTCAACTTTTGTCAAAATGATCAATCCTTGACCCAATGACCAACACCTTGACACAATCTGTCAACTTTTGACCAAAAAGTTAATTTTGGTCGAAAAGTCGCTTTTGACATAATGAACAATTATCAATCTAATCAGTCAACATTCGACCAAAAAGTCAACTTTGGTCAAAATGGTCAATCTTGACCTAATGACTAACCCGTTCACTCCAATAGCTCAACTTTGACTCTAAAAGTCAATTTAGGTCAAAATAGCTAATTTTTTGACCTAATGACCAATTATTGACCCAATAAGTCAATCTCTGACCAAAAAGTAAACTTTGGTCAAAATGGTCAATCCTTAACCTAATGGCCAACCCATTGACCCAATAGGTAAACTTATTACCAAAATGTCAATTTTGGTCAAAATGGTCAATCAATGACTAAATGATCAACCCATTGACCGAATAGGTGAACTTTTGACAAAATCAATAATTTTGGTCAAAGTAGTTAAATTTTGACCTAATGGCCACCCAATTGACATAATGGGTCAACTTTTGACCAAAATATCAATTTTAGAAAAAATACTCAATCCTCGACACAGTGACACACCTGTTGACCAAATTGGTCAACTTCTGACAAAAAAAGGTCAAAAGTTGACCTATTGGGTCAATGGGTTGGTCATTAGGTCAATGTAAACTTTAGTGAAAATGGTTAATCCTTGACACAATGACCAACCCATTGACCCAATAGGTCAACTTTTGACCAAAAAGTCAACTTTGGTCAAAATGGTTAATCCTTGAGCTAATGACCAACCAATTGACCCGATAGGTTAACTTTTGACCAAAATGTGAATTTGGGTCAAAATAATCAATTTTTGACCTAATGACCACCACATTAACACAATAGGTCAACTTTGGTTGATATGGTCAATTTCTGACCCAATGACTAACCCATTGACCTAAAAGGTGAACTTTTGACAAAAAAGTCAATTTTGGTCAAAATAGTTAACTTTTGACCTCGTTACCACCAAATTAACATAATGGCTCAACTTTTGACCAAAATGTCAATTTTAGACAAAATGGTCAATTCTTGACACAATGATATACCCATTGACCCAATTGGTCAACTTTTGATAAAAAGGTAAATATTAGTAATAATAGTCAATTTTTAACCGAACAACAACCCCACTGACCCAATAAGTCAACTTTTGACCAAAAAGTTAACTTTTGTTAAAATGGTCAATTTCTGACCCAATATCCAACACATTGACCCAATATGTCAGCTTTTGACCAAAAAATCAACTTTGGTTAAAATGACCAATCCTTAACCTAACGACCCAATAGGTCAACCTTGACCAAAAAGTCAATTTTGGTATAAACAGTCAATTTTTGACCTAATGACTAATTATTGACCCAATAAGTCAGTCTCTGACCAAAAAGTCAACTTTGGTCAAGAAGGGCATTTCTTGACCCAATGACCACCTCATTGAACCAATTGGACAAATTTTGAACAAAAAGTCAATATTGGTCAAAATAGTCAATCTTTGACCAAAAAGCCATCTTTGGTCAAAATGGCCATTTCTTGACCCAATGACCAATCCATTGACCTAATAGGTCAACTTTAAACCAAAAAATCAACTTTGGTCAAATTGGTCAATCCTTGACCCAATGTTCAACCCATTAACCCAAAAGGATAACTTTTGGCCGAAAAGTCAATTTTGGATAAAATTCTTAATCTTTTACCCAATGACCACTTTCATTCACCTAATAGGTCAACTTTTGACTAAAAAGTCAACTTTCGTCAAAATGGTCAATTTCTGACAAAATGACCACCCCGTTGACTCAATGGGACAACTTTTGACCAAAAAATCAATTTTGTTCAAAAAAATTAATTTTTGATCTAATGACCAATTATTGACCCAAAAGTCAATCCCTGACCAAAAAGTCAACTTTGGTCAAAATGGCTTAATCCTAGATCCAATGACAAACCCATTGCCCCAATAGGAAAACTTTTGACCAAAAAAGTCAACTTTGGTCAAAAGGATTAATCCTTGACCGAATGACCAACCGCTTGACCTAATATGTCAACTTTTGACCAAAAATTCAATTTTGGACAGAAAAGTCAATTTTTAATATAACCAATTATTGACCCAATAGGTCAACTTTTGACCATAAAGTCAACTTTGGTCAAAATAGTTAATCCTTGACCCAATGACCAACCCACTGACAAAATAAGTCAATCTCTGACTAAAATGTCAACTACGGTCAAAATGGTCAATCCTTGACCCAATGACCACCCCCTTGACCCAATACGTCAACTTTTGACAAAAAATTCAATTTTGGTCAGAAAAGTCAATTTTTGATATAATGACCAATTATTGACCCAGTAGGTCAACTTTTAACCAAAAAGTCAACTTTGGTCAAAATAGATAATCCTTGACCATTGACTAAATAAGTCAATCTCTGACTAAAATATTAACTTTCGTCAAAATGGTCAATCATTCACCCAATGATCAACACATTGACCCAATAGGTCAACTTTTGAGCAAAAAGTCAACTTTAGTCAAAATGGTCAATCCTTGACCCAATGACCAACCCATTAACCTAATAGGTCAAATTTTAACCAAAATTTTAATTTTGGTCAAAATAGTCAATTTTTTACCTAATAACCACCCCATTAACCTAATAGGTCAACTTTGGTTGAATGGTCAATTTCTGACCCAATGACTAACCGGTTAACCTATTAGGAAAACTTTTGACCAAAAAGTTAACTTTTGTTAAGGATTGCTCAAAATGATCATTCCTTGACACAATGACCAACCCACTGACCAAATAGGTCAATTTTTGACCAAAGTTGAATTTTTGGTCAAAATTTGACCAAAAAGTAAACTTTGGTCAAAATGGTCAATTTCTATCCCAATGACCTCCTCGTTGACCCAATGGGTCGACTTTTGCCCAAAAATTTAGTTTTGGACAAAATAGTCAATTTCTGACCTGCTGACCAATTATTGACCCAATAAGTCAAAATCTGGCCAAAAAGTCAACTTTGGTAAAAAATGGACAATCCTTGACCCAATGAACAACCCATTGACCGAATAGGACAACTTTTGACCAAAAAGTCAACTTTTGTCAAACTGGTCAAACTCTGACCCAAATGATCGAACCCATCAATCTAACAGTCAACTTTTCACCAAAAAATAAATTTTTGTCAAAATAATCAAATTTTGATCTAATGACCACCCATTGACCAAGAAGTCAACTTTGGTCAAAATGGTTAATTTCTGACCCAATGACGAACTCATAGAATAAGCCAAGTTTTGACCAAATTGGTCAATTCTTGACCCAATGAACAACTCATTGACCTAATTGGTGAAACTTTGAACAAAAGGTCAATTTTCGTCAAAATTGTCAATCTTTTGACCAAAAAGTCAACTTTGGTCAAAATGATCAATTCTTGACTCAATGACCAACCCATTGACCCAAAAGGTCAACTTTAAACTAAAAGTCAACTTTGGTCAAATTGGTCAATCCTTGACTCAATGACTAACCCATTAACCCAAATGGACAACTTTTGACCAAAAAGTCAATTTTGGTTAAAATTCTCAATTTTTTACCTAAGGACCACCTCATTCACCCAATAAGTCAACTTTCGACCAAAAAGTTAACTTTGGTGAAAATGGTCATATTCTGACAAAATGACCACCCCATTGACTCAATGGTTCAACTTTTGACCAAAAATTCAATTTTGTTTAAAAGAATAAATTTTTAATCTAATGAGTATTATTGACTCAAAAGTCAATCTCTGACCAAAATGTCAACTTTTGTCAAAATGGTCAATCCTTGACCCAATGACCAACACCTTGACACAATCTGTCAACTTTTGACCAAAAAATTAATTTTGGTTAGAAAAGTTAGTTTTTGACATAATGAACAATTATTGACCCGATAGGTCAACATTTGACTAAAAAGTCAACTTTGGTCAAAATGGTCAATCTTTGACCTAATGACTAACCCGTTCACCCAATAGCTCAACTTTTGACCCAAAAGTCAATTTAGGTCAAAATAGTCAATTTTTTGACCTAATGACTAATTATTGACCCAATAAGTCAATCTCTGACCAAAAAGTTAACTTTGGTTAAAATGGTCAATTCTTGACCTAATGACCAACTCGTTGACCCAATTGGTCAAATTTTAAACAAAAAGTCAATTTTGGTCAATATAGTCAATCTTTTGACCAAAAAGTCAACTTTGGTCAAAATGGTCAATCCTTGACCCAATGATTAACTAGTTGACCCAATAGGTAAACTTTTGACGAAAAAATCAATCTTAATCGAAATAGTCAATTTTTTGACCTAATGACCAATTATTGACTCTATAAGTCAATCTCTGACCAAAAAATAAACTTTGGTCAAAATGGTCAATCCTTGACCTAATGGCTAACCCATTGACCCAATAGGTCAACTTATTACCAAAAAGTCAACATTGGTCAAAATGGTGAATCCTTGACCAAATGATCAACCCATCGATCCTAATAGTCAACTTTCGACAAAAGAGACAATTGGGTCAAAATAGTTATCTTTTGACCTAACAACCACCCAATCGACATAATGAATCAATTCACCAAAATATCAATTTTAGAAAAAATTGTCAATTTTGACTCAATGACATACATGTTGACCCAATTCTACAACTTTTGACAAAAAAGTAAATATTGGTCAAATTTGTCAATTTTTAACCTAACAACAACCGCATTGACCCAATAGGTCAACTTTTGACCAAAAAGTCAACTTTCTTTAAAATGGTCAATTTCTGACCCACTAACAAACACATTGACCGAATAGGTCAACTTTGGTGAAAAAGTTCAATCCTTGACCCAATGACCCAATATGTCAACCTTGATCAAAAAGTCAATTTTGGTCAAAATTGTAAATTTTTGACCTAATGACCAATTATTGACCCAATAAGTCAGTCTCTGACCAAAAAGTCAACTTTGGTCAAAAAGGGCATTTCTTGACTCAATGACCACCTCATTGAACCAATTGGACAAATTTTGAACAAAAACTCAATATTGGTCAAAATAGTCAATCTTTGACCAAAAAGTCATCTTTGGTCAAAATGGTAATTTCTTGACCCAATGACCAATCCATTGACCTAATAGGTCAACTTTAAACCAAAAAAATCAACTTTGGTCAAATTGGTCAATCTTTGACCCAATGTTCAACCCATTGACCCAAAAGGACAACTTTTGGCCAAAAAGTTAATTTTACTTAAAATTCTTAATCATTTACCCAATGACCACTTCATTCACCTAATAGGTCAACTTTTGACTAAAAAATCAACTTTCGTCAAAATGGTCAATTTCTGACAAAATGTCAACTTTGGTCAAAAGTTGACCCAATAAGTCAAAATCTGGCCAAAAAGTCAACTTTGGTCAAAAATGGACAATCCTTGACCCAATGACAATCCCATTGACCGAATAGGTCAACTTTTGACCAAAAAGTCAACTTTTGTCAAAATGGTCAAACATTGATCCAAAGGATCGAACCCATCAATCTAACAGTCAACTTTTCACCAAAAATCAATTTTGGATAAAATAGTCAAATTTTGATCTAATGACCACCCAATGACCAAATAGGTCAACTTTTGACCAAGAAGTCAACTTTGATCAAAATAGTTAATTTCTGACCCAATGGCGAACCCATAGAATAAGTTAAGTTTTGACCAAAATGGTCAATTCTTGACCCAATGAACAACTCATTGACCCAATTGGTGAAACTTTGAACATAAGGTCAATTTTCGTCAAAATTGTCAATCTTTTGACCAAAAAGTCAACATTGGTCAAAATGGTAAATTCTTGACTCAATGACCTACCCATTGACCCAAAAGGTCAACTTAAAACCAAAAAGTCAACTTTGGTCAAATTGGTCAATCCTTGACTCAATGACTAACCCATTATCCCAAATGGACAACTTTTGACCAAAAAGTCAATTTTGGTTAAAATTCTTAATTTTTTACCTAATGACCACCTCATTCACCCAATAAGTCAACTTTTGACCAAAAAGTTAACTTTGGTCAAAACGGTCAATTTCTGACAAAATGACCACCTCGTTGACTCAATGGTTCAACTTTTGACCAAAAATTCAATTTTGTTCAAAATAATAAATTGTTAATCTAATGACTATTATTGACCCAAAAGACAATCTCTGACCAAAAAGTCAACTTCTGTCAAAATGGTCAATCCTAGACCAAATGACCAACCCCTTGACACATACTGTCAACTTTTGACCAAAAAGTTAATTTTGGTCAGAAAAGTCAGTTTTTCACATAATGAACAATTATTGACCCAATAGGTCAACATTTGACCAAAAAGTCAACTTTGGTCAACATGGTCAGTCTTTGACCTAATGACTAACCCGTTCACCCAATAGCTCAACTTTTGACTCAAAATCAATTTAGGTCAAAATAGTCAATTTTTTGACATAATGACCAATTATTGACCCAATAAGTCAATCTCTGACCAAAAAGTAAACTTTAGTCAAAATGGTCAATCCTTGACCTAATGGCCAACCCATTGACCCAATAGGTCAACTTATAACCAAAAAGTCAATTTTGGTCAAAATGGTCAATCAATGACTAAATGATCAACCCATTTACCTAATAGGTGAACTTTTGACAAAAACGACAATTTTGGTCAAAATAGTTAACTTTTGACCTAACGGCCACCAAAATATCAATTTTAGAAAAAATGCTCAATCCTCGACACAATGACACACCTGTTGACCAAATTGGTCAACTTCTGACAAAAAAGTAAATATTGGTCAAATTAGTCAATTTTTAACCTAACAACAACCGCATTGACCCAATAGGTCAACCTTTGACCAAAAAGTCAACTTTTGTTAAAATGGTCAATTTCTGTCCCAATAACCAACACATTGATCAAATATGTCAACTTTTGACCAAAAAGTTAACTTTGCTGAAAAAGGTCAATCCTTGACCCAATGACCTAATAGGGACCACCTTGACCAAAAAGTCAATTTTGGTCAAAACAGTCAATTTTTGACCTAATGATCAATTATTGACCCAATAAGTCAGTCTCTGACCAAAAAGTCAATTTTAGTCAAAAAGGACATTTCTTGACCCGATGACCACCTCATTGAACCAATTGGAAAAATTTTGAACAAAAAGTCAATATTGGTCAAAATATCAATCTTTGACCAAAAGTCATCTTTGGTCAAAATGGTCATTTCTTGACCCAATGACCAATCCATTGACCTAATAAGTCAACTTTAAACCAAAAAATTAACTTTGGTCAAATTAGTCAATCCTTGACCCAATGTTCAACCCATTGACCCAAACAGACAACTTTTGACCAAAAAGTCAATTTTGGTTAAAATTCACAGTTTTTTACTAAATTACCACCTCATTCACCCAATAGGTCAACTTTTGACCAAAAAGTCAACTTTGGTCAAAATGGTCAATTTCCGACAAATGACCACCCCATCGAATTAATGGGTCAACTTTCGACAAAAAATTCAATTTCGGTCAAAAATAAATAATTCTTGATCTAATGATCAATTATTGATCCAAAAGTCAATCTCTGACCAAAAAGTCAACTTTGGTCAAAATGGCTAATCCTTGACCCAATGACCAACCAAAATGGTCAAAATGGCTAATCCTTGACCCAATTGACCAAATAGATAAACTTTTGACCAAAAACGTCAACTTTGGTCAAGATGATCAATCCCCGACCCAATGACCAACCCATTGACCCAATACGTCAACATCTCACCAAAAAGTCAATTTTGGCCACAAAAGTCAATTTTTGACATAATGACAAATTATTGACCCAATAAGTCAACTTTTGACCAAAAAGTCAACTTTGGTCAAAATGGTCAATCCTTTACCCAATGACAACCCATTAACCCAATAAGTCAATCTATGTTTAAAAAGTCAACTTTAGTCAAAATGGTTAATCATTGACCCAATGACCAACCAATTGACCCAATTGGTCAACGTTTGACCAAAAAGTCAACTTTGGTCAAAAGGGTCAATCCTTGACCTAATGACCAACCCATTGACCCAATAGGTTAACTTTTGACCAAAATGTGAATTTTGGTCAAAATAGTCAATTTTTGACCTAATGACCACCCCATTAACACAATAAGTCAACTTTGGTTGATATGGTCAATTTCTGACCCAATAGACAAACTTTTGACCAAAAAGTTAACTTTTGTGAAAGATTTATCAAAATGATCAATCCTTGACCCAATGACCAACCCATCAACCAAAAAAGTCAACTTTAGACCAAAGTAGACTTTTTGGTCAAAATTTGACCAAAAAGTAAACTTTGGTCAAAATGATCAATTTCTGACCCAATGACCACACTGTTGACCTAATGGGTCAACTTTTGACCAAAAATTTAGTTTTGGACAAAATAGTCAATTTTTGACCTAATGACTAATTATTGAACCAATACGTCAAAATTTGGCCAAAAAGTAAACTTTTGTCAAAATGGTCAATCCATGAACCAATGACCAACCCATTGACCCAATAGGTCAACTTTTGACCAAGAAGTCAACTTTTGTCAAAATGGTCAAACCTTGACCCAATGACCAACACATTGACCCAATAGGTCAACTTTTCTCCAAAAAGTCAATTTTGCTCAAAATAGTCAATTTTTGACCTAATGACCACCCATTGACCAAATAAGTCAACTTTTGACCGAAAAGTCAACTTTGGTCAAAATGGTTAATTTCTGACCGATGACGAACCCATAGTACTCCAATAAGTCAACTTTCGACCAAAATTGGCCAATTTCGACTCAATGAATAACTCATTGACCCAATTGGTCAAATTTTGAATAAAAGTCAATTTTGGTAAACATTGTAAATCTTTTTACCAAAAAGTCAACTTTGGTCAAAATGGTCAATTCTTGACTCAATGACCAACCCATTATTCCAAAAGGTGAACTTTAAACCAAAAAGTCAAGTTTGGTCAAATTGCTCAATCCTTGACCCAATGACCAACCCATTGACCCAAAAGGATAACTTTTGACCTAAAAGTCAATTTGGTTAAAATTCTCAATTTTTTACCTAATGACCTCCTCATTCACCCAATAAGTCAACTTTTGACCAAAAAGTCAACTTTGGTCAAAATGTTCAATTTCTGACAAAATGACCACCCCGTTGACTCAATGGTTCAACTTTTGACCAAAAATTCAATTTTGGTCAAAATAATCAACTTTTGATCTAATGACTATTATTGACCCAATAATCTATCTCTGACCAAAAAGTCAACTTTGGTCAAAATGGTCAATCCTTGACCCAATGACCAACCCCTTGACACAATATGTCAACATTTGACCAAAAAGTCAATTTTGGTCAGAAATGTCAATTTATGACATAATGACCATTTACTGACTCAATAGGTCAACTTTTCACCAAAAAGTCAATTTTGGTCATAATGGTCAATCCTCGACCAAATGATCAACCCATTGACATAATAGGTTAACTTTTAACAAATAAGGCAATTTTGGTCAAAATAGTCAACTTTTGACCTAATGACCACCTAATTGACATAATGGGTCAACTTTCGACCAAAATGTCAATTTTGGAAAAAATGGAAAATCCTTGACACAATGACATACCCCTTGACTCACTTGGTCAACTTTTAACAAAAAAGTAAATATTGGACAAAATAGTCAAATTTTAACCTAACAACAACCGCATTGACCCAATAGGTCAACTTTTGACCAAAAAGTTAACTTTGGTTCAATGGCCAATTTCTGATCCAATAACCAACACATTGACCAAATATGTTAACTTATGACCAAAAAGTGAACTTTGGTGAAAAAGGTCAATCCTTGACCCAACAACCCAATAGGTCAACCAAGGCCAAAAGGTCAATTTTGGTCAAAACAGTCAATTTTTGACCTAATGACCAATTATTGACCCAATAAGTCAATCACTGACCAAAAGTCAACTTTGGTCAAAATGGTCAATTCTTGACCCAATGACCAACTCATTGACCTAATTGGTCAAATCTTGAACAAAAAGTCAATTTTGGTCAATATAGTCAATCTTTTGACCAAAAGTAAACTTTGGTCAAAATGGTCAATTCTCGAACCAAAGACCAACCCAATGACCCAACAGGTCAACATTAAATAAGAAAATCAACTTTGGTTAAATTGGTCAATCCTTGACCCAATGACTAACTCATTGACCCAAAAGGACAACTTTTGACCAAAAAGTCAATTTTGGTTAAAATTCTCAATTTTTTACCAAATGTTTACCTCATTCACCCATTTGGTCAACTTTTGACCAAAAATTCAACTTTGGTCAAAATGATCAATTTCTGACAAAATGACCACCCCGTTGACTCAATGGGTCAAGTTTTTACTAAAAATTCTATTTTAGTCAAAATAATCAATTTTTGATCTAATGACCATTTATCGACTCAAAAGTCAATCTCTCGATCAAAAGTCACTCTTCGTCAAAATGATCAATCCCGACCTAATGACCAACCCTCGACTCCAATAGATCGACTTCGACGAAAAGTTAATTTTAGTCGAAAAGTTAATTTTCGACATAATGACCAATTATTGACCCAATAGGTCAACTTTTGACCAAAAAGTCAACTTTGGTCAAAATGGCCAATCCTTATCCCAATGACCAATCCATTGACCCAATAGGTAAACTTTTGACCAAAAAGTCAATTTTGGTCAAAATGATCAACTCGAATCTAATGACCATCCCTCGACTCTAATAGTCAACTTCAAGAAAAAGTCAATTTTGGTCGAAAAGCTAATTTTCGACATAATGACCAATTATTTGATCCAACAGTCAACTTCGACCAAAAAGTCAACTTTGGTCAAAATGGTCAATCCTCGACCCAATGACCAACCAATTTACCCAATAGGTCAACTTTTCGACCAAAATGTCAATTTTGGTCAAAATAGTCAATTTTCGACCTAATGACCAATTATCGACCCAATAAGTCAATCTCTCGACCAAAAAGCAATTCGGTCAATCTCGATCCAAAGTACAACCCACTGATCTAATAGGTCAACTTATTACCAAAAAGTCAATTTTGGTCAAAATGGTCAATCCTTGACCAAATGATCAACCCATTGACCTAAAAGGTGAACTTTTGACAAAAAAGTCGATTTTGGTGAAAAATAGTTAACTTTTGACCTCGTTACCACTTAATTGACATAATGGGTCAACTTTTGACCAAAATGTCAATTTTAGACAAAATGGTCAATTCTTGACACAATGATATACCCATTGACCCAATTGGTCAACTTTTGATAAAAAAATAAATATTGGTAAAAATAGTCATTTTTTAACCGAACAACCCCATTGACCCTATAAGTCAACTTTTGACCAAAAAGTCAACTTTTGTTAAAATGGTCAATTTCTGACCCAATAACCAACCAATTGATCCAATATAACAGCTTTTAACCAAAAAATAAACTATGGTTAAAATGGTCAATCCTTGACCTAATGACCCAATAGGTCAACCTTGACCAAAAAGTCAATTTTGGTATAAACAGTCAATTTTTGACCTAATGACCAGTTATTGACCCAATAAGTCAATCTCTGACCAAAAAGTCAACTTTGGTCAAAATGGTCAATCCTTGACCCAATGCTTAACCCATTGAGCACATAAGTCAACTTTTGATCAAAATGTCAATTTTTCTCAAAATAGTCAATTTTTGACCTAATGACCACCCAGTGACCCAATAGGTCCCATTGACCCAATAGGTCAACTTTTTACCAAAAAGTCAACTTTGGTCAAAATGATCAATCATGACCCAATGACCAACCCATTGACCCAATAGGTTAACTTTTGACTAAGAAGACAACTTTTGTTAAAATGTTCAATCAATGACCCGATGACCAACCCATTGACCAAATAGGTCAACTTTTGACCAAAAAGTCAATTTTGGTTAAAATTCTCAATCTTTTACCTAATGACCACCTCATTCACCCATTATGTCAACTTTTGACCAAAATGTCAACTTTGGTCAAAATGATCAATTTCTGACAAAATGACCACCCCGTTGACTCAATCGGTCAACTTTTGACTAAAAATTCAATTGGTCAAAATAATCAATTTTTTGATCTAATGACCAAATATCGACCCAATGAATCAATCTCTCGACTAAAAGTCAACTTTGGTCAAAATGGTCAATCCTCGACCCAATGACCAACCCATTCGACCCAATAGGTCAACTTTCGACCAAAAAGTCAACTTTGGTCAAAATGGTCAATCTCGACCCAATGACCAACCAATCGAACCTAATAAATCAACTTTCGACCAAGAAGTCAACTTTGTCAAAATGGTAAATCCTCGACTCAATGACCAACCCACTCGACTCAATCAGATCGACTTTCGACCAAAAAGTCAATTTCGTCAAAATAAGAATTTCGACCTAATGATCGACTTATTGACCCAATAGGTCAACTTCTGACCAAAAAGTCTACTTTGGTCAAAATGGTCAATCCTTGACCCAATGACTAACCCATTGACCCAATAGGTCGACTTTTGTTTAAAAATCTAGTTTTGGTCAAAATAGTTAATTTTTGACCTAATGACCACCCATTGTCCTAATAGGTCAACTTTTGACCAAAAAGTCAACTTTTGTTAAGATGGTCAACTTCTTAATAAATGACCAACCCATTGACCTAATGAGTCGACTTTTGACAAAAAAGTTAACTTTAGTCAAAATGGTTAATTCTTAACCCAATGACCAACTCTTTGACCCAATAGGTCAACCATTAACCAAAAAGTCAACTTTGGTCAAATGGTTAATTTCTGACCCAATGACCACCCTGTTGACCTAATAGGTCAACTTTTAACCAAAAAGTCAAATTTGGTCAAGATGTTCAATCATTGACCTAATCACCACCCTATTGGCTCAATGGGTCAACTTTAAACAAAAAATTCAATTTTGGACAAAATAATCAATTTTTGATCTAATGACCAATTAAGGAGCCAATATGTCAGTCTCTGACTAAAAAGTCAACTTTGGTCAAAATGGTCAATCCTTGACCAAATGACCAACCCATTAACCCAATAGGTCGACTTTTGACCAAAAGGCCAGTTTTGGTCAAAATAGTTAATTTTTCACCTAATGCCCACCTGTTGTTAAAATAGGTCAACTTTTAACCAAAAAATCAACTTTTTTCACAATGGTCAACTTCTGACCCAATGACCAACCCATTGACCCTATAGGTTAACTTTTGACCAAAAAGTCTACTTTGGTCAAAATGGTCAATACTTAACCCGATGACCAACTCATAGACCCAATAGGTTAACTTTTAACCAAAAAGTCAACTTTGGTCAAGATGGTTAACCTCGACTCAACGACCAACCCCATCAATCTCAATAAGTTAACTCATTGCCTTTAGGTCAAAGATCGAGCTATTTCGACCAAAGTTTACTCTTTCGTCGAGATCGACATTTTGGTCAATAATCGGTCATTAGTTCAAAATCGACTGCTTTCAGCAAGTCGACTTTTTGGTCAAAAGTCGCTCTATCAAGCCAACTCGGATACCGTTGGTAAAAGTTTGACCAAAAAGAAAACTTTGGTCAAAATGGTTAATTTCTGACCCAATGACCACCCCTTGACCTAATGGGTCAACTTTAGACCAAAAATTCAATTTTGGACAAACTAGTCAATTTTTGACCTAATGACCAATTAATGTCCCAATAAGTCAATCTCTGGCCAAAAAGTCAACTTTGGTCAAAATGGTCAATCCTTGACCCAATCACCATCCCATTGACCCAATTGGTGAACTTTTGACCAAAAAGTCAACATTTGTCAAATGGTCCAACCTTGACCCAATGGCCAACACATTGACCCAATATGTCAACTTTTCACCAAAATTCAATTTTGGTTAAAATAGTCAATTTTTTACCAAACGACCACCCATCGACCAAATAGGTCAAGTTTTGACCAAAAAGTCAACTTTGGTTAAAATGATTAATTTCTGACCCAATGACCAACCCATAGACCCAATAAGTCAACTTATGACCAAAATGGTCAATTCTTGACCCAATGAACAACTCAGCGACCCAATTTGTCAAATTTTGAACAAAAAGTCAATTTTGGTCAAAATAATCAATCTTTTGACCAAAAAGTAAACTTTGGTCAAAATGGTTAATTCTTGACTCAATGACAAACCCATTGACCCAATAGGTCAACTTTAAAATAAAAAGTTTGGTCAAATTGGTCAATCCTTGACCCAATGACCAATCCATTGACCTAAAAGGACAACTTCTGACCAAAAAGTCAATTTTGATTAAAATTCTCAATTTTTTACCTAATGACCACCTTATTTACCCAATAGGTCAACTTTTGACCAAAAAGTCAACTTTGGTCAAAATGGTCAATTTCTAATAAAATGACCACGCCATTGACTCAATGGGTCAACTTTTGACCAAAAATTCAATTTTGGTCAAATTAATCAATTTTTGATCTAATGACCAATTATTGACCCAAAAGTCAATCTCTGACCAAAAAGTCAACTTTGGTCAAAATGGTCAATCCTTGACCTAATGACCAACCCCTTGACCCAATATGTCAACTTTTGACCAAAAAGTCAATTTTGGTCAGAAAAGTCAATTTTTGACATAATGACCAATTATTGACCCAATAGGTCAACTCTTGACCAAAAAGTCAACTTTAGTCAAAGTGGTGAATCCTTGACCAAATGACAAACCTGTTGACCCAATATGTCAACTTTTGACCAAAAAGTCAATTTTAGTCAAAATAGTCAATTTTTTGACCAAATGACCAATTATTGACCCAATAAGTCAATCTCTCACAAAAAAGTCGACTTTGGTCAAAATGGTCAATCCTTTGCCAACCCATTGACCTAATAGGTCAACTTATTACCAAAAAGTCAACTTTGGTAAAAATGGTCAACCCATTGACCCAATAGGTGAACTTTTAACAACAAAGACAATTTTGGTCAAAACAGTCAACTTTTGACCTAATGACCACCCAATTGACATAATGGGTCAACTTTTGACAAAAGTGTCAATTTTGGAAAAAATGGTCAATCATTGAAACAATGACATATCCATTGACCCAATCGGTCAACTTTTGCCAAAAAAGTAAATATTGGTTAAAATAGTCAAATTTTAACCTAACAACAACCGCATTGATCCATTAGGTCAACTTTTGGCCAAAAAGTTAACTTTGGTTAAATGGACAATTTTTGACCCAATAACGAAACACATTGACCAAATATGTTAACTTTTGACCAAAAACTCAACTTTGCTGAAAATGATCAATTCCTGACCCAATAGGTCAACCTTGACAAAAAAAGTCAATTTTGGTCAAAATAGCAAATTTTTGACCTAATGACGATTTATTGACCGAATTTGTCAATCTGTGACCAAAAAGTCAACATTGGTCAAAAAGGTCAATTCTTGACCCAATGACCAACCCATTATTAACCCAATAGGTCAACTTTTGACCAAAAAGTCAGTTTTGGTCAAAATAGTCAATTTTTGACCTAATGACTGCCCCATTGATCCAATATATCAACTTTGGTCAAAATGGTTAATTTCTGACCCAATGACCAACCCATTGACCCAATAGGTCAACTTTTGACCAAAAAGTCAACTTTTGTCAAAATGGTCAATTCTTCACCTAGTGACCAAATCATTGACCCCATCGGTCAAATTTTAAACAAAATAGTCAATTTTTGACTAAAGTTGACCCAATAGGTCAACTTTTGACCAAAAAGACAGCTTTGGTCAAAATGGTCAATCCTTGAAAAAAATGACCAACCCATTGACCTAATAGGCCGACTTTTGACCAAAAGGCCAATTATAGTCAAAATAGTCAAAAATGACTAACCCAATGACCATCCCATTGACCTAATGGTCAACTTTTGATCAAAAAGTCAACTTTGGTCAAGATGGTCAATCCTTGACTTAATAGGTCAAGTTTAGACCAAAAAGTTAATTTTGGTCAAAATAGTCAAATTTTGGTCTAAATAGCTAAATTTTGACCTAATGACCAATTATTAAGCCAATAAGGCAATCTCTGACCAAAAAGTAATTTTTTATCAAAATGATTAATCCTTGACCCAATGACCATGCCATTGACCGAATAGGTCTACTTTTAACCAAAAAGTCAACTTTAGTCAAAATAGTTAATTTTTTACCTAATGACCAATTATTGACTTAATGTGTCAATCTCTAACAAGAAAGTCAACTTTGGTCAAAATTGTCAATCCTTGACCCAATGCTTAACCCATTGACCCAATAGGTCAACAATGGACCATAAAGTCAACTTTGGTCAAAATGGTCAACGCTTGACCCAATAGGTCAACTTTTGACCAAAAACTCAATTTTGGTCAAATAGTCAATTTTTGAACTAATGACCACCCCATTGACCAAATATGTCAACTTTGGTAGGATTGGTTAATTTCTGACCCAGTGACTAAAACCATTGACCCAATTGGTCAATTTTTTACCAAAAAGTCAACTTTTGTAATGGTCAAGTCTTGACCCAATGACCAACACTTTAACCCCATAGTTCAACTTTTGAACAAAAAGTCAATTTTGGTCAAAATAGTTAATTTTTTACCTAATAACCAATTATTGACCCAATAAGTCAAACTTTGACAAAAAAGACAACTTTGGTCATAATGGTTAATCCTTGACCCAATGACAAACAAGTCAACTTTGGTCAAAATGGTTAATTTCTGACCCGATGACTAACCCATTAACCTAATAGGTCAACTTTTTACCAAAAAGCCAACATTGGTCAAAATTGTCAATTTTTGACCCCTTGACCAATTGATTGACCCAATTGGTAAAATTTTGAACAAAAAGTAAATTTTGACCCAATGACTAACCCATTGACCCAATAGGGTAACTTTTTACCAAAAAGTTAACTTTGGTCAAAATGATCAATTTTTTACTCAATGACCAACTTATTGATCGATAGGTCAACTTTGGTTGAAATAGTCAATTTTTTACCTAATGACCACCCCATTGACCCAATAAGTCAACTTTGGTCAAAATGGTTAATTTCTAACTTAATGACAAACCCATTGACCTAATAGGTCAACATTTGATCAAAAAGTCAACTTTTGTTAAAATGGTCAATTGTTGACCTAGTGACCAACTCATTGACCTTATAGGTCAAATTTTGAACAAAAAATCAATTGTTGACCAAATTTTTGACCTAATGACCAATTATTGACCCAATAAGTCAATCTCTGACAAATAAGTTAACTTTGGTCATAATGGTCAATCCCTGACCTAATGACCAACCCATTGACCCAATAGGTTAACTTTTGACCGAAAAGTCAACTTTTGTAAAAAAGGTAAATCTAATGAACAACCCGCTGACCCAATATATCGACTTCTGACCAAAAAGTTAATTTTGGTGAAAATAGTCAATTTTTGACCTAAAGACCACTTATTGACCCAATAGGAACTTTTAACCAAAAAGACAACTTTGGTCAAAAAGCTCAATCCTTGACCCAATGACCGACCCATTGTCCCAATAAGTTGACTTTTGAACAAAAAACCAGTTTTGGTCAAAATAGTTATATTTATTACTTAATGACCACCCATCGTCCCAATAGGTCAACTTTTGGCCAAAAAGTCAACTTTTGTCAAAATGGTCAACTTCTAAACCAATGACCAACCCATTGACCCAATGGGTCAACTTTTGACCAAAAAGTCAACTTGGTCAAAATGGTCAATTCTTAACCCAATGTCCAACTCATTAAACCTAATAGGTCAACTTTTAAATAAAAAGTTAAGTTTGGTCAAAATGGTCAATTTCTGACCCAATGACCGCCTCATTGACCTAATAGGTCAACTTTTGACCAAAAAGTCAACTTTGGTCAAGATGGTCAATCCTTATCCCAATGATCAACTCATTGACCCAATAGGTTAACTTTTGACCAAAAAGTCAATTTTGGTCAAAACATTCAATTTTTGACCTGATGACCAACTATTGACTCAATAAGTCAATCTCTTACCAAAAAGTCAACTTTGGTCAAAATGGTCAATCCTTGACCTAATACTTAACCCATTGACCCAATAGGTCGACTTTTGAACAAAAAGTCAATTTTGGTCGAAATAGTCAATTTTTGACCAAATGACCACCCCATTGACCCAATATGTTAACTTGGGTTAAAATGGTTAGCTTCTGACCCAATGACCAACGCATTGACCCAATAGGTCAACTTTTGATCAAAAAGTTAACTTCTGTCAAAATGGTCAAGTTCAACCTAACGACTAACCTCATTCGATTCTACAGTCAAATTTTGAATAAAAAGTAAATTCTGGTCAAAATAATTAATTTTTGACCTAAAGACAAATTACTGACCTAATAAGTCAATCTCTAACAAAAAAGTCAACTTTGGTCATAATGGTAAATCCTTGAATCAATGGCCAATCCATTGACGCAATAGGCCAACTTATTACCAAAAAGTCAACTTTGGTCAAAATGGTCAAACCTTTACCCAATGATCAACCCATCGACCCAAAAAGATAAGTTTTGACCATAATGTAAATTTTGGTTAAAATTCTCAATTTATTACTTAATGACCACCTCATTCACCCAATAGGTCAACTATTGACCAAAAAGTCAACTTTGGTCAAAATGGTCAATTTCTGACAAAATGACAACCCCGTTGACTCAATGGGTCAATTTTTGACCAAAAATTCAATTTTGGTTAAATTAATCAATTTTTATGTAATGACCAATTATTGACCCAATAAGTCAAGCTCTGACTAAGAAGTTAACTTTAGTCAAAATGGTCAATCCTTGACCCAATGACCAACCCCAATCCTCGACCCAATGACCAACCCATTGACCCAATATGTCAACTTTTGACCAAAATGTCAATTTTGGTCAAAATAGTCAATTTTTTACCAAATGACAACCCATTGACAAAATCGGTCAACTTTGGTTAAAATAGTCAATTTCTGACCTAATGACCAACCCATGGACCCAATAGGTCAACTTTTTACCAAAAAGTCAACTTCGTCAAAATGATCAATCTCGATCCGATGATAACCCATCGACCTAACAGGTCAACTTCTCGACCAAAAAGTCAACTTTAGTCAAAATGGTCAATTTTCGACCTAATGACTAACCGCTTGACCAATTAGATCAACTTCTCGACTGAAAATTCAATTTACTCAAAATACACACCTGACCTAATGACCACCCCATCAATCTAACAGTCAACTTCGTGAAAGGGTCAATCTCGACCTAGTGACCAACCCATTTACCAATAAGGTCAACTTCGACAAAAAAGTCAATTTTGGTTAAAATACCAATTTTTTACTCTATCGACCACACCAATGGACCCAAAAGGTCAACTTCGCTATAATTTACTAATTTCTCACCTAATCGACCAACCCATTGACTCAACAAGTCAACTTTTGACCCAAAAATAAACTTTGGTAAAAAAGATCAATCGTTGACCCAATGTCCAACCCATGACCAATAGGTTAATTTTCGACCAAAAACTCAATTTTGGTCAAAATAGTCAATTTTTGAGATAATGACCAATTATTGACCCAATAAGTCAATCTCTAACCAAAACACCGACTTTGGTCAAAATGGTCAGTTCTTGAACCAACACCAACCCATTGACCTAATAGGTCAATTTTTGAGCAAAAAGTCAACCTTGGTCAGAATGATCTATCCTTGCCAATGACCAACCCATTGACCCAATATGTTAACTTTCGACCAAAAAGTTAATTTGGTCAAATAGTCAATTTTTGACCTAATCAGCAATTATTGATTCAATAAGGTAATTTCTGACCAAAAAGTCAACTTTGGTAAAAATAGTCAATTCTTGACCCAATGACATACCCAATGACCCAATAGGTCAACTTTTGACCAAAAGGTCAACTTTGGTTAAGATGGTCAATCCTTGACCCAATGACCAACCCTTTGACCCAATAGGTCAACTTTTGACAAAGAAGTCGATTTTAATCAAAATAGTCAATTTTTGACCTCATGACCAATTATTGACCCAACAAGTTAATCTCTAACCAAAAAGTCAACTTTGGTCAAAATGGTCAATCCTTGACCCAATGACAAACCCATTGACTCAATAGGTCAACTATTGACTAAAAAGTTAACTTTGGTCAAAATGGTCAAACCTTGACCCAATGACCAACCCATTGACCCAAAAGGTCAACTTTTGGTCAAAAAGTAAATTTTGGTCAAAATAGTTTATTTTTAACATAATGACCACCTATTGACCAAATAGGTCAACTTTTGAGCAAAAAAGTTAACTTTGGTCAAAATGGTTAATTTCTGACCCAATAGGTCAAATTTTGACCAAAATGTCAACTTTGGGCAAAATGGCCATTTCTTGACCCAATGACTAACTCATCGACCCAATATGTCAAATTTTGAACAAAAAGTCAATTTTTGTCAAAATAGTCAATCTTTGACCTAATGACCAATTATTTACCTAATAAGTCAATCTCTGACAAAAAAGTCAACTTTGGTCAAAATGGTCAATCCTTGACCCAATGACCAACCCATTGACCCAATAGGTCAACTTTTGACAAAAAAATTAACATTGGTCAAATGTTCAATTTTTGACCCAATGATGACCCCGTTGACCCAATGGGTCAACTTTTGATCAAAAATTTAATTTTGGTCAACATAGTCAATTTTCGACCTAAAGATCAATTATTGACCAAATAAGGCAATATCTGACCAAAAAGTTAACTTTGGTCAAAATGTTCAATCCTTGACCCAATGACCAACCCATTAACCCAATATGTAAAATTTTAACCAAGTGATTGACCCAATAGGTCAACTTTTGACCAAAAAGTCAATTTTCGTCAAAATATTCAACTTTGACCTAATGACCACCCATTGACCCAATATGTAAACTTTTAACCAAGTCATTGACCCAATAGGTCAAATTTTGACCAAAAAGTCAAATTTGGTCAAAATAATCAGTTTTTGACCAAATGACCACCCATTGACCAAATAGGTCAACTTTTGACCAAAATATCAACTTTGGTCAAAATAGTTAATTTCTGACCCAATGATCAACCCATTGACCCAATAGGTCAACTTTTCATGAAAAAGTCAACTTTGATCAAAATGGTCAATTCTTGACCCAATGAGCAACTCATTGACCCAATAGTCAAATTTTGACCTAATGACCAATTATTGACCCAATAAGTCAATTTCTAACAAAAAAGTGAACTTTGGTCTTAATCGTCAATCCTTGACCCAATGACGAATTCATTCACGCATTAGGCCAACTTTTGACCACAAAGTCAACTTTGGTCAAAATGGTCAATCATTGACCAAATGAATAACGGAGTGACCCAATAGGTAAAATTTTGACTAAAAAGTCATTTTGGTCAAAATTGTCAATTTTTGACCTAATGACCACCCATTGACCCAATATGTCAACTTTTGACCAAAAAGTCAACTTTGGTCAAAATGGTCAATTTCTGACCCAATGACTAAACCATTGACCAAACGGTCAACTTGGTCAAAATGGTCAACTCTTGTCCCGATGACCAACTCTTTGACCCAAAAGGTCAACTTTTGAACAAAAAGTCATTTTTGTCAAAATTGTCAATTTTTGACCTAATGCGCAATTATTGACCCAATAAGTCAATCTCTCACCAAAAAGTCAACTTTGGTCATAATCGTCAATCCTTGACCCAATGACCAACCCATTGACCCAATAGTTCAACTTTTGACCAAACAGTCAACTTTGGTCAAAATGGTCATTCCTTGACCCAATGTCCAAATCATTGACCCAATAGGTCAACTTTTGACTAAAAAGTCAGTTTTGCTCAAAATAGTCAACTTTTAACCGAATGACCAATTACTTACCCAATAAGTTAATCTCTAACCAAAAAGTCAACTTTGGTTAAAATACTCAATCCTTGACCTAATGACCAACATACAATAGGTCAACTTTTGACAAAAAAAGTCAACTTTGGTCAAAATGGTCAATTCTTGACCCTATGAACAACCCATTGACCAAATAGGTCAACTTTTGACCAAAAAGTCAATTTTGGTCAAAATAGTCAAATTTTGACCTAATGACCACCCCATTGATTCAATTGGTCAACTTTGGTTAGAATGATCAATTTCTGTCCCAACGACCAACCCATTGACCCAATAGGTTATGTTTTGAACAAAAAGTAAACTTTGGTCAAAATGATCTATAGTTAACCCAATGACAAACCCATTGACCCAATAGATTAACTTTTGACCAAAAAGTCAATTTTGGTCAAAATAGTCAATTTTTGACCTAATGACCAATTAGTGAGCCAATAAGCCAATCTCTGTCCAAAACGTCATCTTTGGTCAAAATGATCAATCCTTGACCCATTAACCAACCCATTGACCCAATAGGTTAACTTTGACAAAAAATAAACTTTGGTCAAAATGGTCATTCCTTGAACCAATAACCAATCCATGGACCCAAAAGGTCAACGTTTGACCAAAAAGTCAATTTTGATCGATATAGCCAATTTTTAACCTAATGACCACCCCATTGACACAATAAGTCAGCTTTTGACCAAAAAGTTAATTTTGGTCACAATGGCCATATTCTGACCAAAATGACCAACCCAATGACCCAAAAGGTCAACTTTTGACCAAAAGGTTAACATTAGTCAAAATGGTCAATTGTTGACGCAATGACTAACCTATTGACTGAGTAGGTTAACTTTTGAACAAAAAGTCAATTTTGGTCAAAATAGTCAATTTTTGACCTAATGACCAATTATTGATCCAATAAGTCAATCTCTGACAAAAAAGTCAACTTTGGTCCAAATGGCCAATCCTTGACCCAAGGACCGACCCATTGACACAATAGATCAACTTATGAACAAAAAATCAACTTTTGTCAAAATGGTCAATGCTTGACCCAATGAACAACCCATTGACCCAATAGGTCAACTTTCTACCAAAAAGTCAATTTTGGTCATAATAGTCAATTTTTGAACTAATGACCACCTCATGAACCCAATAAGTCAACTTTGGTTAAAATGGTCAATTTCTGACCCAATGACCAACCCATTGACCTAATAGGTCAACTATTGACCAAAAGGTTAAATTCGATCAAAGCGGTTAATCTTTGACCCAAAGACAAATCCATTGACCCAATTGGTCAACTTTTGACCAAAAAGTCAATTTTGGTCAAAGTAGTCAATTTTTAACCTAATGAACAATTATTGACCCAATAAGTCAGTCTCTGACCAAAAAGTCAACTTGTTTAAAATGGTCAATCCTTGACCCATGATCAACCCATTGACCAGCCTATTGACCCAAAATGTTAACTTTTGACGAAAACTCAACTTTGGTCAAAATGGTCAATCCTTGTTCCAATGACCAAGCCATTGACTCAATAGGTCAACTTTTAACCAAAAAGTCAATTTTGGTAAAAATAATCATTTTTGGTCAAAATAGTCAATTTTGATCAAAATAGTCATTTTTGGTCAAAATAGTCAATTTTGGTCAAAATAGTTAATTTTTAACCGAATGACCACCCCATTGACCCAATAGGTTAACTTTGGTTAATATGGTCAATTTCTAACCCAACGACTAACCCATTGACCTAGTAGGCCAAATTTTGACCAAAAAGTCAACTTTTGTCAAAATGATAAATCCTTGACCCAATGATCAACCTATTGACCATATAAGTCAAATTTCGATCAAAAAGTGAACTTGGTCAAATTGGTAAATCCTTGACCCAATGACCAACCAACAGACCCAATAGATTGACTTTTGACCAAAAAGTCAATTTTGGTGAAAATAGTCAATTTGACCTAATGACCAATTATTGACCCAATAGGTAAACTTTTGACCAAAGAGTTAATTTTTCCCAAAATGGTCAAACCTTGACCCAATGACCAACCCACTGACCCAATCGGGCAACTTTTGACTAAAAGTCAATTTTGGTCAAAATGGTCAATCCTTGACCCAATGACCAACCCATTGACCCAAAAGGACAATTATTGACCAAAAAGTCAATTTTGGTTCATATTGTCAATTTTTGGCCTAATGACCGCCTCACTGACCAAACAAGTTAACTTTTGATCAAAAAGTCAACTTTGGTCAAAATGGTTAATATCTGATACAATGACCACCCCATCGACCCAATCGGTCAACTTTTGACAAAAAAATCGATTTTGGTCAAAATAATCAATTTTTATCCTAATGACCAATTATTGACCAAATAAGTCAATTTCTGACTGAAAAGTCAACTTTGGTCAAAATGGTCAATCCTTGACCCAACAACCAACCCATTGACCGAATAGGTCAACTGTTGACCAAAAAGTCAGCTTTGGTCGAAATGGTCAATCCTTAACCCGATGACCAACCCATTGACCCAATAGGTCACCTTTTGGCTAAAATGTCAATTTTGGTCAAAATAGTTAATTTTTGGCCTAATGACCACCTCATTGACCCAAATAGGTCAACTTTTGACCAAAAAGTCAACTTTGGTCAATATGGTCAATTTCTGATGTAATGACTAACCCATTGACCCAATACGTTAACTTTTGACAAAAAAGTTAACCTTGGTCAAAATGGTCACTCCTTAACCAAATGACCAACCCATTGGCCCAGTAGGTCAACTTTTGTCTAAAAAGTCAATTTTGGTCAAAATAGTCATTTTTTAACCTAATGACCACCCCATTAACCCAATATGTCAAATTTGGTAAAAATGGTTAATCCTTTGCACAATGACCAACCCATTGACCCAATAGGTCAACTTTTGACCAAAAAGTCAACTTTAGTCAAAATGGTAAATCCTTGATCTAATGACCAACCCACTGATCTAAAGATCGAGTTTTGACCCAAAAGTTAATTTTGGTCGAAATAGCCAATTTTTGACCTAATGACCAATTATTGACCCAATAAGTAAATCTCTGACCAAAAAGACAACTTTGGTCAAAATGGTTAATCGTTGACCCGATGTCCAACCCTTAACCAAATAGGTCAACTTTTGAGCAAAAAGTTTATTTTGGTCAAAATGGTCAATGCTTCACACAATGACCAACCCATTTACCCAAATAGGTCAACTTTTCACCAAAAGAGTCAAATTTGGTCAAAATAGTTAATTTTTGACCTAATGACCAATCATTGACACAATAAGTCAATCTCTGACCAAAAATTCAACTTTGGTCAAAATGGTCAATCATTGACCGAATGACGAACCCTTTGACCCAATAGGACAACTTCTGACCAAAATGTCAATTTTGGTCAAAATAGTCAATATTTTACCTAATGACCAATTATGAACCCAGTAAGTCAATTTCTGACCAAAATATGAACTTTGGTCAAACTAGTCAATCCTTGACTCAATGACCAACCCATTGACCCAAGAGGTCAACTTTTGACCAAAAAGTCAACTTTGGTTAAAATGGTCAATTTCTGACCCAATGACCAACCTATTGACCCAATGAACAACTTTTGACTAAAAATGTCAACTTTGGTCAAAATGATCAATCCTTAACCCAAAGACCAACCTATTGACCCATAAGGTTAACTTTTGACCAAAAAGTAAATATTGGTCATAATAGTCCATTTTTGACCTAATGACCAATTATTGCCTCAATATATCAATCTCTTACGAAAAAGTCAATTTTGGTCAAAATGATAAATCTTTTCCCCAATGACAAACCTATTGACCTAATAGGTCAACTTTTGACCAAAATGTCAACTTTGGTCGAAAAGGTCAATTTCTGACCCAATGACCAACCAATTGACCCAATATGTCAACTTTTGAACAAAAATCAACTTAGGTCAAATTGGTCAATCCTTGACCCAATGACCGACCCATTGACCCTATATGCTAATATTGTCCAAAAAGTCAATTTTAGTCAAAATAGTCAATTTTTGACCAAATGACCAATTATTGACCCAATAAGTCAATCTCTTACCAAAATGACAACTTCGGTCAAAATGATCAATCCTTGATGCAATGACCAACCCATTGACCCAATAGGTCAATTTTTAACCAAAAAGCCAACTTTGGTCAAAATGGTCAATCCTTGACCGAATGATCAACCCGTTGACCTAGGTCAACTTTTGACCAAAAAGTCAAGTTTGGTCACAATGGTCAATTCTAACCCAATGACCAACCCATTGATCAAATAGGTTAACTTTTGACCAAAAACTCAAATTTAGTGAAAATGGTCAATTTTTGACACAATGACCATCCCCATTCACCCAGTGGTCAACTTTTGACCCAAAATTCAATTTTGGTCAAAATAATCAACTTTTGCCCAAAAGACCACCGACTTGACCTAATGGGTCAACTTTGACCAAATGTTAAATTTTAGTCAAATTAGTCAATTTTTGACCTAATGACCAATTATTGACCAAATAAGTCAATCACTGTCCAAAAAGTTAACATTGGTCAAAATGATCAATCCTTGACCCAATGACCAACCCATTAACTCAATAGATCAAATTTCGACCAAAAAAATTTACTTTGGTCAAAACGGTCAATACTTGACCTAATGACCAACACATTGACCCAATAGGTCAGCTTTTCACCGAAAAGTCAATTTTTGTCAAAATAGTCAATTTTCGACTGAACGACCACCCCATTGACCCAATAGATAAACTTTTGACCCAAAAGTCAACTTTAGATAAAATGGTCAATTTCTGGCCCAATGACCAACCCTTTGACCCAATAAGTCAACTTTTGACCAAAAATTCAACTTTGGTCAAAATGGTCAATCCTTAACCCAATGACCCAATAGGTCAACTTTTGACCAAAAAGTTAATTTTGGTCAGAATTGTCAATTTTTGACCTAATGACCAATTATTGACCCAATAAGTCAATCTCTGACAAAAAAGTCAACTTTGGTCAAAATGGTCAATCCTTGACAACCAACCCATCGACTCAGTAGGTCAACTTTTAACCAAAAAGTCCACTTTGGTCAAAATGTTTAATTGTTGACCCAATTGGTCAACGTTTGACTAAAAGTAATTTTCGTCAAAATAGCTAATTTTTGACCAAATGACCAATTATTGACCCAATAAGTCAATCTCTGACCAAAAAGTTAACATTGGTCAGAATGAAAATCCTTGACCCAACAACCAACCCAATGACCCAATAGGTAAACTTTTGACTAAAAAATTAACTTTGGTCAAAATGATCAATCCTTGACCCATTGACCAACCCCTTGACCCAATAGGTCAAGAAAAGTCAATTTTTGACATAATCACCAATTATTGACCAACTATATCACCCTTTGACCAAAAAGTTAACTTTGGTCAAAATGCTCAATCCTTGACTCAATGACCAACCTGTTGACCCAATAGGTCAACTTTTGACCCAAAAGTCAATTTTGGTCAAAATAGTCAATTTTTATCCTAATGACCAATTATTAACCCAATAAGCAATCTCTGACCAAAAAGTCAACTTTGGCCAAAATGGTCAATCTTTGACCCAATGGCCAACCCATTAACCCAATTGGTCAACTTATTACCAAAAAGTCAACTTGGGTCAAAATGGTCAATCCTTCACCAAATGATTAACCTAAAGTTGACTTTTATTCAGAAGTTGACATTATGCGTCAATGGGTTGGTCATTGGGTCAATGATTGATCATTTTGACCAAAGTTGATTTTTTTGTCATAAGTTGGCCGATTGGATCATAGGTTGGTCATTGGGTTAGAAATTGACCATTTTGACCAAAGTTAACTTTTAAGTCAAAAGTTGACCTTTTGGGTCAATGGGGTGGTCATTAGGTCAAAAATTGACTATTTTCACCAAAATTAACTTTTTGGTCAAATGTTGACCTATTAGGTCAATCGGTTGGTCATTGGGTCAAGGATTGACAATTTTGACCAAAGTTGACTTTTTGGTCGAAGATTGATTTATTGGGTGATGCACGGGACTTATATTGCAAGAATTTATGAACTCAAATTTATATATTTTTTAATGATTTTGATAATTCCAAGCATGCAACGCAAGTATATGTATCGTATCAAGTAATAAATGGATCTAATGGAGTCCTGGTTATCGATCCCACAGGGAGTTTGAAGTTTTAAGAAAGTGATCCCAAGATAAGTAAGATGGTACTAAAGTCCTATATTTAAATAGCACAGAAAGTTTAACACGAACTCCTACTAACACTATTCGGAAAATAGTAAGAGTTAACTAAACTACAAATACTTCTAATAATTTTAAAGACAAAATTAACTAATAGACACACTAAATTAAGTTTTTGAAAGGTTTCAGATATATAAGAAAAGTATCTTTCCTCTTGTAAGGAGAATATTATGTGTGGATTGATATGGAACAAATATTTATATTATTGTGCCAAATAGGAGCATAGATGATTCTTTACCCTTAAAATAGTACCCCCTCTTCTAAGTAGAAAAGTACATTGACATATTCTAAGCTATGTCACTAACTCTAAAGCTAGGCTGGGAGGATATCGGCTCTCACTTCGGAGCTCCCACTCACCCTTCACCCGAAGGCTAACGTTTGATATTCAGTTACTAATTTTAGAACCAATTTGGGGATTTTAGCCTGTCACCCTAAAATCTCCACATTGAAGTTCATCAAAACACATTTCCCTATTTATTTGCACTCAATTCCCATGAACTACACAATTCATCCATGGAGATTGAATGGATATTTCATTATTGTTGTCGGACATTAAATCCTTTCAAACTTAATGTTCAACAACATATTTTAACATTTTAATTGGCCAAATCAAAAGTAAATTAAGTTCTAAATGAAAACCCATCACAATTTCTTCATCACATTAAAAGCACATCAAATCCACATCAATCCATCATCACATCTCTTATGCAAGAAGAAAGACAAGGAAACTACTCAAAATTCATGGAGAAGATCTAATGAAACATCGCATGAAAAGTAAATAACACAACATCACACAGTGCAACACAAGGTTAAACATCGCATAAAAAATAAATATCCACTACCTCACATAACACATCACAACAGACTAAAAACAACATAAATAAAACAAACAAACTATCTACCAGTCTCCATCACCAGGATCAACAGCAGGGTCATCAGCAGGGTCATCAGCAGGGTCATGTCTATATGGTGTATAGCTTGAGCAAGTAGGAAATATCACATCGGACTCCCCCCTCATAAATATAACCTGAGCATCATAATAAGCCATATCAAATTCAACTCTCCACTGCAGATAATCTTCGTTCACATCACTCCTCACCTCAACCACATCCATACGACTATGGAGTCTATCCACACTAGAACTCTGTAATCTCAGCTGCTCTATAATATCAAATAAGGTAGGCGGCTCAGAAGTAGATGGTACATCATAACTAGTAATAGGAACATTAGTACTTCTATGCTCAACTCTGGCTCCCACATGAGACTCCTAAGTACGGATCATATTCTTTGTAATAGGTCTCAACAACATAGCCACTTCTTCAGAACTACTGAACTCCACTCTAGACTGAACACAAAGGGCATCAACTAAGGCAGGATGTCGTCTCGCCTCTAGCAATCGTCTAAATATTCTTGTAAATAATAGCTCCAATATCAATCTTTTTTATCTTTTGTATACAGCGGTTTAGAATTACTCTATCTCTAGTAACTTTGCTATGGTGATATGATGGTAATAATCTTGCAGAAATGAAATATTGTCAGACTTTTGAAGCAACATTCAAAGTAGAGGCGGCGAAATTTATCAACTGTTTTTTACTTACTTTCCAATCTCCTCGCCTGTTAGTCAGAAAAGCAATCACTTCCCTCATATTCTCCCTTCCAGTGTCAAAGTTTTCGTACTCACATACGAATGGTTCCCGAGTCTGATAGAAAACATTGATGCACTGAGGAGCAAACTCAACCGCCTTTCCTCTAACAAGCACATACTCAGTCTCAGTCCAGGGTATGTTAGAAAAGAATTTTCTAACAACTCCCATAACAACATTCGCAGTGAAATAACAAAATAACTCCCTGTTTTTCTCTGTAATTAATTGTTCTGCAGATCCACCAGGACTATGAAAAGCTCGATCCTGGATACACTTCTTATTGTGAGGATAGAGTTATAGAGAAATTGGGCTTTGACGTTGACAAACCTCTCCTCATCAAAATCCAATTTCCTCTTCCCTCTTGGAGCCATGTGAATTTCTATAATTTGCAAAAAAAATTCCAATAAATCTCAAATTCACAATTTAACAACTCCAAACACTATTCTAAACAAGTAAGAGCAAATTTCATCATGAAAATCTCAAAACCTCTTTAAAACTCCAAAAATTTCACCATAAGCAATGTGAGAGATTTCCATGGTGAAAATCTAAAAATTTTAACTTAAAGTGAAGCTCTTACTAAGAGAAGTGCAAATCCAGTGTTGAATAGCCTTGAAAACTCCTTAAATTCGAGATCTAGCAAGCCATAAATCTTTAAAATCATGAAAATGAAGAAGGAAGATGAAGGAAATGGAAAATTTTGGCGGGTCTCAGGACAAAAATCACGAAATCAAGGGTTTTAGACCTTTTCCAGGTTCGGGCGCTGGCGGCGCTCGATAGGGCACTGGCAGCACTCTATTTAAAAACATAGCCAAACTCTCTAAATTTGGGCGCCGGCGGCGCCCATTCTGGTGCCGGCAGCGCTAGCCTAAAATATTTTTTGGGTCCAAAAGTTTTTTCGTAATTTCGATCATTTCGACGTCCACAATGTTGGTTAACACTTCAATAAGCATTTACATCATCCCATAAGCAATAATTAACACAATTTTCACACAAACAACACACAATAATCTTATATATATAAATTCCAAGTTACATAAAAAACACTAAATATTCTCATTCAAACCAACTATTCTTAGATGTTTATTGCAGCAAGTACTCTACGATAGGCAAGCACTAAGATCTAAGCACACAATGAAAGTAAACACATCCAAGTCCAAGTTCACAGCAGATAATACACAAACCAAACATAACTAAGCAAAGCAAACTAAACACAACATAAGTAGAATCCATCAATTACTCCACATCAGTTTCAGAACTATCCTCTCCTCTAATATCTCTAATTGATTGTCGATGCACAAATAAGTTATAGAATGGACAAAATGGAAATTTGTCAGATGATTCTTCAGCAATCACCGCGTTCTTCTTCACCAGATTGATCAAGCCCATCTTAATTTGACCAGTGTGATCGAATTGTTCTTTCATTCTCCAATCTATATGATCGAATAAATCAGAAATGTTGTTGATCGCATTCATAACATATCATACCTATTTCTCCAATTGTTTGATCCTTTGCAATATCATTCCGGAACCTTCAGGAAAATAAGGTTAAATTGGCTGTGAAGTCTGCGTTGGTTGATCCGCGAGTAAATTCATGTCATCTTCATCTCCAACTGTCTGGTAGTCCTAGGGATTAGTTGGATCAATAGGCCTCCATGGAAGAAGAACTTTTTCCCAACTTTCATAAGGAACCTGTGACTAACTACATAACAGAAATATGGTGGACAGGTGTCCAAGCCTATATTTGGAGCCATGCACAATTAATTCAAGTACTGATCTCACAATAATATTACCAATGCCAGCCTTCCAGTTTGAATACAGAAATTCAAAATGGCGCTTTCCTTGGTTACCTTGCTAATCTTCAATGTCGAAAATAACTTTGCCGAAATAAAGTAATGCCACTGCTTTGATACTGGATTGAGAGATGCAAATGGGAAGCTCATGTATCCATTCTCTCTAACTCCCCATTCTTCTTTCTCATCCGTCAGATATCGATAAACATCATTCATATTATCCTTGGTGGCATTGAAGTTACAGTAATGGCAAATAGGTACGTTCTCGATCATAAAGAGATCGTTGATTCATGCAGGAGTGAATTGTACAAATCTACCACGCACAAATACGAACCCTTGATTGATCCCGTGAAGATTTGCATAAAAATCTTTCACAACAGGAACAATAACTGCAACAGTATTCTAGCAAAGCACTTCCCAATGTCTCTCTTTAATAATTTCTTCAATTCTAGTAGTAGGATTATCCATACCTTGATTTATGAAGCCTCGTTCCTTGATAATCCTTCTTTTCATCATCACTTTGATGAACAACGATGCGCTTCAAAACTTAGGAACTTCCTTTAGTTGAAAACACGAAATTGATGGGTTTTAATGGGAAAGGAATCAATATGATACGAATTGGGATAGGTGGTTTTCATTTTTCTAGAGTTAAGAAGTCAAAAATGGAGTTTGGGGAGTTATAAGGATGAAGATCCTGCCAAAAACTGCCAAAACTCGCATTTTGAAACTTAAAAACCGTCAAAATGATTTTGGGCTCCGGCGGTGCTCAATAGGGCATCGGCGGTGCTCAAACAATCAAGTTCAGTGCAGGAAAAATGATAGGGCGCCGGCAGCGCCCATTCTGGCGCCGCCTGCGCTAGTGGTAAAAAATTCTTACCGAACTTCGTTTGGTCCAAAATATTCTAATATCTGGATTTGATCCATAATTTATAAATTTTTAATTATTTATGATTAATTAGGATTCAAAATCAACTATCTGAAAAGCACAACTACAACAAACAAGCAAACACACAACAAAGATACATATGGGTTGCCTCTCATAAAGTTCTTGGTTTAACATCATCAGCCAGACAAACCAATTAGTTAATCGAGATCACTCAACATTAAAACCTCTTTGAAATCAGGTTGAAACCCGTCAAAGTAAGGCTTTAATCAATGCCCATTAACTTTAAAAATGTTTTCAGTATCAGGATCTTTAATATCAACAACTCCAAAAGAATGAACTTTTACAACTGTAAAAGGTCCTATACATCAAGACTTGAGCTTTCCAGGAAATAACATCAATTTGGCGTTGTATAATAAAACTTTTAGTCCATTTTCTAAGTTTTTTTTCAATATCTTTCGATCATGCCATAATTTCCTTTTCTCTTTATAGATCCTATCATTGTGATAAGATGCATTTCAAAACTCTTCCAATAAATTCAATTGCATAGATCTTTTTTCTCCAGCATTCTTCAAATTAAAATTTAACTATTTTATCACCCAATATGTTTTATGCTCCAATTCAACTGTAAATGGCAAGTCTTACCAAACACTAGTCTATAAGGAGACATTCTAATAAGGGTTTTAAAAGCAGTTCTATAAGCCCATAAAGCAGTATCTAATCAAGCAGACCAATCTAATTTATGATTATCCACAGTTTTCTCCAAAATTCTTTTAATTTCATGATTAGACACTTCTGCTAAACCTCTAGTCTGAGGATGATAAGAAGTGGAGATTCTATGAATAATATTATATTTCTAAATTTATCTCTTAATTTATTATTCCTGAAATGGGATCTACCAACAGTTATGATCACTCTCGGCATTCCATACCTTGTAAATATATTTTATTTAAAAATTTTGAAACACTCCGACCATTACATCTGGATAAAGGAACAACTTCAATCCATTTTGAGACATAATCAACAACAACCAATATATATATATCCAAATGAAGGAGTAAATTGTCCCATAAAATCTAATCCCCATACATCAAAAATTTCAACTTCCAAGTTATAATTTAAAGGCATTTCATTTCTTCTAGAGATACTACTTACTCTTTGGCATCGATCACATGATTTAATATATCTAAAAACATCTTTAAAAGGGTAGGACAATAAAATCCCGATTGTAAAATTTTAAAATCAGTTTTATCAACACCAAAATGACCTCCAAATTTAGAATCGTGACATTGTTAAATAATCAAGTTTGTTTCTTCTTGTGGCACACATTTCCTAATAATTAGATCCTTACACTGTTTATAAAGATAGGGCTCATCCCAAAAATAGAATTTTGCATCATATTTAAACTTCTTTTGTTGTTGCCTTGTTAAATCAGGTGGTATAATATCACTTACAATATAATTCACAATATCAGCATACCAAGGTAGATTATTTCCCATAATAGTATAGAGTTGCTCATCAGGAAAAATTTTAGTAATTTATTTTTCAAATTCATATAATTTATCAAAGTCTATTCTGGATAGATGATCAGCTATTTGATTATCAGCTCCCTTCCTATCAACTATCGTAAAATCAAACTCTTACAGAAGAAGTATCCATTTAATAAGTCGAGGTTTCACATACTTCTTTTGCATTAAATATTTGATAGCCGAATGGTCAGTATGCAAAATACTTTTAGCTCCAATTAAATAAGGTCAAACTTTTTCAAAAGCAAACACTAAAGCTAATAATTCTCTTTAAGCTTTGGTATAATTAATTTGAGCCTCATTAAGAGTTTTACTAGCATAGTAAATGACTTTGAAAACTTTATCACGCCTTTGCCCCAATGCTACTCCGATTGGATAATCACTAGCATCACACATAAGTTCAAATGGTTTCTCCCAATCGGGTAAAACATTTATAGGTGCAGTGATTAATTATTCTTTTATTATTTCGAAAGTTCTTAAGCATTCATCATTAAAATCAAACTTTCTATCATTTTCTAAAAGTTGTCATAATGATTTAGTAATTTTAGAAAAATCTTTAATATATCGCCTGTAAAATCGAGCGTGTCCTAAGAAACTTCTCACCTCTCTCATAGTAGTGGCTGGCGGTAATCTCTCAATCACTCTAATTTTAGCAGGGTCGACCACCATACCATGTTCAGATATTATATTCCAAAGCACAATTCCTCCTGCAACCATAAATTGACATTTCTCCCAATTCAGAACTAGATTTGTTTTCTCACAAAGCTCCAAAACTTTTGTTAAGTTTTCTAGGAAAATTTCAGATGAAGTCCCAAATATAGAGAAGTCATCCATAAAAACTTCTATTTCATTATCTATCATACTACTGAAGATAGACATCATACATCTTTGAAATGATGTAGGTGAATTACACATTCCAAAAGACATTCTTCGAAAAGAAAAGGTTCCATAAGGGCTAGTAAATGTTGTCTTTTCTTGTTCCTCAGAAGCAATAGGTTTTTGATGGTAACCAGTATATCCATCCAGAAAATAGTAGTACTTGTGTCCAGCAAGTCTATCTAGCATTTGATCGAGAAAAGGAAGAGTAATCTTTTCTGGTGGCGGCATTTAATTTCTTGTAGTTAATACAAATTTTCCATCCCTTAATTTATCTTGTGGGTATAATTTCATTATATTCATTCACTTCAACAGTCACTCCTCCCTTTTTCAGTACACAATGTATTGGACTTACCCAAACACTATCCAAAATAGGATAAATAATTCCAACATCCAACCATTTTAAAATCTCTTTCTTAACTACTTCTTTCATTATAGGATTTAGTCTCCTTTGCGGCGCTCTATCATGCAAATTAACTCTGTGCTCTCTGGATTTGGGCGCTGACGGCGCCAGAACACTTTTTCCACCATTTTGCTTTTTTTTGCTTTTTTTTGCTCCGGATTTGTTCCTTTTTGCTTTTTTTCATTCCAATCACCTAAAATCATCATACCTGCGACAAATCACGAAAAATACCTTTCTTTAAAGTGCAATATCACCAAAAATGAGTAAAATTAGATAGCAAAAACTGAGAGTGTCCTAAGAAACTTCTCACCTCTCTCATAGTAGTGACTGGCGGTAATCTCTCAATCACTCTAATATTAACAGGTTGACCTCCATACCATGTTCAGATATTATATTCCAAAGCTCAATTCCTCCTGCAACCATAAATTGACATTTCTCTCAATTCAGAACTAGATTTGTTTTCTCACAAAGCTCCAAAACTTTTGCTAAGTTTTCTAGGAAAATTTCAGATGAAGTCCTGAATACAGAGAAGTCATCCATAAAAACTTCTGTTTCATTATCTATCATACTACTGAAGATAGACATCATACATCTTTGAAATGATGTAGGTGCATTACACAGTCCAAAAGGTATTCTTCGAAAAGCAAAGGTTCTATAAGGGCTAGTAAATGTTGTCTTTTCTTGTTCCTCGGGAGCAATAGGTTTTTGATGGTAACCAGTATATCCATCCAGAAAATAGTAGTACTTGTGTCCGCGAAGTCTATCTAAGCATTTGATCCGAAAAAGGAAGAGTAATCTTTTCTGGTGGCGGCATTTAATTTCTTGTAGTTAATACAAAATTTCCATCCATTAATTTATCTTGTGGGTATAATTTCATTATATTCATTCACTTCAACAGTCACTCCTCCCTTTTTCGATACACAATGTATTGGACTTACCCAAACACTATCCAAAATAGGATAAATAATTCCAACGTCCAACCATTTTAAAATCACTTTCTTAACTACTTCTTTCATTATAGGATTTAGTCTCCTTTGCGGCGCTCTATCGTGAAAATTAACTCTGTGCTCTCTGGATTTGGGCGCTGACGGCGCTAGAACACTTTTTCCACCATTTTGCTCTTTTTTGCTTTTTTTGCTCCGGATTCGTTCCTTTTTGCTTTTTTTCACTCCAATCACCTAAAATCATCATAGCTGCAACAAATCACGAAAAATACCTTTCTTTAAAGTGCAATATCACCAAAAAAATGAGTAAAATTAGATGGCAAAAACCGTATATATTTTCAGTGCGTCATTGGGTCAATAATTGTTCATTAGGTCAAAAATTGATAATTTTAAGCAAAATTGACTTTTTGGTAAAAAGTTGATCTACAAGGTCAATGGGTTAGTCATTGGGTTAAGGATTACCATTTTGACCAAAGTTGAATTTTTAGCCAAAAGTTGACCTTTTGGGTCTTTGGGTTGGTCATTGGGTCAGAAACTGACCATTTTGACAAAACTTGTCTTTTTTTGTCAAAAGTTGACTTATTGGGTCAATGGGTGGTCATTACATAAAAAATTAACTATTTTGACAAAAATTGACCTTTTAGTCAAAATTTGACCAATCGGGTCAATGGGTTGGTCATTGTGTCAAGGATTGGCCATTTTGACCAAAGTTGACTTTTTTGTTAGAGATTGACTTATTGGGTCAATAATTGGTCATTAGGTCAAAAATTGACTATTTTGACCAAAATTGACTTTTTGGTCAAAAGTTGACCTATTGGGTTGATAGGTTAGTCATTGGGTCAAGGATTAATCATTTTGACCAAAGTTGACTTTTTGTCAAAAGTTGACCTGTTGGGTTAAGGGATTTGTTGTTGGGTCAGAAATTGACCTTTTTAACCAAAGTTGACCTATTTGGTCAATGGGGTGGTGATTAGGTCAAAAATTGACTATTTTGACCAAAATTAGTTTTTTAGTCAAAAGTTGACTTATTGGGTCAATGGGTTAGTAATTGGGTCAAGGGTTGACCATTTTGACCAAAGATGAATCTTTGATCAAAAGTTGACCTATTGGTTCAACGAGTTTGTCATGGGGACGAGGATATACCATTTTGAACAAGTTGACTTTTTGGTCAAATATTGACTTATTGGGTCAATAATTGGTTATTAGGTCAAAAGTTGACTATATCGACCAAAATTGACATTTTGGTCAAAAGTTCACATATAGGGTCAAGGGCTGGTTATTGGGTCAAGGATTGACCATTTTGACAAAAGTTGACTTTTTGGTCAAAATTTGACCTATTAGGTCAATGAGTTGGTCATCGGGTCAAGAATTGACCGTTTTTTCCAAAGTTGACGTTTTTGTCAGAGATTGACTTATTGGGTTAATAATTGGTCATTAGGTCAAAATTTGACGATTTTGACCAAAATTGACTTTTTGGTAAAACGTTGATCTATTGGGTCAGTGGGTTGGTCATTGCGTCAAGGATTTACCATTTTGACTAAAGTTCACTTTTGGTCAAAAGTTGACCTATTGGGTCAATGAGTTGTTCATTTGGTTAAGGATTGACCATTATGACCAAAGTTGACTTTTTGGTTAGAGATTGACTTATTGGGTCAATAATTGGTCATTAGGTCAAAAATTGTTTATTTTGACCAAAATTAACTTTTTGTTCAAAAGTTGACCTATTGGGTCAATGAGTTGGTCATTGGGTCAAGAATTGACTAATTTTACCAAAGTTCACTTTTTAGTCAAAAGTTGACCTACTGGATTAATGAGATTGTCATTGGGTTAGAAATTGAACAATTTTACCAAAGTTAACTTGTTGGTCAAAAGTTGAACTATTGGGTCAATGGGTGGTCATTAGGTCAAAAATTGACTATTTTGACCAAAAATAACTTTTTTGCTCAGAATTTGACCTATTGGGCCATAGCTTGGTCATTGGGTCAAGGATTGGCCATTTTGGCCAAAGTTGACTTTTTTGTCAAAAGTTGACCTATTGGGTCAATGGATTAACCATTTTGACTAAAGTTGACTTTTTGGTCAAAAATTGACTATTGGTCAATGGGTTGGTCACTGGGTCAAGGATTAACCATTTTGACCAAAGTTGACTTTTTGGTCAGAGATTGACTTATTGGGTCAATAATTGGTCACTAGGCCGAAATTGACTATTTTAACTAAAATTGAATTTTTGGTCAAAAGTTGACCCACTTGGGACAATGAGGTTGTCGTTGGGTCAGAAGTTGACCATTTTGATGGAAGTTAATTTTTTGGTCAAAAGTTGACCTATAGGATCAATGGGTCGAACATTGGGTCAAGGATTGACCATTTTGACAATATTTGACTTTTTGGTCAAAAGTTGACCTTATTGATCTATGGGTAGGTCATTGGGTTAGAAATTGACCATTTTGACCAAAGTTGACTATTTGGTCAAAAGATGACCTATTGGGTCAATTGGGTGGTCATTATGTTAAAAATTGACTATTTTTACCAAAGCTGACTTTTTGTCAAAAGTTGACCTATTTGGTCAATGGGTTGGTCATTAGGTTAAGGATCGACCATTTTGACCAAAGTTAAATTTTTGGTCAAAAGTTAACCTATTAGGTCAATGGGGTGGTCATTAGGTCAAAAATCAAAAAATTTTGACCAAAAATGTCTTTTTGGCTTTTAACCTATTGGGTCAATGGGTTGGTCATTGGGTCAAGGATCGTCAGCATTTCGACCAAAGTCGACTTTTTGATCAAAAGTCGATCTATTATCGATGAGTGGTCATTAGGTTAAAGATCGACTATTTAGCACTAAAGTTGAGTTTTTGGTCAAAAGATGACCTATTAGGTTAATGGGTTAGTCATTGGATCGTGAAATTGACCATTTGACCAAACTTGAATTTTTGGTCAAAAGTTGACCTATTGGGTCAATGGGTTGGTCATTAGAGTTAAGGATCGACCATTTTTTCCAAAGTTAACTTTTTCGTCAAAATTCGACTATTGGGTCAATGCGGCTAGTCATATAGATCGAAAATTGAACATTTTGACCAAAGTCGACTTTTGGTCAATGTTGACATATCAAGTCGATCAGGTAGTCATTAGGTCGAAAATCGACTATTTCTGACCAAAAGTCGCTTTTACTCAAAAGTTGATATATTGGGTCATTGGGTCAATTATTGACCATTTTTATCATAGCTGACTTTTTGTTCAAAATTTGACCTATTAGGTCAATGGGTTGGTCATTGGGTCAAGGATTTATCATTTTGACCAAAATTGACTTTTTGGTCAGAGGTTGACTTATTGGGTCAATAATTGGTCATTAGGACAAAAATTGACTATTTTGACCAAAATTGATTTTTTTGTCAAAAGTTGACCCATTGGGTCAATGGGGTGGTCATTGGGTCAAAAATTAACTATTTTAACCAAAGTTGACATTTTTGGTCAAAAGTTAACCTATTGGGTCAATGGGGTGTCATTAGGACAAAAATTGACTATATTGACCAAAATTGACCTATTTAGTCAATGGGTTGGTCAAGGATAGACCATTTTGACCAAAGTTGTCATTTTGGTCAAATGTTGACTTAATGGGTCAATGGGTTGGTTATTGGGTCAAAAATTGACCATTTTAACTAGAGTTGACTTTTTGGTCAAAAGTTAACCAATTGGGTCAATGTGTATGTCATTGTGTCAAGATTAACTATTTTGACCAAAATTTACATTTTGGTCAAAGGTTGACTCTATCAATTGGATCAATACAACGGCCGATCATTACTTCAAATTAATCACTTTTGACCAAAATTGACTTTTTGGTCAAACGTTGACCTATTTGATCAATAAGTTGGTTATTTGGTCAAGGATTGGACATTTTGGCCAAAGTTGACTTTTTGGTCAAAAGTTGACCTATTGGGTCAAAGAGTTGGTACTTGGGTCAAGGATTGACCATTTTGACCAAAGTTTACTTTTTGGTCAAAAGTTGACCTATTGGGTCAATGAGGTGTTCATTAGGTCAAGGAGTGACCATTTTGACTAAAGTAGACTTTTTTTTTAAAAGTTGACCTATTGGATCAAAAAGTCGGACATTAGGTCAAGAATTTACCATTTTGAAAATTTGTCTTTTTGGTCAAAAGTTGACCTACGGATCAATGGGTAAGTCATTGGGTCAGAAATTGACCTTTTTGACCAAAGTTGACTTTTTGGTCAAAAGTTGACCTATTGGGTCAATTAAGTGTTTATTATATAAAAAATTGACTATTTTGACCAAAGTTGACTTTTTGTTCAAAAGTTGACTTAATGGGTCAATGGTTTGGTCATTAGATCAAGGATTGACCCTTTTGACCAAAGTTGACTCTTTGGTCTTTGGGTCAGAAATTAACCATGTTGGCCAAAGCTGGCCTTTTTGTCAAAAGTTCATCTATTTGGTCAATGGGGGGGTCATTAGGTCAAAAATTGACTATTTTGACCGAAATTGACTTTTTGGTCAAAAATTGACCTATTTAGTCAATGGGTTGGTCATTATGATTGACCATTTTGACCAAAGTTGTCTTTTTGGTCAAAAGTTGACCTATTGGGTCAATGGGTTGATTTTTGTGTCAGAAATTGACCATTTTAACTGAAGTTGAATTTTTGGTCAAAGTTGACCTATTTGGTAAATGGGGTGGTTGTTAGGTTAAAAATTAACTATTTCGACCAAAATTTACTTTTTTGTCAAAAGTTGAGCGATTGGGTCAATGGTTATGTCGTTGTGTCATGGATTGACCATTTTGACCAAAATTCACATTTTGGTCAAAAGATGACCCATTGGGTCAATGGGGAGGTCATTAGGCAAAATTTGACTATTTTGACAAAAATTAACTTTTTGGTCAAAAGTTAATTTATTCGGCCAATGAGTTTGTTATTTGGTTAAGGATTGACCATTTTTACCAAAGTTGACATTTTGGTAAAAAGTAGACCTATTGGGTCAATGGGTTGTTCATTAAGTCAAGGATTGACCATTTTGATTAAAATTGATTTTTTGGTAAAAGTTAACCTACTGGGTCTATTGGTTGGTCATTGGGTCATGATTGACCCTTTTGACCATAGTTGACTTTTTGGTCAAAAGTTGACCTATTAGGTCAATGGGTTGGTCATTGGGTCAAGGATTGACCATTTTAACCAAAGTTGACTTTTTGGTCAAAAGTTAACCAATTGGATCAATGGGTTGGTCATTGGGTCAGAAATTGAGCATTTTTACCAAAGTTGACTTTTTGGTCAAAAGCTGATATATGGGTCAATGAGTGGGTCATTGCGTCAAGGATTGACCATTTTGCCCAAAGTTGACTTTTTAGTCAAAAGTTGACTTTTTGGGTCAATGAGGTGGTTATTGGTCAAGGAGTGACCATTTTGACCAAAGTAGACTTTTTGGTCACAGATTGACTTATTGGGTCAATAATTGGTCATTATGTCGAAAATTGACTTTTTTTTACCAAAATTGACCTTTTGATCAAAAGTTGACCTATTGGGTTAATGGGTTGGTCATTGGTTCAATGATTGATCATTTTGACCAAAGTTGACTTTTTGGTCAAAAGTTAACCTATTTGGTCAATGGGTTGGTAATTGGTTCAAAGATTGACCATTTTGACCAAAGTTTACATTTTGGTCAGAAATTGACTTATTGGGTCAAAAAATGGTCATTATGTTGAAAATTTGACTATTTTGACCAAAATTGACTTTTTGGTCAAAAGTTGACCTATTGGGTCATTGGATCAAGGATTAACCATTTTGACCAAGGTTGACTTTTTGGTCAAAAGTTGACCTACTAGGTCAATGGGCTGGTCATTGGGTCAGAAATTGATCATTTTAATCAAAGTTGATTTTTTTATCAAAAGTTGACATATATGGTCAATGGTTGGTCGTTAGGTTAAAATTGACTATTTAGACCAAAATTGACTTCTTGGTTAAAAGTTGACCTATTGGTTCAATTCGTATGTCACTTGTTCAAAGATTGACCATTTTGACCAAAGTTGACATTTTGGTCAAAAGTTGACCTATAGGGTCAATTGGTTGTACATTGGTTCTAGGATTGACCATTTTGACCAAAGTTGACTCTTTGGTCATAAGTTGACCGATTGGATCATTGGGTTGGTCATTGAGTCAGAAATTAACAATTTTGACCAAAGTTAACTTTTTGGTCAAAAGCTGACCTTTTGGGTCAATGGGGTGGTCATTAGTTCAAAAATTGTCTATTTTCACCAAAATTGAGTATTTTCACCAAAATTGACTTTTTGGTCAAATGTTGACCTATTCGGTCAATCGGTTGGTCATTGGGTCAAGGATTCACCATTTCGACCGAAGTTGACTTTTTTGGCAGAGATTGACTTATTGGGTCAATATTTGGTCATTAGGTCAAAAATTGATTATGTTGATTAAAATTGACTTTTTGGTAAAAATTTGACCTACTAGGTCAATGGTTTAGTCATTGGGATAAGGATTAACCATTTTGACCAAAGTTGACTTTTTAGTCAAAAGTTGACCTATTGGGTCTATGAGTTGGTCATTGGGTCAGAAACTGACCATTTTGACAAAACTTGACTTTTTGGTCAAAAGTTTACTTATTGGGTCAATGGGTGGTCATTACGTCAAAAATTGACTATTTTGACCAAAATTAACCTTTTAGTCAAAATTTAACCTATCGGGTTAATGGATTGGTCATTGTGTCAAGGATTGGCCATTTTAACCAAAGTTGACTTTTTTATCAGAGAATTACTTTTGGGTCAATAATTGGTCATTAGTTCAAAAATTGACTATTTTGACCAAAATTGACTTTTTGGTCAAAAGTTGACCTATTGGATAATGGATTGGTCATTGGGTCGAGGATTGATCATTTTGACCGAAGTTGACTTTTTGTTCAAAGGTTGGCCTACTGGGTCAATGGGTTAGTCGTTAAGTCAAAAATTGACCATTTTAACCAAAGTTGACCTATAGGGTCAATGGGGTGGACATTAGGTTAAAAACTGACTATTTTGACCAAAGTAGACTTTTTGGTCAAAAGTTGACCTATTGGGTCAATGAGTTGGTCATTGGGTCAGGGATTGACCATTTTGAACAAGTTGACTTTTTGGTAAGAGATTGACTTATTGGGACAATAATTGGTCATTAGGTCAAAAATTGACTGTTTTGACAAAAATTCACTTTTTGGTAAAAAGTTGACTAGGGTTAATGAGTTAGTCATTGCGTCAAGCATTAACCATTTTGATCATACTTAACATTTTGGTCAAAAATTGACCTATTGGGTCATTGGGTCAGAATATGACCATTTTGACCAAAGTTGGCTCTTTGGTCAAAAGTTAACGTATTAGGTCCATGGGGTGGTCATTTGGTCAAAAATTGACTATATCGACCAAAATTGACTTTATGGTTAAAAGTTAACATATTGGCTCAATGGATTGGTCAGTGAATCAATGACTTACCATTTTGACCAAAGTTGACTTTTTGGTCAAACGTTGACCTTTTGGGTTAATGGGTTAGGCATTGGGTCAAGCATTGAGCATTTTGACCAAAGTTGACGTTTTGGTCATAGTTTGGCTTATTGGGTCAAAAATCGATCATTAGATCAAAATTTAACAATTTTGACCAAAATTGACTTTTTAGTCAAAGTTAATCTATTGGGTCAGTGGGTTGGTCATTGCGTCAAGGATTTATCATTTTAAATAAAGTTGACTTTTTGGTCAAAAGTTGACCTATTAGGTCAATGGGTTGGTCTTTGGGTCAAGGATTGACCATTATGACCAAAGTTAACTTTTGGGTTAGAGATTAACTTATAGGGTCAATAAATGGTCATTAGGTCAAAAATTAGCTATTTGTTCAAAGGTCAACCTAATGGGTCAACGAGTTGGTCATTGGGTCAAGAATTGTCCATTTTGACCAAAGTTCACTTTTAGGTCAAAAGTTGACCTACTGGATTAATGGGTTAGTCACTGGGTCAGAAATTGAAAATTTTGAACAAAGTTGACTTTTTGGTCAAAAGTTAACCTATTGGGTCAATGGGTGGTTATTAGGTAAAAAATTGACTATTTTGACCAAATATGATTTTTTGTTCAAAAGTTGACATATTAGGTCATGGATAGGTCATTGGGTCAAGGATTGACCATTTTGACTAAAGTTAACTTTTTGGTCAAAAATTGACCTATTGGGTCAATGGGTTTGTCATTGGGTTAAGGATTGACCATTTTAACCAAAGTTGACTTTTTGGTCAGAGATTGACTAATTGGGTGAATAATTGGTCATTAGGCTAAAAATTGACTATTTTGACCAAAATTGAATTTTTGGTCAAAACTTCACCCATTTGGGTAACGGGGTGGTCGTTGAGTTAGAAATTGACTATTTTAACCAAAGTTGACTTTTTAGTCAAAACTTGGTTTTTTGGGACAATGGGTTGGTCATTGGGTCAAGGATATACCATTTTGAACAAGTTGACTTTTTGGTCAGAGATTGACTTATTGAGTCAATAATTGGTTATTAGGTCAAAAATTGACTATTTTGACCAAAATTAACTTTTTGGTCAAAAGTTGACCAATTGGGTCAATGGGTTGGTCCTTGGGTCAAAGATTTACCATTTTGATCGAAGTTGACTTTTTGTCTAAAGTTGACCTATTGGGTCAACGGGTTGGTCAATGGGTTGGTCATTAAGTAAAAAATTGACCATTTTAACTAAAGCTGGCTTTTGGGTCAAAAGTAGACCTATTGGGTCACTAGGGTGGTCATTAGTTCACAAATTGATTATTATGACTAAAATTGACTATTTGGTCAAAAGTTGACCAATTAGGTTGATGGGATGGTCATTGGGTAAGGATTGAGCATTTTGACAAAGTTGATTTTTTGTTCAAAAGTTGACATATTTGGTGAATGGGTTGGTCATTGGGTTAAGATTGTCAAATTTGACCAAAGTTGACTATTTGGTCAGAGATTGACTTATTGGGTCAATAATTGATCATTAGGTCAAAAATTGACTATTTTGACCAAATTTGACTTTTTTTGACCAAAAGTTAACTTTGGTCATAATGGTCAAAGGATTGACCCAATAATGGATTAGTCATTGAGTTAAGGATTGATCATTTTGACCAAAGTTGACTTTTTTGGTCAAAAGTTGACCTATTGGGTCAATGGGTTAGTCGTTGGGTCAGAAATTGGCTATTTTAACCAAAGTGAACCTATTGAGTCGATGGGTTGGTCATTAGGTCAAAAATTGACTATTTTGACGACAATTGACTTTTTGTTCAAAAGTTGACCTATTGAATCAATGGGTTGGTCATTGGGTCAAGGATTGACCATTTTAACCAAGGTTGATTTTTTGATTAAAAGTTGACCTATTGGTTCAATGGGTTGGTCATGGTTCAAGGATATATCATTTTGAACAAGTTGAATTTTTGGTCAGAGATTGCCTTATTGGGTCAATAATTGGTCATTAGGTCAAAAAATTATTATATCGACCCAAATTGACTTTTTGGTCAATAGTTCACATATTGGGTCAAGGGTTGTTCATTCGGCCAAGGATTGATATGTTGACCAAAGTTGACCTTTTGGTCGAAAGTTGACTCATTAGATTGATACGTTGGACATTGGGTCAAGGATTGACCATTTTGACCAAAGTTGACTATTTGGTCAGAGATTGACTTATTGGGTGAATAATTGGTCATTATGCCAAAAATTGAATATTTTGACCAAAATTGATTTTTTGTCAAAAGTCGGCCCATTTGGGACAATGGGGTTGTCGTTGGGTTAGAAGTTGACCATTTTTATCAAAGTTGACTCTTTTTTCAAAAGTTAACCTATTGGATCAATGGGTCGGACATTGGGTCAGGGATTGACCATTTTGACAAAATTTGACTTTTTGGTCAAAAGTTGACCTCTTGGATCAATGGGTAGGTCAATAGGTCAGAAATTGACCATTTTGACCAAAGTTGATTATTTGGTCAAAAGTTGACCTATTAGGTCAATCGGGTGGTCATTATGTAAAAAAATGACTATTTTGACAAAAGATGACCTTTTGGTCAAAAGTTAACCTATTGGGTCAATGGGTTGGTCATTGGGTGAATGATTGACCATTTTGACCAAAGTTAACTTTTTGGTTAAAAGTTGACCTATTAGATTAATGGGTTAGTCATTTGGTCAAAAATTTACCATTTTAACCAAAGTTGACTTTTTGCTCAAAAGTTGACCTATTGGGTCAATGGGGTGGTCATTAGGTCAAAAATTAAAAATTTTGACCAAAAATGTCTTTTTGGTTAAAAGTTGACATATTGGGTCAATGTGTTGGTCATTGGGTCAAGGATTGACCATTTTTACCAAAATTGACTTTTTTTGTCAAAAGTTAACCTATTAGGTCAATGGGTTGGTCATTGGGTCAGAAATTGACCATTTTGACGAAAGTTGACTTTTTGGTCAAAAGTTGACCGATTAGGTCAATTAGGTGGTCTTTAGGTCAAAAATAAACTATTTTGACCAAAAGTGACTTTTTGGTCAAAAGTTGACCTATTGGGTTAATGGTTTTGCCATTGGGTCAAGGATTGACCATTTTGACTAAAGTTGACTTTTTGATCAAAACTTGTCCTATTAGGTCAACGATTGACCATTTTGACTAAAATTGACTTTTTAGTCAGAGATTGACTATGGGGTTAATAATTAATCATTCGGTCAAAAATTGATTATTTTGACCAAAACTGAATTTTTCGTCAAAAGTTAACCCATTGTATCGATGGAGTTGATCATTTCGTCGAAATTGATCATTTCGACCAAAGTAGACTTTTTGGTTAAAAGATGATCTATTAGATTGATGGGTTGGTCATTGGGTCAGAAATTGATCATTTTGACCAAACTTAACTTTTTGGTCAAAAGTTGACATATTGGGTCAATGGGTTGGTCATTGGGTCAAGGATTGGCCATTTTGACCAAAGTTGATTTTTTGGTCAGAGATTGACTAACTCGGTCAAAATTTTGTCATTAGGTAAAAAATTGACTATTTTGACCAAAATTGAAGTTTTCGTGAAAAGTTGACCCATTTGGGTAACTGGGTGGTCGCTGGGTTAGAAATTGAAATTTTGACCAAAGTTGACTTTTGGTCAAAATTTGATTTATTGGGTCAATGAGTTTTTCTTTGGGTCAAGGATATACCATTTTGAACAAGTTGACTTTTTGGTCTAAAGATGACTTATTGGGTCAACGAGCTGGTCAATGGATTGGTCATTGAGTCAGAAATTGACCATTTTAACCAAAGCTGACATTTGGGTCAAAATTTGACCTATTGGGTCAATGGGGGGTCATTAGTTCAAAAATTAACTATTATGGCCAAAATTGACTTTTTGGACAAATGTTGACCAATTGGGTTAAAGGGATGGTCATTGAGTCAAAGATTAACCATTTTGACCAAAGTTTTTTTTTTGTTCAAAAGTTGACCTATTTGGTGAATGGGTTGGTCATTGGGACATGGATTGACCATTTTGACCAAAGTTGACTATTTAGTTAGAGATTGACTTATTGTATCAATAATTGGTCATTAGGTCGAAAATTGATTTATTTTGACCAAAATTAACTTTTGGTCAAAAGTTGACCTATTGGGTTAATGAGTTGGTCATTGGATTCGAGGATTGATCATTTTGACGAAAGTGACTTTTGGTCGAAATTTGACCCGATTAGATCGATGGGTTAGTCATTAGGTCAAAATTGAGTCAGTTCAACCAAAGTTGACCTATTGGGTCGATGGGGTGGTCATTAGGTTAAGAATTGACTATATTGACCAAAATTGACTTTTTGGTCGAAAGTTATTCATTGGTTCGATGAGTTGGTCATTGGGTCGAGGATTGACTACATTTTACCACGATTGACTTTTTGGTGAAGTAGACCTATTGGTTCAATGGGTTGGTCATGAGGTCAAAGATATACCATTTTGTGCAAGTTGACTTTTTTGTTAGAGATTGACTTATTGGGTCAACAATTGGTCATTAGGTCAAAAAATGACTATATCGACCAAAATTGACTTTTTGGTCAATAGTTCACATATTGTGTCAAGTGTTGATCACTGGGTCAAGGATTGACCATTTTGACCAAAGTTTACTTTTTGGTCAAAAGTTGACCTATTGGGTCAATGGGTTTGACATTGGGTCAAGGATTGACCATTTTGACCAAAGTTGACGTTTTTGTCAGAGATTGGCTTATTGGGTCAGTAATGGGTCATTTGGTCAAAATTTCATGATTTTAACTAAAACTGACTTTTTGGTCAAAAGTTGATCTATTGGGTCAGTGGGTTGGTCATTGCGTCAAGGATTTACAATTTGGCCAAATTTAACTTTTTGGTCAAAATTTGACCTATTGGGTCAATGGTTTGGTTTGGTCAAGGATTGGCCATTGTGACCAAAGTTGACTTTTTGGTCAGAGATTGACTTATTTGGTCAATAATTGGTCATTAGGTCAAAAATTGGTTATTTTGACCAAAATTGACTTTTTGTTCAATAGTTAACCTTTTCGGTCAATGAGTTGGTCATTGGGTCAAGAATTGACCATTTTTACCAAAGTTACTTTTTCGCAAAAGTTGTCCTCTGGGATTAATAGGTTTGTCATTGGTTCAAAAATTGAACAATTTGATCAAAGTTGACTTTTTGGTCAAAAGTTGACCTATTGGGTTAATGGGTGGTCATTAGATCAAAAATTGACTATTTTGACCAAAATTAACTTTTTGTTCAAAAGTTGACTTTTTGGGTCATGGGTTGGTCAGTAGGTCAAGGATTGACCATTTTAATCAAAGTTAACTTTTTGGTCTAAAGTTGACCTATTTGTCAATGGGTTGAACATTTTGACCAAAGTTGACTTTTTAGTCAAAAGTTGACATATTGGGTCAATGGGTTTGTCATTGCGTCAAGGATTGACCATTTTGACCAAAGTTGACTTCTTAATCAGAGAGTGACTTATTTGGTCAATAATTGTTCATTAGGCCAAAAATTAACTATTTTGATCAAAATTAAATTTTTGGTCAAAAGTTGACCCGTTAGGGACAACGGAGTCGTCATTAGGCCAGAAGTTGACCATTTTGATCAAAGTTGACTTTTTTATCAAAAGTTGACTTATTGGATGATTGGGTCGAGGATTTACCATTTTGAAAATTTGACTTTTTGGTCAAAAGTTGACCTATTGGATCAATGGGTAGGTCATTGGGTCAAAAATTGACCATTTTGACCAAAGTTAACTTTTTGGTCAAAAGGTGGCCTATTGGATCAATTGGGTGTTCATTTCGTAAAAAATTGATTATTTTGACCAAAGCTGACTTTTTGGTCAAAAGTTGACCTATTAGGTAAATGGGTTGGTCATTGGGTCAAGGATTGACCCTTTTGACCAAAGTTAACTCTTGGGTCATTGGGTCAAAAATTAACCATGTTGACCAAAGCTGACTTTTTTGTCAAAAGTTCATATATTGGGTCAATGGGGTGGTCATTAGGTCAAAAATTGATTATTTTGACCAAAATTGACTTTTTGGTCAAAAGTTGACCTATTTAGTTAATGAGTTGAACATTAGGTCAAGGATTGACCATTTTGATGAAAGTTGTCTTTTCGGTGAAAAGTTGACCTATTGGGTCAATGGGTTGGTTATTGGGTCAGAAATTGACAATTTTAACTAATGTTGACTTTTTTTGCAAAAGTTCAACTCTTAGGGAAATGGGGTGGTTGTTTGGTTAAAAATTAACTATTTTGACCAAAATTTACTTTTTTTGTCAAAAGTTGACCAATTAGGTCAATGGGTGTGTCATTATGTCAAGGATTTACCATTTTGACCAAAATTTAGATTTTGGTTAAAAGTTGACCCATTGAGCCAATGGGGTGGTCATTTGGTTAAAAATTGACTATTTTGACCAAAATTAACTTTTTGGTCAAAAGTTGACCTACTGGGCCAATGGGTTGGTTATTTGGTTAATGATTGACAATTTTGACCAAAGTTGTCTTTTTTATAAAAAGTAGACCTATTGGGTAAATGGGTTAGTCATTGGGTCAAGGATTGATCATTTTGACTAAATTGACTTTTTGGTCAAAAGTTGACCTATTGGGTCAATTGGTTGGTCATTGGGTCATGGATTGACCATTTTGACCATAGTTGACTTTTTGGTCAAAAGTTGACCTATTGGATCAATGTGTTGGTCATTAGGTCAAGAATTAACCATTTTGACCAAAGTTGACTTTTTGGTCAAAAGTTGACCAAATGGATCAATGGATTGGTCATTGGGACATAAATTAAGTATTTTTACCAAAGTTGACTTTTTAGTCAAAAGCTGACATGTTGGGTAAATGAGTGAGTCATTAGGTCAAGGATTGACCATTTTAACCAAGTTGACTTTTTGGACGAAAGTAGACCTTTTGGGTCAACGAGGGGTCAATGGTCAAGCAGTCACAAGGAGTGGCCATTTTGACTAAAGTAGACTTTTTGGTCACGAATTGACTTATTGGGTCAATAATTAGTCATTATGTTAAAAATTACCTTTTTTACAAAAATTGACCTTTTGGTCAAAAGTTCACCTATTGGGTCAATGGGTTGGTCATTGGTTCAATGATTGATCATTTTGACCAAAGTTGACTTTTTGTCGAAAAGTTGACCTATTTGGTCAATGGGTTAGTAATTGGGTCAAGGATTGACCATTTTGATAAAAGTTTACATCTTGGTCAGAGACTGACTTATTCGGTCAAAAAATGGTCATTAGGTCGATAATTTGACCATTTTGACCAAAATTGACTTTTTAGTCAAAAGTTGACCTATTGGGTCATTGAGTCAAGATTAACCAATTTGACAAAAGTTGACTTTTTGGTCAAAAGTTGACCTATTAGGTCAATGGGTTGGTCATTGGGTCAGAAATTCACAATTTTAACAAAAGTTGACTTTTTGATCAAAAGTTGACATATTGGTAAATGGGTGATCATTAGGTTAAAATTGACTTTTTAGACCAAAATTTACTTTTTGCTCAAAAGTTGACCTGTTGGGTCAATGTATATGTCACTGGTTCAAGGATTGACCATTTTTACCAAAGTTGACATTTTGGTCAAAAGTTGACCTTTTGGGTCATAAGTTAATCGATTGGATCAATGGGTTTGTCATTGGGTCAGAAATTGACCATTTTGACCAAAGTTAGCTTTTTTGTCAAAAGTTGACCTTTTGGGTCAATGGGGTGGTTATTAGGTCAAAAATTGACTATTTTCTCCAAAATTGACTTTTTGGGTCAAAAGTTGACCTATTTGGTCATTTGGTTAGTCTTTGGGTCAAGGATTGACCATTTCGATCAAAGTTGACTTTTTGGTCAGAGATTGACTTATTGGGTCAATAATTGGTCATTAGGTCAAAAATAGATTATTTTGACTAAAATTGACTTTTTGGTAAAAAGTTGACCTACTAGGTCTATGGGTTAGTCATTAGGCTAAGGATTAACCATTTTTATCAAAGTTGACTTTTTAGTCAAAAGTTGACATATTGGGTCTATGGGTTGGTCATTGGGTCAGAAACTGACCCTTTTGACAAAACATGACTTTTTGGTCAAAAGTTGACTTATTGGGTTAATTGGTATTCATTACGTCAAAATTTGACTATTTTGATCAAAATTAACCTTTTAGTAAAAATTTGATTTATCGGGTCAATGGGTTTGTCATTGTGTCAAAGATTGGCCATTTTGACCAAAGTTGACTTTTTTGTCAGAGATTGACTTATTGGGTCAATAATTGGTCATTGGGTCAAAATTTTACTTTTTTTTGACAAAAAATGACTTTTTGGTCAAAAGTTGACCTTTTGGGCTAATGGGTTGGTCATTGGGTCAAGGAATGATCATTTTGACCAAAGTTGACTTTTGTTCAAAAGTTGGCCGAGTGGGTCAATGGGTTAGTCGTTAAGTCAGAAATTGACCATTTTAACCAAAGTTGACCTATTGGGTCAATGAAGTGGTTATTTGGTAAAAAAGTATCTATTTTGACCCAAGTAGACTTTTGGTCAAAAGTTGACCTATTGGGTCAATGGGTTGGTTGTTGGGTCAGAGATTAACCATTTTGACAAAGTTGACTTTTTAGTTAGAGATTGACTTCTTTGGATTCGATAATTAGTCATAGGTCGAAATTGGCTATTTTGACTAAAATTGACTTTTTGGTAAAAGTTTACCTTACCAAGTCGATGGGTTAATCATTGTGTCGACATTAACCATTTTGACAAAGTTAACTTTGGTCAAACATGACACCTACTTGAGATTCGATGTGTTGGTCATTGGGTCGAATACTAGTCGAATTTTGACGAGAGTTGACTTTTGGTCAAAGTTAACGTATTGGGTCCATGGGGTGGTCATTCGGTTAAAATTAAGCTATATCGACCAAAATTGACGGTCGAAAGTTTACATATTGGGTCGATGGGTTAGTCGATTGGTCATGAATCGACCATTTTGACCAAAGTCAACTTTTTGGTCAAAAGTTGATCTGTTCGAGTTAATGGGTTAGGCATTGGGTCAAGAATTGAGCATTTGGACCAAAGTTGACGTTTTGGTCAGAGTTTGGCTTATTGGGTCAATAATTTGTAATTAGATCAAAATTTAACAATTTCAACCAAAATTGACTTTTTAGTCAAAGTTGATCTATTTGGTTAGTGGGTTGGTCATTGCATCAAGGATTTACCATTTGGACCAAAGTTTACTTTTTGGTCAAAAGTTGACCTATTGGGTAAATGGGTTGGTCTTTGGGTCAAGGATTGACTATTATGACCAAAGTTGACTTTTTGGTCAAAGATTAACTTATTGGGTCAATAATTAGTCATTAGGTCAAAAATTAGCTATTTTAAAAAAAAATTGACTTTTTGTTCAAAAGTTGACCTATTGGGTCAAAGAGTTGGTCATTGGGTCAGGAATTGACCATTTTAACCAAAGTTCACTTTTTGGTTAAAAGTTGACCTATTGGATTAATGGGTTTGTCATTAGGGCAAAAATTGAAAATTTTGACCAAAGTTGACTTTTTGGTCAAAAGTTAACCTATTGGGTAAATGGGTGGTCATTAGATTAAAAATTGACCATTTTGACCAAAGATGACTTTTTGGTCAAAACTTGACCTAATGGGTCAATGGGTGGGCATTATGTCAAAAATTGACAATTTTGACCAAAATTGACTTTTTGGTCAAAAGTTGACTTATTGGATCAATGAGTTTGTCATTAGGTCAAGGATTGACCATTTTGATCAAAGTTGAATTTTTGGTCGAGATCGACTTATCAGATCAATAATTGGTCATTAGATCAAAAATGTACTATTTTGACCAAAATTGAATTTTTGGTGAAAGGTAAACTCATCGGCGGTCATCTGGGTCAAAAATTAACATTTTGTCGCAAAGTTGTCTTTTTTGGTCAAAAGTTGACCAATTCGGTGAATGAGTTGGCATCAGACCGAATGAGCTGGTCATCGGGTCGAAGGATCGACCATTTCGAACAAAGTCGACTTTTTAGTCGAGAGATTGACTTATTGGGTCAATAATCGGTTGATTAGATCAAAAATTAACTATTTTGACCAAAATTAACATTTTGGTTAAAAGTTGACCTATTAAGTTAATGGGTTAGTCATTAGATCAAAATTGACCATTTCGGCAAAGTTTCGACTTGATCAAAGTTATCTGTTAGGTCATTTGGTAAGTGACCAAGATTGACGCATGTCGATTGATTGACAGTAAGTGTCTATGGGTTGGTCATTGGGTCAAGGATTGACCAATTTTACCAAAGTTGACTTTTTGATCAGATATTGTCTTATTGGGTCAATAATTGGTCATTATGTCAAAAATTGATTATTTTGGTCAAAAGTTGTCCTATTGGGTCCATGGGTTGGTCATTGGGTCAAGGATTGACCATTTTGACCAAAGTTGACTTTTTGGTCAAAAGTTGACCTATTGGGTTAATGGATTGGTCAGTAGGTCAAAAATTGTCAATTTTGACAAAAATTAAATTTTGTCAAAACTTGTCCTTTTGGGTCAACGGGTTGTTCATTGGGTCAAAGATTGACCATTTTGACCAAAGTTGACTTTTTGGTCAAAAGTAGACATATTGGGTCAGTGGGTTGGTCATTGAGTAAAAGATTGAAAATTTAGACCAAAGATGACATTTTGGTCAAAGATTGACTTATTGGGTCAATAATTGGTCATTAATTCAAAAATTAACTATTTTGACCAAAATTGACTTTTTGGTCGAAAGTTGAGCTATTAGGCTAATGGGTTTGACTTGGGTCAAGGATTGAGCATTTTTACTTAAGTTAAGTTTTTGGTTAGAGATTGACTTGCTGGGTCAATAATTGGTCAATAGGTCAAAAATTAACTATTTTGATGAAAATTGACTTTTTGGTCAAAAGTTGAACTATTGGGTCAATGGGTTGGTCATTAGGTTAAGGATTGATATTTTTGACCAGAGTTGATTTTTTGGTTAAAAGTTGACCTATTGGGTTAATGGGCTGGTCATTGTGTTTAGGATTGACCATTTTAACCAAACTTGAGTTTTTGGTCAGAGATTAACATATTGGGTCAAAAATTGGTCATTAGGTAAAAAAATGATTAATTTGACCAAAATTAAATTTTGGTTTAAAAGTTGAACTGTTCGTTCAATGGGGTTGTCATTGTGTCAGAAATTGACCATTTTGACCAAACTTGACTTTTAGGTCAAAAGTTGACCTATTGGGTCAATGGGTTGGTCATTGGGTCAAGGATTGACCATTTTGACCAAGGATAAATTTTTGTTCAGAGATTGACTTATTGGGTCAATAATTGTTCATTAGGTCAAAAATTGATTATTTAGACCAAAATTAAATTTTTGGTCAAATGTTGACCCTTTGGGTCAATGGGGTGATCATTGTGTCAGAAATTGACCTCTTTGACCAAAATTGTCATTTTGGTCAAAACATGACCTATTTCGGTCAATGAGGTGATCATTATGTCAAAAATTGACAATTTTGACTAAAATTGCCTTTTTGGGCAAAAGTTGATCTATTGGATCAATGGATTATTCATTGGGTCAAGGATTGACCATTTTGGCCAAAGTTGACTTTTTGTCAAAAGTTGACCTAGTCGATGGGTTGGTCATTAGGTCAAGGATTGACCATTTTGACCAAAGTTGACTTTTTTGTTAGAATTTCACTTACCAGGTCAATAATTAGTCATTAGGTCAAAATTGACTATTTGGACCAAAATTGACTTTTTGGTCAAAAGTTAACCTATTGGGTGAATGGGTTGGTCATTGAGTCAAGGATCGATAATTTCTGCCAGAAGTTGACTTTTTGGTCGAAAGTCGACCTATCAGATTGACAGGTTGATCAATTAGTCAAGGATTGACCATTTTAACCAAAGTTGACTTTTTAGATAGAGATTTACTTATTGGGTCAATAATTGGTCATTAGGTCAAAAATTGATTATTTTGACAAAAAATGCTTTTTTGGACAAAAATTGACCCTTTGGGTCAATGGGGTTTTCATTGTGTCAGAAATTAACCATTTTGACAAAAGTTGGCTTTTTTGTCAAAAGTTGACCTATTTAGGTCAATGAGGTGGTCATTAGGTCAGAAATTAACAATTTTGACCAAAATTGACATTTTGGTCAAAAGTTAACCTATTGATATAATGGGTTGGTCATTATGCCAAGGATCGACTCATTTTGCCGAAGCCGACTTTTTTGGTTAAAAGTCGACTCTTATCGAGTCGATGGGCGGGTCATGGGTCGAGAAATTGTCCTTTTTGACAAAAGTTGACTTTTTGGTGATAAGTCGACCCGACTGGGTCAACAAGCTAGTCATTGGATCGTAAATCGACCATTTCGACCAAAGTCGACTTTTGGTCGCGGTCATTAACTTATGGGACAATAATCGGGTCATTAGGTAAAAAATTGGCTATATTTGACCAAAAATTTATTTTGTCCAGTTGACTCATTGGTTCAACAAAGTGGTCATCGGGTCAGGAAATTGTCCGATCTGACCAAACTCGACTTTTGGTCAAATATGACCTGTGGGTAAACGGGTTTGTCGTTGGGTCAAAGAAATCGCATTGAAGATGACCGGAGTTGAATTTTTGGTCGAAAAGTCGACTCGTTGGACCGATGGGGTGGTCACTAGGTCAAGAATTAGCTATTTCTGCACCAAATTTGATTTCTGGCCAAAAAAGTCGACCTATCGGGCTACTGCGGTCAGTCATTGAGGTGCATGATCGTTAATTCTCGACCAAAGTTGACTTATTGCTCGAAAGTTAGACAGAATTGGGATCGATGGGTTGGTCATTGTGTAAAGGATTGACCATTTTGACCAAAGTCAGCGCTTTGGTCAGTGAGATTGGCTTATTAGCGTCAATGGTTGGGCTATTAGGAATCGAAAATTTACTATTTTAACCACAATCGACTTTTTTGCGCGCAGTTGACTCTATTGGGGCAAATGGGTTGGTCATTTGGTCGGGGATTGGCCGAATTTCAACCAAAGTTGTTTTTTTGTAAAATGATAACTTGTCGGGTCAGCGGGTCGGTCATCGGGTGTCGGATTTACAATTATCGACGAAGTCGACTTTTTCGGGTCGTGGATCGACTTATCAGGTCAATAATTAGTCAATAGGTTAAAAGTTGACTATTTTGACTCGAAGCCAACTTTTTCAAAAGTTGACATATTGGGGCAAGAATTGAACATTTAAACCAAAAGCTGACTTTTCGACATGAAAGCTTGACCTGATTGGTCGATGGGTCAGTCATTTGGTCACTTAAAATCGACCATTTTGACCAAAGTTAAGTTTTTGGTCGAGAGTCGATCTATTTGGTCAATGGGTGGTCGTTATGGTCAAAAATTGACTATTTCGACTGAAAGTGATTTTTGGCTCCGGAGTTGAGCTATTGGGTCGATGGGTTGGTTTCGGCTGGACTGACCATTTGACCAATTCGTGTGTCTAATTTTGGTCATCGGGTTAAATTAATCATTTTGGCCAAAGTTAGATTTTTGGTTAAAAGTTGAGCTTTTTAGGTCAATGAGGTGGTCATTAGGACAAAAATTAATAATTTTAACCAAAATTGACTTTTTGATCAAATGTTAACCTATTAGGTTATTGGGTTGGTCATTGGGTCAATGATTGACCATTTTCGCTAAAGTTGACTTTTTGGTCAAAAGTTAACTTATTGGCTTGATGAATGTCATTAAGATCAAAAATTGATTTATTTTGACCAAAATTAACTTTTTGGTCATAAGTTTACCTATTAGATTGATCCGGTTTTCATCGGAGTCAGGGTTTGACCATTTTGACCAAAGTTGACTTTTTGGTTAAAAGTGTACCTAATAGGTCAATGGGTTAGTCATTGGGTTAATGATTGACCATTTTGACCAAAGTTGATTTTATTGCCAGAGGTCGACTTACTGGGTCAATAATTGGACATTAGGTCCAAAATTAACTATTTTGACAAAAAATGAATTTTTGGTCAAAAGTTGACATATTGGGTCAACTGGGTGGTCATTGGTTTAGAAATTGATCTTTTTGACCAAAGTTGACTTTTTGGTCAAAAGTTAACCAATTTGGTCAATGTGTTGGTAATTGCGTCAAGAATTGACCATTTTGACCAAAAGATAACTTTTGGTCAAAAGTTGACCTATTCGGTCAATGGGTTGGTCATGGGTGAAAAATTGATCTTTTTGCCAAGTTGACTTATTGGTCAAAAGTTCTATTGGGCCAACGGGTGGGCATTTGGTCAAAAATTGACTATTTTGACCAAAATTGACTTTTTAATCAAAAGTTGACCTATCGGGTCAATGGGTATATCATTAGGTCAAGGATGGACCATTTTGACCAAAGTTGATTTTTTGGTCAGAGATTAACTTATTGGTTCAAAAATTGGTCATTAGGTCAAAAATTGACTATTTAGACCAAAATTCAATTTTTGGTCAAAAGTTGACCTGTCGGTCAACGGGGAGGTCATTGGGTCAGAAATTAACCATTTTGAACAAAGTTGACTTTTTGGTCAAAAGTTGATCGATTTTGTCAATGAGTTGGTAATTGGGTCAAGAATTGACCATTTTGACCAAAGATGATATTTTGGACAAAAGTTGACCTACTGGCTCAATGGGTTGGTCATTGGGTAAAAAATTGTACATTTTGATCAAAGTTGACTTTTTGGTCAAAAATTGACCTATTTAGTAAATGGGTTGGTCATTGGGACAAAAATTTACCATTTTGACCAAAGTTGACTTTTGATCAAAAGTTCACCTATTGGGTCAATGTGTGGTCATTAGGTCGAATTAATTATTTTGACGAAAATTGACCTTTTGGTCAAAAGTTGACTCTATTAGGTCGAAGGGTTTGTCGTTAGGTCGATGATTGACCATTTTGACCAAAGTTGATTTTGGTCAAGCATTAGCTCATTGGGTCCGATCATTGGTCATTAATTGAAATTAGTATTTTGACGAAATTGGTATTTTGACAAAATTAACACTTTTGTCAGTTGACTATCAGGCGATGGGTTGGTCGTTAGGTCGCAAATTGATCAATTTTAACCAGAAAGTTAACTTTTTGGTATCAGATTGACTTATTGGGTCGATACGATTGGTCATTAGGTCCGAAATTGAGTATTTAACCAAAATTGACTTCTTGGTTAAGGTTGACTGTTAGGTCGATGGTTAGTCAGTGGATCAACGATTGACCATTTTAACCAAAGTTGACTTTTTGGTCAAAAGTTGATCTATTGGGTCAATAGGTTGGTCATTGGGTCAGAAATTATCCATTTTAACCAAACCGACTTTTTGGTTAAAAGTTGGCATATTTGGTCAATGGGTGGTCATTAGGTCAAAAATTGACTATTTTGATGAAAATTGATTTTTTGGTCAAAAGATAACCTATTGGGTCAATGTGTTAGTCATTGGGTCAAGGATTGACCATTTTGACCAAAGTTAACTTTTTGGTCAAAAGTTGACCTTTTGGGTCAATGAGTTGGTTATTGGGTCAAGGATTGGCCATTTTGACCAAAGTTGACTTTTTGGTCATTAGGTCAAAAAAAATCATTTTGACCAAAGTTGTCTTTTTGGTCAAAAGTTCATCTATTGGTCAATGGGATGGTAATTTGGTCAAAAATTGACTATTTTAATGAAAATTAACTTTTTGGTCAAAAGTTGACCTACTTAGTCAATGGGTTGGTCATTGGGTCAAGGATTGACGACTTTGAAAAAGGTTGTCTTTTTGGTCAAAACTTAACCTATTGGATCAATGGGTTGGTTGTAAGGTCAGAAATTAACCATTTTAACTAAAGTTTACTTTTTGGTCAAAAGTTGAACTATTGGGTCAATGTGGTGGTTGTTCGAGTAAAAAATAACTATTTTGAACAAAATTTACTTTTTTGTCTAAAGTTGACCAATTGGTCAGTAGGTATGTCATTGTGTCAAGGATTGAACATTTTGAAAAAAAATTACTTTTTGGTCAAAAGTTGACCGATTAGATTCGATAAATTAGTCATTAAATTAGGTTATTTTGACCAAAATTATCTTTTTGGTTAAAAGTTAACATATTGGGTCAATGGGATGGTCATTTGGTCAAAGATTGAACATTCTGACCAAATTTGACTTTTTGATAAAAGGTTAACCTATTAGGTCAATGAGTTGGGCATTGGGTCAAGGATTGAGAATTTTGAACAAAGTTGACTTTTTTGTCAGTGATTGACTTATTGGGTCAATAATCGGTCATTAGGTCAAAAATTGACTATTTTGACCAAAATTAACCTTTTGGTCAAAAGTTGACCATTTGGCTGAATGGTTGGTCATTGGGTCAAAAATTGACCATTTTGACCAAAGTTGACTTTTTGGTCAAAAGTTAACCTATGGGTCAATGAGTTGGTCGTTATATAAAAATTGACTATTTTAACCAAAATTAACATTTTGGTCAAAAGTTGACCTATTGGGTCATTGGATCAAAGATTGACCATTTTGACCATAGTTAACTTTTTAGTCAAAAGTTGACCTATTCTGTCAATGGGTTGGTCATTGGGTCAAAGATTGACCATTTTGACAAAAGTTGACTTTTTGGTTAGAGATTGACTTACTGGGTCAATAATTGGTCATTGGTTAAAAGTTGACTATTTTGACCAAAATAGAATTTTTGCTCAAAAGTTGACTCATTGGGTCGATGAGGTGGTCATTGGGTCAGAAATTGTCCATTTTGACTAAAGTTGACTTTTTAGCCAAAAGTTGACTTATTGGGTCAATGGGGTGGTCATTAGGTTAAAAATTGACTTTTTATTCAAAAGTTAATCTATTGTGTCAATGGGTTGGTCATTGTGTCAAGGATTGACTATTTTTACTAAAGTTCACTTTTTGGTCAAAAGTTGACATATTGGGTCAATGGGTTAGTCGTTGGGTAGAGGATTGACCATTTTAACCAAAGTTGACTTTTTTGCCAGAGATCGACTTATTGGGTCAAAAATTGGTCATCAAGTCAAAAATTGACTATTTTTGTCAAAAGTTGACCTGTTGGCTCTATAGGTTAGTCATTAGGTCAAGGAATGACCATTTTGTCCAAAGTTGAATTTTTAGTTAAAAGTTGACCTATTTGGTTAATGGGTTGGTCTTTGGGTTAGAAGTTGATCATTTTAACCAAACTTGACTTTTTGGTCAAAAGTTGACCTATTGGGTTAATGGGGTGGTCATTAGGTCAAAAATTGACAATTTTGACCAAAATTAACTTGGTGAAAGTTGACCGTTGGGTCAATGGGTTGGTCTTTGGGTTAAGGATTCACCATTTTGACCAAAGTTGGCTTTTTGGTCAAAAGTTAACCTATTATGTCAATGGGTTGGTCATTTGAGTAAAAGATTGACAATTTTGACCAAAGTTGACTTTTTGGTCAGAGATTGACTTATAGGGTCAATAATTGATTATTCGGTTAAAAATTGATTATTTTGACCAAAATTTAATTTTTTAGTCAAAAGTTGACCCATTGGGTCAATTGGGTGGTCATTATGTCAGAAATTGTCTATTTTGACCAAAGTTAAATTTTTGTCAAAGGTTGTCCTATTGGGTCAATGGGTTGGTCATTGGATTAAAAATTGACAATTTTAACCAAACTTGACATTTTGTCCAAAGTTGACCTATTGGGTCAATGGGGAGGTCATTAGGTAAAAAATTGACAATTTTGACCAAAATTGAATTTTTGGTCAAAAGTTCACCTATTGGGTTAATAAGTTGTTCATTGGGTCAAGCATTGACCATTTTGACAAAAGGTGACTTTTTGGTCAAAAGATGACCTATTAGGTCAATGAGTTGGTTATTGGATTAAGGATTGACCATTTTGACTAACGTTAACGTTTGGTCGTTGGGTTAGAAATTAGCCATTTTGACCAAAGTTGACTTTTTTGTCAAACGTTGACCTATTGGGTCAATGGGGAGGTCATTAAGTCAAAAATTAACTATTTTAACCAAAGTTCGCTTTTTGATCAAAAGTTGACCAATTTAGTCAATAGGTTGGTCATTGGGTCAAGGATTGACCATTTTGACCAAAGTTGTCTTTTTGGTCAAAACGTGACCTATTGGGTCAATGGGTTGGTTAATGGGTCAGAAATTCACCATTTTAACAAAAGTTGACTTTTTGGTCCAAAGTTGAACTATTGAGTCAATCAGGTGGTGTTAGGTTAAAAATTGACCATTTTGACAAAAATTTACTTTTGACCAAAATTGACGTTTTGGTCAAAAGTTGACCCATTGGGTCAATGGGTGGTCATTAGGTCAAAAATTGACTTTTTTGACCAAAATTGACTTTTTGGTCAAAAGTTAACCTATTGGGTCAATGTTTTGGTCATGGGGTCATGGTTTGACCTTTTTGACCAAAGTTGACTTTTGGTTAAAGTTGACCTATTGGGGCAATGGGTTGGTCATTGGGTCAAGGATTGACCATTTTGACCAAACTTGACTTTTTGTTCAGAGGTTGACCTATTGGGTCAATAAATGCTCATTTGGTGAAAAATTGACTATTTTAACCTATGTTGAATTTTTGGTGAAAGGTTGACCCATTAGATTGACAGGGTGGATCTTTAGGTCGAAATTGACCATTTTGACCAAAGTGACTTTTTGGTCAAAAGTTGACCTATTTGGTCAATGAATTGGTAATTGGGTCAAGAATTGACCATTTTGACGAACAATGACATTTTGGTCAAAGGTTGACCTATTGGGTCAATGGGTGGGCATTATGTCAAAAATTGATTATTTTGACCATAATTACCTTTTGGGTCAAACGTTGACTTATTGGATCAATGAGTTTGTCATTGGGTCAAGGATTGACCATTTTAACCAAAGTTGACTTTTTAGTATGAGATTGACATATTGGGTCAATAATTGGTCATCAGGTCAAAAATTGACTATTTTGACAAAAAAATGAATTTTTGGTGAATGGTTGGCCCATTAGATAAACGGGGTGGTCGTTGGGTAAAAAATTAACCATTTTGACCAAAGTTATCTTTTTGGTCAAAGTTGACCTATTTGGTCAATTAGTTGGTATTTGGGTCAATGGGTTGGTCATTGGGTCAAGGATTGGCCATTTTAAACAAAGTAGACTTTTTGGTCAAAGATTGACTTATTGGGTCAACAATTGGTCATAAGGTCAAAAATGAACTATTTTGACCAAAATTGACTTTTTTGTCAAAAGTTAATCTATGGGTTCAATGGGTTGGATTAGATAAAAAATTAACCATTTTGACCAAAATTGACTTTTTGGTCAAAAGTTGACTTATAGGGTCATTGGGTCAAAGATTGAACATTTTGACCATACTTGACCTATAGGGTCAATGGGTTGGTCATTGGGTCAAGGATTGACCAATTTCACCAAAGTTGACGTTTTTGTCAGATATTGACTTATTGCGTCAATAATTAGTCATTATGTCAAAAATTGATTATTTGTGTCAAAAGATGACCTATAGGGTCTATGGGTTTTTCGTCGGGTCAAGGATTGACCATTTTGACCAAAGTTGACTTTTTGGTCAAAAGTTGATGTATTGGGTTAATGGATTGGTCATTGAGTCAGAAATTGACCATTCTACCCGAACTTAACTTTTTTGGTCAAAAGTTGACCTATTGGGTTAATGGGTTAATCACTAGGTCAAAATTTAACAATTTTGACTAAAATTAAATTTTGTCAAAACTTGTCCTATTGGATCAATGGGTTGTTCATTGGGTCAAATATTTACCATTTTAACCAAACTTGACTTTTTGGTCAAAAGTAGACATATTGGGTCAATGGGTTGCTCATTGAGTAAAAGATTGACAATTTAGACCAATGTTAACTTTTTGGTCAGGGATTGACTTATTGGGTAAATAATTCGTCATTAATTCAAAAATTGACTATTTTCACCAAAATTGACTTTTTGGTCGAAAGTTAACCTGTTAGGCCAATGGGTTCGACATTGGGTCAAGGATTGAGTATTTTGACCAAAGTTATGTTTTTGGTTAGAGATTGACTTATTGGGTCTATAGTTGGTCATAAGGTCAAAAATTGACTATTTTTACCAAAATTGACTTTTTGTTCTAAAGTTGAACTATTGGGTCAACGGGTTGGTCATTGGGTCTAGGATTGACCATTTTGACTAAAGTTGAGTTTTTGGTCAAAGATTGATATATTGGTTCAAAATTTGGTCTTTAGGTAAAAAATTCATTAGTTTGACCAAAATTAAATTTTTTATCAAAAGTTGAACCGTTTGGTCAAAGGGGTTGTCATTGTGTCAGAAATAGACCATTTTGATCAAACATGACTTTTTGGTCAAAAGTTGACCTATTGGGTCAATGGGTTGTTCATTGGGTCAAGGATTGACCATTTTGACCAAAGTTAATTTTTTGGTCAGAGATTGACTTATTGGGTCAATATATTATCATTAGGTGAAAAATCGATTATTTTGACCAAAATTAAATTTTTGGTCAAAAGTTGACCCTTTGGGTCAACGAGGTGCATTATGTTAGAAATTGACCTCTTTGATCAAAATTGTCTTTTTGGTCAAAACTTGACATATTTAGGTCAACGAGGTGATCATTACGTAAAAAATTGTCAATTTTGACTAAAATTGACTTTTTGGTCAAAAGTTGACCTATTGGGTCAATGATTGACCATTTTGGCCAAAGTTGACTTTTTTGTCAAAAATTGAACTATTGGGTCAATGGGTTGGTCATTGGGTCAAGGATTGACCATTTTCACCAAAGTTGACATTTAGGTCAAAAGTTGACCTTTTGGGTCGATATTGGTCATTAGGTCAAAAATTGACTAATTTAACTAAGATTGAATTTTTGTCAAAAGTTGACCCACTGGTCAATAGTGTGGTTATTTGGTCAGAAATTGACTATTTTAACCAGAGTTAAATTTTTGGACAAAAGTTGACCTATTGGGTCAATGGGTTGGTCATTAGGTCAAGGATTGACCATTTTGACCAAAGTAGACTTTTTGGTTAGAGTTTGACTTCTTGGGTCAGCGAATTGGTCATTTGGTCAAAATTGACATTTGTGACCAAAATTGACATTTTTGGTTAAAAGTTAACCTATTGGGTGAATGGGTTCGTCATTGAGTCAAAGTTGATGCATTTCACCAAAGTTGACTTTTTGGTCGAAAGTTGACCTATTAGATTGATGGGTTGATCGTTTAGTCAAGGATTGACCATTTCAACCAAAGTTAACTTTTTAGAAAGTGATTGACTTATTGGGTCAATAATTGGTCGTTAGGTCAAAAATTGATTATTTTGACCAAAATTGATTTTTTGATCAAAAGTTGACCCGTTGGGTCAATGGGGTTGTCATTGTGTCAGAGATTAACTATTTTGACAAAAGTTAGCTTTTTTGTCAAAAGTTGACCTATTTATGTCAATGACGTGGTCATTAGGTGAAAAATTGATTATTTTGACCAAAAATGACTTTTTGGTCAAAAGTTAACCTATTGGGTTCATGGGTTGGTCATTGGGTCAAGGATTGACCATTTTGGTCAAAGTTGACTTCTTAGTTAAAAGTTGACATATTGGGTCAATGGGTTGGTCATTAGGTTAGAAATTGTCCATTTTGACAAAAATTAACTTTTTGGTCAAAAGTTAATCTATTTGGTCAAGAAGTTGGTCAATGGGTCAAGGTTTGACCATCTTGACCAAAGTTGACTTTTGGGTCAAAAGGTGACCTATTTGGTCAATGGGTCATGGATTGACCATTTTGACCAAAGTTGACTTTTTGGTCAGAGATTGGTCAGGAATTGGCCATTTTAACTAAAGATGAATTTTTGGTCAAAAGTTGACCTCTCAGGTCAATGGCTCGGTCATTGGGTCAAAAATTGATGATTTGACCAAAGTTGACTTTTTGGTCAATAGTTGACATATTGGGTCAGAGGGTGGTCATTAGATCAAAAATTGACTATTTTGAACAAAATTGACTTTTTGTTCAAAAGTTGACCTATTGGGTCAATGGGTTTGTCATTGGGTCAAGGATTGACCATTTTAACCAACGTTGACTTTTTATTAAAAAATTGACTTATTGGGTTAATAATTGGTCATTAACATAAAAATATACTATTTTGACCAAAATTGACTTTTTGGTCAAAAGTTGACCTATTAGGCCAATGGGTTGGTCATTGGGTCAAGGATTAATCATTTTTACCAAACTTGACTTTTTGGTCAAAAGTTGACCTATTGGATCGATGGGTTGGTCATTGGATCGATGATTGACCATTTTGACTAAAGTTGACTTTTTAGTCAGCATTTTCCTTACTGGGTCAATAATTGGTCATTAGGTCAAAAATTAACTATTTTGACCAAAATTGACTTTTTGGTCAAAAGTTGACCTATTGGGTCAAAAGGTTTGTCATTTGGTCAATGATTAACCATTTTGACCAAAGTTTAATTTTTTGTCAGAGATTGACTTATTGTGTCAATAATTGGTCATTAGGTCAAAATTGATTATTTTGAACAAAATTAACTTTTTGGTCAAAAGTTAATCTTCTGGGTCAGTGGGATGTCATTGGGTTAAGGATTTACCATTTTGACAAAAGTTGAATTTTTTGTCAAAGATTGACTTATTCGGTCAATAATTGGTCTTTATGTAAAAAATTAACTATTTTGACAAAAATTAAATTTTTGGTCAAAAGTTGACCCATTGGGTCAACGGGGTGGTCATTGCGTCAGAAATTGACCAGTTTGACCAATGTTGACTTTTTGGTGAAAAGTTGACCTATTGGGTCAATGTGTTTGTCATTGGGTCAGAAATTGACCATTCTGACCAAAGTTGACATTTTGGTCAAAAGTTGACCTATTGGGTGAATGAGTGGTCATCAGGTCAAAATTTGGCTATTTTGACTAAAATTGACTTTTTGGTCAAAAGTTCACCTAATGGGTCAATGGGTTGGTCGTTAGATCAAGGATTAACCATTTTGACCTAAGTTGACTTTTTGCTCAAAAGTTGACTAATTGGGTTAATGAGTTGGTCATTGTGTCATGGATGGACCATTTTGACTAAACATTACGTTTTGGTCAGAGATTGGCTTATTGGGTTAATAATTTGTTATTAGGTAAAAAATTGATTATTTTGACCAAAATTGATTATTTTGACCAAAATTGACTATTTTGTCAAATGTTGACTTATTGGGTGAATGGGTTGGTCATTTGGTCAAGGATTGACATTTTGACCAAAGTTGACTTTTTTGTAAAATGTTATTCTATTGGGTCAATATGTTGGTCATTGGGTATACTATTGACCATTATCAACAAAGTTGCCTTTTTGGTCATTGATTAACTTAATTGGTCATTAGGTCAAAAATTTACTATTTTGACCAAAATTGACTTTTTCTTCAAAAATTGACTTATTGGGTCAATGATTTTGTCATTGGGTCAAGAATTGACCATTTTGACTAAAGTTGACTTTTTGGACAAAAGTTGACCTTTTGGGTCAATGGGTTGGTCATTGGGTCACTATTTGACCGTTTTGACCGAGTTGACTTTTTGGTCAAAAGTTGACCTATTAGGTCAATGGGTGGTCATTAAGTTAAAAGTCGACTATTTTGACCAAAATTGACTTTTCGGTCAAAAGTTGACCTCCTGGGTCAATGGGTTAGCATTGGTCAAGGATTGACTATTTTGACCAAAGTTGAGTTTTTTTTCAGAGATTGACTTTTTGGGACAATAATTGGTCATCAGGTCAAAAATGAACTATTTTGACCAAAATTGATTTTTTGGTCAAAAGTTGACCCATTGGGTTAACGGGGGTGGTGATTGTGTCTGAAATTGACCATATTGATCAAAGTTGACTTTTTGGTCAAAAGTTGACTTATTAAGTCATTGGGGTGGTCATTAGGTAAAAAATTGACTATTTTGACCAAAATTGACTTTTTGGTCAAAAGTTGACATATAGGGTCTATGGGTTGGTCATCGGGTCAAGGATTGACCATTATGACCAAAGTTGATTTTTTAGCCAACTGTTGACCAATTCGGTCAATGTTTTGTCAGTGTCAGAGATTGACCATTTTGACCAAAGTTGACGTTTTGGTTTGAGAATGATATATTGGTGGATAATTGGTTATTTGGTAAAAAATTGACTATTTTGATAAAAATTACTTTTTGGTCAAAAGTTGACCCATTGGGTCAGTGGGGTGGTCGTTGCGTCAGAAATTGACCATTTTGACTAAAGTTAACTTTTTGGTCAAAACGTGACCTATTAGTTAATGGGCTGGTCATTAGGTCAAAAATTGACTATATTAACTAAAATTGACTTTTTGGTCAAAAGTTGACCTATTGTGTCAATGGGTTGGTCATTGTGTCAAGGATTGACTACTTTGACTAAAGTTCATTTTATGGTCAAAAGTTGATATTGGGTCTATGTGTTGTTCATTGGGTCAAGGATTGACCATTTTGACCAAAGATGACTTTTTGGTTAAAAGTTGACCTATTGGGTTAATGGGTTGGTCTTTGAGTCAGAAATTGACCATTTTAACTAAACTTGATTTTTTGGTCAAAAGTTGACCTATTGGGATAATGAGGTGGTCATTAGGTCATAAATTGACCATTTTGAACAAAGTTGAATTTTTGGTCAAAAGTTGACCAATTTGGTCAATGGGTGGTCATTAGGTCAAAAATTGACTATTTTGACCAAAAATGATTTTGTGGTCAAAAGTTGACATATTAGGTCAAGGATTGACCATTTTGACGAAAGTTGACTTTTTGGTCAAAAGTTGACCTATTAGGTCAATGGGTTGGTCATTGAGTCAAGGATTGACATTTTAACCAAAGTTGACTATTTGGTCAGTGATTGACTTATTGGGTCAATAATTGGTCTTTAGATCAAAAAATGACTATTTTGACCAAAATTAAATTTTCGTTCAAAAGTTGACTCATTAGGACAATAGGGTGGTCATTAGGTCAAAAATTAACCTATTTGACCAAAGTTGACTTTTAGGTCAAATGTTGATCTATTTGGTCAATGATTTGGTCATTCGGTAATGAATTGATGATTTTTAGCCAAAGATAACTTTTTGTCAAAAGTTGAATTATTGGGTTAATGGGTTGGTCTTTGGGTCAGAAATTGACCATTTTGACTGAAATTGACTTTTTGGTCAAAAGTTGACATCTTGGGTTAATGGTTGGTCATAGGTCAAAAATTGACTATTCTGACTAAAATTGACTTTTTGGTCAAAAGTTTACCTATTGGGCCAATGGATTGGTCATTAGGTCAAGGATCGATCATTTTGACGAAAGTTGATTTTTTGGTCAAAATTTGACCTTTTGGGTTAATGGGTTGGACATTGGGTCAAGGATTAACCATTTTGATTAATGTTGACTTTTTGGTCAAATATTGATTTATTGGGTCATTAATTGGTCATTAGGTTAAAAATTGGCTATTTTGACAGAAAATTGATTATTTGGTGAAAATTTGACCTATTGGGTCATTGGGTTGGTCATAGGGTCAAGGATTAATCATTTTGACCAAAGTTAACTTTTTGGTCAAAAGTTGGCCTATTAGGTCAATGGGTTTGTCGTTTGGTCAGAAATTGACCATTTTAACCAAAGTTGACCTGTTGGGTCAATTGTGTGATCATTAGGTCAGAAATTTACTATTTTGTCCAAAATTGACATCTTTATCAAAAGTTCCCTGATAGGGTCAATGGGTTGGTCATTGGGTCAAGGATTAACTATTTTGACCAACGTTGACTTCTTGTTCAACAGTTGCCTATTGGGTCAATGAGTTGGTCATTGGGTTATGGTTTGACCTTTTTATCAAAGTTGACTTCTTGGTCAAAAGTTGACCTATTGGATCAATGAGATAATCGTTGAGTCAAAAATTGACCATTTTAACCAAAGTTGACTTTTTCGTCAAAGGTTAACATATTGGAACAATGGGGCGGTCATTAGGTCATAAATTGAAATTTTTGATCAAAAGTTGACCTATTGGGTCAATGGGTTGGTCATTGGGTCAAGGATTGACCATTTTGACAAGATTTACTTTTTTGTCAAAAGTTGACCTATTGGGTCAATGGGTTGTTCATTGGGTCAATGATTGACCATTTTGACTAAAGTTGAATTTTTTATTCGAGATTAACTTTTTGGATCAACAATTAGTTATTAGGCCAAAAATAGACTATTTTGACCAAAATTGACTTTTTGGTCAAAAGTTAACATATTGGGTCAATGGGTTGGTCATTGGGTCAAGATTTGACCATTTTTACCAAAGTTGACTTTTTGGTCAAAAGTTGACCTATTTGGTCATTGGGTCAAGGATTGACCATTTTGACCAAAGTTGACATTTTGGTTAGAGATTGAATCATTGGGTCAATAATTGGTCATTTGGTTAAAAAACTAATTATTTTAACCAAAATTAAATTTTTGGTCAAAAGTTGACCCGTTGGGTCAATGGGGATGTCATTGTGTCAGAAATTGACCATTTTGACCAAAGTTGACTTTTTTGGTCAAAAGTTGACCTATTGGGTCAATGGGTTGGTTATTAGGTCAAGGATTAAGCATTTTGACCAAAGTTTACTTTTTAGTTAGAGATTGACTTACTGGGTGAATAATTGGCCATTAGGTCAAAATTAACTATTTTGACTAACATTGACTTTTTCGTTGAAAATTAACCTATTGGGTGAATGGGTTGGTCAGTCTTTCAAGGATTGACCATTTCGACCAAAGTTGACTTATTGGGTCAATGCGTTGGTCAAATGGTCAGGGATTGACCAAAGTTGACTTTTTAGTTAGAGATTGACTTATTAGATCGATAGTTGGTCTTACGATTCAAGAATTGATTATTTTGACCAAAATTGAATTTTTGGTCAAAAATTGACCCGTTGGGTCAATGGGGTGGTCATTGTGTCAAATTAACCATTTTGATCAAAGTTTATTTTTTGGTCAAAAGTTGACCTATTTGGTCAATGAGTTGGTAATTGGATCAAGAATTAACCATTTGACCAAAGATGACTTTTTGGTCAGGCTGACCTATTAGATTGATGGGTTAGTCATAGAATTCGAAGATTAACCATTTGACCAAAATTGACTTTTTGGTCAAAAGTTGACCTATTGGGTCAATGGGTGGTCATTAGGTCAAAAATTGACTATTTTAACTAAAATCAACTTTTTATTTAAAAATTGACTATTTTAACAAAAAATTGACCATTTTGACCAAAATTAAATTTTTTGTCAAAAGTTGACCCATTGGGTCACGGGGAGGTCATTGGGTAAAAAATTGACCATTTTGACCAATGTTAACTTTTTAGTCAACAGTTGACCTATTTGGTAATTGACTTGGTAATTGGGTCAAGAATTGACCTTTTTTAGCAAAGATGACTTTTTGGTTAAAAGTTGACCTCTCGAGTAAATAGGTTGGTCATTGGGACAAAAATTGACCATTTTGACCAAAGTTAACTTTTTGGTCAAAAGTTGACCTATTGGGTCAATGGGTGGTCATTAGGTAAAAAATTGACCATTTTGACAAAAATTGACTTTTTGGTCAAAATTTGATTTATTGGGTCAGTGGGATGTGACTAGGTCAACGATTTATCATTTCGACCAAAGTTGAATTTTTGGTCAAATGTAAATCTATTGGGTTCATGGTTAGTCATTGGGTCAAGGATTGATTATTATGACCAAAGTAGACTTTTTGGTCCGAGATTGACTTAGTCGATCAATAATTGGTCAATAGGTCAATAATTGACTATTTTGACCAAAATTGAATTTTTGTTCAAAAGATAACCAATTGGATCTATGAGTTGGTCATTGGGTCAAGAATTGATCAATTTGACCAAAATTAACTTTTTGGTCAAAAGTTGACCTATTGGGTCAATGGGTTAGTCATTTGTCACAGAATGACTTATTTTAACCAAAGTTTACTTTTTAGTCAAAGGTTGACAGATTAGGTCGAGAGGGTGGTCATTAGGTTAATAAATTATTATTTTGACCACAGTTGACTTGTTGATCGAAAGTTGACTTATTGGGTCTATGGGTTAGTTATTGGGTCGAGAGTTAGTACCAATTTTGATTAAAGTTAACTTTTTGGTTCAGAGATTGACTTATTTAGTCGAGAGTTGGATCGATACGGTCGAAAATTAACTAATTTGACCAAAGTTGAATTTTTAGTCGATGTTGTTGATATGGTTGATAGGTGTGATCATTAGTCGAGAAATTGACCATTTTAACCCGAGTTGCCTTTTTAGTCGAAAGTTGACTATTAGGGTCGATGGGGTGGTCATTAGGTCGAAAATTGGCTATTTTGACCCAGATTGATTTTTGGTTAAAAGTTGATTGTATTAGATCCGATGGGTTTGAGTCATTGGGTCAAGGATTGACTATTTTCACCAAAGTTGACATTTAAGTCAAAAGTTGACCTTTTGGGTCAATAATTGGTCATTAGGTCAAAAATTGATTATTTTAACTAAAATTTCATTTTTATCAAAACTTGACTCGTTAGATTCAGTAGGATTAATTATTAGGTCGAAATTGTATCATTTTAACTTGAGTTGACTTTTTGGAAAAAGTTGATCATATTGGGTCGATGAGGTTGTTCATTAGGTCAAGGATTGACCATTTTGACCAAAGTTGACTTTTTGGTTAGAGTTTGATTCTTGGGTCAATAATTGGTCATTAAGTCAAAATTGACTATTTTGACCAAAATTAAATTTTTGGTTAAAGGTTAACTTATTGGGTGAATGGATTGGTCATTGAGTCAAGGATTGACTATTTTAACCAAAGTTGACTTTTTAGTTAGAGATTGACTTATTGGGTTAATAATTGGTCGTTAGGTCAAAAATTGATTATTTTGACCAAAATTGAATTTTTGGCCAAAAGTTGATTATTTTGACCAAAATTGAATTTTTAATCAAAAGTTGACTCGTTAGTTCAACGGGGTTGTCATTGTGTCAAAAATTAACCATTTTGACAAAAGTTGGCTTTTTTATCGAAAGTTGACTATATTGGGTCGATGAGATGATCATTCGTCGGAGATTTACAATTTTGACCAAAATTGACTTTTTTGTAAAAAGTTAACCTATTTTGTTAATGGGTTGGTCATTGTGTCAAGGATTTACCATTTTTGCTGAAGTTGACTTGTTGGTTAAAAGTTGACATGTTGGGTCAATGGGTTGATCTGTTGGATCGAAATTGTCGTATTTGTTGAAGTTGACTTTTCGTTAGAAACCCTATGTTGGTCAATGGGAATCATTAGGTCAAAAAATGACTATTTTTACTAAATTTGACTTTTTGGTCAAAAGTTGACTTATTGGGTCAATGGGCTGGTCAATGTTTCAAGGTTTGACCTTTTTGACTAAAGTTGGCTTTTTGGTCAAAAGGTGACCATTGGGTCATTGGGTTGGTCACTGGGTCAAGGATTGACCATTTTGACCAAAGTTGACTTTTGGTCAGAGATTGACTTATTTGTCATTTGGTAAAAAATTGTCTATTTTTACCAAACTTGAAATTTTGGTCAAAAGTTGATCCATTCAGTCAACGGGGTTTTCGTTGGGTCAGAAATTGACCATTTTGACCAATGTTGACTTTTTGGTCAAAAGTTGACCTATTTGGTCAATGGGTTGGTAATTAGGTCAAGAATTGACCATTTTAACCAAAGATGAGTTTTTAGTCAAAAGTTGACCTCTCCGGTCAATCGGTTGGCCATTGGGTCAAAAATTGACCATTTTGACAAAAGTTGACTTTTTGTTTAAAAGTTGACCTATTGGGCCAGAGGGTGGTCATTAGATAAAAAATTGACTATTTTGACCAAAATTGACTTTTGGATCAAAAGTTGACCTATTGGGTCGATGGGTTTGTCATTGGGGTCAAGGATTGACTAAAGTTGACTTTTTGTTTAGAGAGTGACTTATTGGGTCAATAATTGGTCATTAACTCAAAAACTGACTATTTTGACCAAAATTGACTTTTTGATCAAAAGTTGACCTATTAGGCCAATGGGTTGGTCATTAGGTCAATGACTGACCATTTTTACCAAAGATGACTTTTTGGTCAAAAGTTCACCGATTGGGTCAATGGGTTGGTCATTGGGTCCAGGATTAACCATTTTGACCAAAGTTGACTTTTTGTTCAGCAATTGCCTTCTTGTGGTCGATAATTGGTCATTGGGTCGGAAATTGACTATTTTGACCAAAATTAACTTTTTGGTCAAAAGTTGACCTATTGGGTCAATGGGTTGGTCATTGGGTCAAGGATTAACCATTTTGACCAACGTTAACTTTTTGGTCAGAAATTGACTTATTGTGTCAATAATTGGTCATTAGGTCAAAATTGATTATTTTGAACAAAATTGACTTTTTGGTCAAAAGTTAATCTATTGGGTCAGTGGGATGTCATTGGGTCAAGGATTTACCATTTTGACAAAAGCTGAGTTTTTGGTCACAGATTGACTTGTTCGGACAATAATTGGTCATTAGGTAAAAAATTAACTATTTATAATTAACTTTTTTGACCAAATTTGAATTTTTGGTCAAAAGTTTACCCATTGGGTCAACGAGGTGGTCATTGAGTCAGAAATTGAATTGTTTGATCAAAGTTGACTTGATGGTCAAAAGTTGAGCTATTGGGTCAAAGGTTTAGTCATTAGGTCAGAATTGACTATTCTGACCAAAGTAGACTTTTTGGTCAAAAGTTGACCTATTAGTTGAATGGGTGGTCATTGGGTCAAAAATTAGCTATTTTGACCAAAATTGACTTTTTTGTCAAAAGTTCACCTATTGGGTCAATGGGTTAGTCATTTGGTCAAGGATTAGTCATTTTGACCAAAGTTGACTTTTTGCTCAAAAGTTGACAAATTGGGTCAATGGGTTGGTCATTGTATCAATGAAGAACCATTTTGACCAAACTTGATGTTTTGGTCTGAGATTGGTTTATTGGGTCAATAATTTGTTATTAGGTCAAAAATTGACTATTTTGACCAAAACTGACTTTTTGGTCAAAAGTTGACGTTTTGGGTAATGGATTGGTCATTCGGCCAAGGATTGACCATTTTGACAAAAGTTGACTTGTTGTAAAAAGTTAACCTATTGGGTCAATAGGTTGTTCATTGGGTATAGGATTGTCCATTATCAACAAAGTTGACTTTTTGTTCAGTGATTGACTTATTGGGTCAATAATTGGTCATTAGGTTAAAAATTGATTATTTTAACCAAAATTGACTTTTTCTTTAAAAGTTGACCTATTGGGTCAATGATTTTGTCATTAGGTCGAGAAATTGACCATTTTTATGCAAAGTTGACATTTTGGACGAAAAGTTGACTGTTAGATTGATGGGTTGGTCATTGGGTCTAAAATTGCCATTTTAAAAAAAGTTGACTTTTTAGTCAAAAGTAGACCTATTAGGTCAATGGGCTGTCATTAAGTCAAAAATTGACTATTTTGACCAAAATTGGTTTTTTGCTCAAAAGTTAACATATTGGGTCAATGGGGCGGTCAAAAGTTGACCATTTTGACCCAAGTTGAGTTTTTGGTTTGAGATTGATTTATTGGTCGATAATTGGTTATTAGGTCAAAAATTAACTATTTTGACAAAAATTACTTTTTGGTCAAAAGTTGAATCGTTGGGTTAGCGGGGTGGTCATTGGGGCAGAAATTGACCATTTTGACTAAGGTTAATTTTTGTGGTCAAAACTTGACCTATTGGTTAATGGGGTGGTCGTTAAGTCAAAAATTGACTATATTGACCTAAATTGTCATTTTGGTCAAAAGTTGACCTATTGTGTCAATGGGTTCGTCATTGTATCAAGGATTGACTACTTTAACTAAAGTTCACTTTCTGGTCAAAAGTTGATATATTGGGTCTATGGGTTGGTCATTGTGTCAAGGATTGACTATTTTAACAAAAGTTGACTTTTTGGTTAAAAGTTGACCTATTTGGTTAATGGGTTGGTTTTTAGGTCATAAATTAACCATTTTAACCAAACTTGACTTTTTGGTCAAAAGTTAACCTATTGGGTTAATGGGGTGGTCATTAGGTCAGAACTTGATCATTCTAACCAAAGATGACTTTTTGGTCAAAAAGTTAACCAATTTGGTCAATGGGTGGTTATTTGGTCAAAAATTGACTATTTTGACCAAAATTGACTTTTTCGTCAAAAGTTGACCTGTTGGGTCAATGAGTTGGTCATTGGGTTAAGGATTGACCATTTGGATCAAAGTTGACTTTTTGGTCAAATGTTGACCTATTGGGTCAATGGGTTAATCATTGAGTCAGAAATTGACCTTTTTGACCAAAGTTGACTTTTTGGTCAAAAGTTGACCTATTGGGTCAACGGGTGGTCATTAGGTCAAACATGGTCTATTGGGTTAATGGGTTAGTCATTGAGTTAAAAATTGACCATTTTAACCAAAGTTGACCTTTAGGTCAAAAGTTAACCTATTGGGTCAATGGGGCGGTCATTAGGTCATAAATTAAAAATTTTGATCAAAAGTTGATCTATTGGGTCAATGGATTGGTTAATGGGTCAAGGATTGACCATTTTGACCAGATTAACTTTTTTGTCAAAAGTTGACATACTGGATCAATGGGTTGTTCATCGGGTCAATAATTGATCATTTTGACTAGGTTTAATTTTTGATCCGAGATTGACTTATTGGGTCAACAATTGGTCATTAGGTCAAAAATTGACTGTTTTGACCAAAATTGACTTTTTGATCAAAAGTTAACCTATTGGGTCAATGGGTTGGTCATTGGGTCAAGATTTGACCATTTTAACCAAAGTTGACTTTTTGGTCAAACGATGATCTATTTGGTCATTGGGTTAAGGATTGACCATTTTGACCAAAGTTGACTTTTTGGTTAGAGATTTACTTATTGGGTCAATAATTGGTCATTTAGTAAAAAAATTGTTTATTATAACCAAAATTAAATTTTTGGTCAAAAGTTGACCCGTTGGGTCAATGAGGTTGTCATTATGTCAGAAATTGACCATTATGACCAAAGTTGACTTTTTTTGTCAAAAGTTGACCTATTGGGTCAATAATTATTCATTGGGTCGAAATTGACTATTTTAACCAACATTGACTTTTTGGTTAAAAGTTAACCTGTTGGGTGAGAGGGTTGGTCAGTGTGTCAAGAATTGACCATTTCGACCAAAGTTGACCTTTTGAGTCAATGGGTTGGTCAATTGGTCCAGGATTGACCATTTTGACCAAAGTTAACTTTTTAGTTACAGATTAACTTATGGGGTCAAAAATTAGTCATTAGGTCAAAAATTGATTATTTCGACCAAAATAGAATTTTGGTCAAAAGTTGAACCGTTGGGTCAATATGGTGGTGATTATGTCAGAAATTAACAATTTTGATCAAAGTTTATTTTTTGGTCAAAAGTTGACCTATTTGGTCATTGAGTTGGTAATTGGATCAAGAATTAACCATTTTTTACCAAAGATGACTTTTTGGATAAAAGCTGACCTATTGGGTCAATGGGTTGTTCATTGGGTCAAAAATTGACCATTTTGACCAAAGTTAACTTTTTGGTCAAAAGTTAACCTATTGGGTCAATGGGTGGTCATTAGGTCAAAAATTGACTATTTTAACCAAAATTGACTTTTTGGTTAAAAGTTGATCTATTGGGTCAAAGAGCTTCTCATTGGGTCAACGATTGTCCATTTTGACCAAAGTTAACTTTTTGGTCAGAGATTGACATATTGGGTCAATAATAGGTCATTAGGTCAAAAATTAACTATTTTGACCAAAATTAATTTTTTGTCGAAAAGTTAATCTATTAGATCAACGGGTTAATCATTGGTCGAAAATTGACCATTTTGACCAATGTTAACTTTTTATCAATAGTTGAACTATTTGGTCATTGAGCTGAGTAATTGGATCGAGAATTAACCATTTTGATCCAAAGATGACTTTTAGTCAAAAGTTGACCTCTCGGTCAATGGGTTGGTCATCTGATCAAAAGTTTACCATTTTCACCATTGTTGATCTTTTTGTAGAGAAGTCGACTGTTGGGTCGATGGGTGGTCATTAGGTCAAAATTGACTATTTTAACCAAACCGACTTTTGGTCAAAGTTGATCTTTTCGGTCGATGGGATGTCATAGGGTCGAGGATTTACGATTTTGACCAAAGTTGACTTTTGGTCGAATGTTGACTCTATCGGAGTCGATGGTTGGTCGGGTTAAGGATCGAGCTTTGGCGACTCTTAATCGCGTTAACTTTTGGTCGGAGGTTGACTTATTGGGTCAATAATTGGTCAATAGGTCAAAAATTGATTATTTTGACCAAAATTTAATTCTTGTTCAAAAGTTAACCAATTGGATCAATGAGTTGGTCATTGGGTCAAGAATTGACCATTTTGACCAAAGTTGACTTTTTGGTCGAAAGTTGACGATTGCGTCGATGAGTCGATCATTAGGTCGCAGCATGACCATTTTGACCAAAGTTGAGCTTTTAGTCAAAAGTTGACATATTAGGTCAACAGGGTAGTCATTATGTAACAAATTGACTATTTTGACCAACGTTGACTTTTTGGTCAAAAGTTGACCGAATGGGTCTATGAGATAGTCATTGGGTAAAAGATTGACCATTTTGACAAAAGTTGACTTTTTGGTCAGTGATTGACTTATCTGGTCAATAATTGGTCAATAGGTCAAAAATTGAGTATTTTGACAAAAAATTAAATTTTTGGTTAAAAGTTGACTCGTTGGGTCAATGGGGTGGTCATTGTGTCAGAAATTGACCATTTTAACCATAGTTGGCTTTTTGGTCAAAAGTTGACCTCCGTAGCGTCGCATTGGGTGTGGCCATTAGGTCAAAAATTAACTATTTTGACCATAATTGACTTTTTGGTCAAAATTTGACCTATTGGGTCAGTGGGTTAGTCATTGGGTCAAGGATTGACCATTTTGACCAAAGTTAATTTTTTGGTCAAAATTTAACTCATTGGGTCAATGGGTTGGTCATTTAGTCAAGGATTGACCATTTTTACCAAAGTTAAATTTTTGGTCACAAATTGACTTATTCGTTCAATAATTGGTCATTAGGTAAAAAAATTGACTATTTTGTCCAAAATTGACTTTTTGGTCACAAGTTGGCTTATTGGGTCAAAGGTTGGTCATTGGGTCAAGGATTGATCATTTTGACAAAAGTTGACTTTTTGGTATAAATTTGACCTACTAGGTCAATGGGTTGGTAATTGGGTCAGAAATTGACCATTTTAACCAGAGTTGACTTTTTGGTCAAAAGTTAACCAATTGGTTCAATGGGTTGACATTGGGTCAAAGATTGAGTCATTTTGACCAAAGTTGTCTTTTTGGTGATAAGATCGACTTATTGGGTCATCGGGGTTAGTTATTGAGTCGAGAGTTGATCATTTTAGCTATAGTTGACTTTTTGGTCAAAAGTTGACCAATTAGGTCAATGGGGTGGTTGTTAGTTTAAAAAATGACTATTTTGACTAAAATTTACTTTTTTGTCAAAAGTTGACAAATTAGGTCAATGGGTATTTATTGTGTCAAGCATTGACCATTTTGCCAACAACTGACATTTTCGTCAAAAGTGAACCTATTGGGTCAATGGGTTGGTCATTGGGTCAAGGATTTGACCATTTTGACCAAAGTTGATTTTTTAGTCAGAGAATGACTTATTGGGTCAGTAATTGGTCATTATGAAAAAAATGATTATTTTGACCAAAATTGACTTTTTTGTCAAAAGTTGACCTATTGGATCAATGTGGTGGTCATTAGGTCAAAAATTAACTATTTTGACCAAAATAAACTAATTTAACCAAAATTGACTTTTTAGTCAAAAGTTGACCTATTAGATCAATGAGTTGGTCATTATGTCAAAAATATACTATTTTTTATCAAAATTGACTTTTTGGACAAAAGTTGACATATTAGGTTAATAGGTTGGTCATTGGGTCAAGGATTTGTCATTTTGACAAAAGTTGACTTTTTGGTAAAAAATTGACTTATTGGGACAATGGGTTGGTCATTGGGTCAGAAATTGACTATTTTAACCAAAGTTTACTTTTTGTTCAAAAGTTGACCTATTGGGTCAATGGGTTTGTCATTCGGTCAAGGATTGACCATTTTGACCAAAGTTGTCTTTTTGGTCAAAAGTTAACATATTGTGTCAATGGGTTGGTTATTGGGTCAGAAATTGACCATTTTAACAAAACTTGACTTTTTGGTCAAATGTTGACCTATTGGGTCAAAGGGGTGGTTGTTAGGTTAAAAATTAACTATTTTGACCAAAATTTACTGTTATGTCAAAGGTTGACCAATTGGGTCAATTGGTATATAATTGTGTCAAGGATTAACCATTTTGACCAAAATTGACATTTTGGTCAAAAGTTAACCTATTGGGTCAATGGGTTGGTCATTGGGTCAAGGATTAACCATTTTGACCAAAGTTGACGTTTTGGTCAGAGATTGACATATTGGGTCAATAATTGGTCATTAGGTAAAAAATTAACTATTTTGACCAAAATTGACTTTTTCGTCAAAAGTTGACATGTTGTATCAATGGGTTGGTCAGTGGGTCAGTGATTGACCATTTTGACCAAAGTTGACTTTTTGGTCAAAAGTTGACCTATTAGGTCAATTGGGTTGTCATTAGGTCAAAAATGACTATTTTGACCAAAATTAATTTTTTGGTCAAAAGTTGACCTATTAGGTCAATGAGTTGTTCGTTATGTTAAAAATTCACTTTTTGACCAAAATATTTTTGTCAAAAGTTCACCTATTGGATCAATGGGTTGATTATTTAGTGAAGGATTGATCATTTAGACCAAAGTTGATTTTTTGGTAAAAAGTTGACTTATTGGGTCAGTGGGTTGGTCATTGGGCCGAGGATTGACCATCTTGAACAAATGTTGACTTTTATGTTAGAGATTGACTTATTGGGTCAATAATTGGTTATTTGATCAAAAATTAACTATTTTTCACCAAAATTTATTTTTGGTCAAAAGTTGACCTATTGGGTCTTTGGGCCAAGGATTGACCATTTTGACCGAAGATAACTATTTGGTGAAAAGTTGACTTATTAGGTCAAAGGGTTGGTCGTTGGGTCAGGGATTCACCATTTTGACCAAGTTGACTATTTGGTCAGAGATTGACTTACAGGGTCAATAGTTGGTCATTAGGTCAAAAAATGATTATTTTAATCAAAATTGAATTTTTGTTCAAAAGTTGACCCATTGGGTCAATGGGGTGGTCATGGGGTTAGAAATTGACCGTCTTGACCAAAGTTGACTTTTTTGTCAAAAGTTGACTTATTAGGTCAATGGGTTGGTCATTGGGTCAGAAATTGACCAATTTGACCAAAGTTGACTTTTTGGTCAAAACTTGAACTATCTGGTCAATGGCTGGTCATTAGGTCAAAAAATTGATTTTTTTGACCAAAATTGACTTTTTGGTCAGAACTTGACCTATTGGGTCAATGGATTGATCATTGGGTCAAGTATTGACCATTTTGACCAATGTTGAATTTTTGCTAAAAGTTGACTTATTGGGTCAATGGGTTGGTCATTGTGCGAAGGATTGACCATTTTGACCAAAGTTGACGTTTTGGTCAGAGATTGGCTTATTGGGTCAATAGCTGGTTATTAGTTTAAAAATTGACTATTTTGACCAAAATTAGAGTTTTTGGTCAAAAGTTGACCTATTGGGTCAATGGGTTGGTCTTTTGTCAAGGATTGACCATTTTGACCAAAGTTGACTTTTTTGTAAAAAGTTAACCTATTGGGTCAATGGATTGGTCAATGGGTCAAGAATTGACCATTATGAACAAAGTTGACTTTTTGGTCGGAGATCGACTTATTGGGTCAATAATTGGTCATTAGGTTAAAAGTTGACTATTTTGACCAAAATTAATTTTTTTCTTCAAAAGTTGATCTATTGAGTCAATGTGCTTATTATCGGGTCAAGAATCGACCATTTTCACAAGAGTTGACTTTTTGGACAAAAGTTGACCTATTTTGTCAATGTGTTGGTCATAGGGTCACAAATTTACCATTTTGACCAAAGTTGACTTTTGGGTCAAAAGTTGACCTATTTGGTCAATAGGTGGTCATTAGGTTAAAATTGATTATTTTGACCAAAATTGTCTTTTTGGTCAAAAGTTGACCAATTGGGTCAATGAGATGGTCATTTGGTCAAGGTTTGACCATTTTGACCGAAGTTGACTTTTTGGTCAATAGTTGACCTATTGGGCCAATGGGTTGGTCATTGGGTCAAGGATTGACCATTTTGACCAAAGTTTACTTTTTTGTAAGAGGGTGACTTATTGGGTTAATAGTTGGTCATCATGTCAAAAATTGAGTATTTCGACCAAAAAATTGAATTTTTGGTTAGAAAATGACCCATTGGGTTATCGGGGTGGTCATTGGGTCAGAAATTGATCATTTTGACCAAAGTTGACTTTTTGACCGATTATCGACTTATTGGGTCAATAATTGGTCATTAGGTTAAAAGTTGTCTATTTTGACCAAAATGACTTTTTTTTTCAAAAGTTGACCTATTGAGTCAATGAGCTTGTTATTGGGTCAAGAATCGATCATTTTCACCAGAGTTGACTTTTTGGACAAAAGTTGACCTATTTGGTCAATGGGTTGGTCATAGGGTCACAAATTGACCATTTTGACAAGAGTTGACTTTTGGGTCAAAAGTTGACCTAATTGGTCAATAGGTGGTCATTATGTCAAAATTAATTATTTTGACCAAAATTATCTTTTTGGACAAAAATTGACCTATTGGGTCAATGAGTTGGTCATTGGGTCAAGGTTTCACCATTTTGACTGAAGTTGACCTTTTGGTCAAAAGTTGACCTATTGGGCCAATGGGTTGGTCATTGGGTCAAGGATTGACCATTTTGACCAAAGTTTACTTTTTGGTCAGAGATTGACTTATTGGGTTAATAGTTGGTCATCATGTTAAAAATTGAGTATTTTGACCAAAATTGAATTTTTGGTCAAAAGATGACCCATTGGGTTATCGGGGTGGTCATTGGGTCAGAAATTGATCATTTTGACCAAAGTTGACTTTTTGGCCAAAAGTTGAATTATTGGGTCAATGGGGTGGTCATTAGGTAAAAAATTGACTACTATGACCAAAATTGACTTTTTGGTCAAAAGTTGACATATAGGGTCAATGGGTTGGTCATTGGGCCAAGGATTGACCATTTTGACCAAAGTTGATTTTTTGGTCAAAAGTTGACCAATTGAGTGAATGGGTTTGTCATTGTGCCAAGGATTGAACATTTTGAGCTAAGTTAACTTTTTTGTTAGAGATTGACTTATTGGGTCGAAAATTAGTTATTAGGTTAAAAATTGACTATTTTGACCAAAATTACTTTTTGGTCAAAAGTTGACCAATCGGGTCATTAGGTCAAGGGTTGACCATTTTGACCAAAGTTGACTTTTTGGTCAAATGTTGAGCTTTAGGGTCAATGGGTCGGTCATTGGGTACCATTTTGTCCGAAGTTGGGTATTTGGTCAGAAATTGATTTATTGGGTCAGTAATTGGTCATTAGGTAAAAAATTGACTATTTTGACTAAAATTGAGTTTTTGGTCAAAAGTTGACCCATTTGGTCAATGGGGTCGTCATTGGGTCAGAAATTGACCATTTTTACCAAAGTCGACTTTTTGGTCAAAAGTTGACCTATTGAGTCAATGGCGTGGTCATTAGGTCAAAAAATAACTATATTGACCAAAATTGACTTTTTGGTCAAAAGTTTACCTATTGTGTCAACGGGTTGGTCACTATGTCAAGAATTGACTATTTTGACTAAAGTTCACTTTTTGGTCAAAAGTTTACATTTCAATCAAAGCTAACCTTTTTTTCAGAGATTGACTTATTGGGTCAATAATTGGTCATTATGTCAAAAATTAACTATTTTGGTCAAAAGTTGACCTATTGGGTCAATGGGTTAATCTTTGGGTCAGAAATTGACCATTTTGACCGAACTTAACTTTTTGGTCAAAAGTTAACCTATTGGGTTAATGGGGTGGACATTAGGTCATAAATTGACAAATTTGACCAAAATTAATTTTTTGGTTAAAAGTTGACTTATTTGGTCAATGGTTTGGTCATTGGGTCAAAGATTGACCATTTTCGCTGAAGTTGACTTTTTGGTTAAAGTTGACATATTGGGTCAATGAGTTGGTCATTGGGACAGAGATTGATCATTTTGAGCAAAGTTGTCTTTTTCGGTCAAAAGTTGACCTATTGGGTCAATGGGTGGTCATTAGGTCAAAAATTGACTATTTTGACCAAAATTGACCTTTTGGTCAAAAGTTAACCTATTGGGTCAAGGATTGACCATTTTGCCCAAAGTTGACTTTTTGGTCAAAAGTTGACCTATTAGGTCAATGGGTTGGTCATTGGGTCAAGGATTGACCATTTTAACCAAAGTTGACTTTTTGGTCAGTGATTGACTTATTGGGTCAATAATTGGTCATTAGGTCAAAAATGACTATTTTGACCAAAATTGAATTTTTGGTCAAAAGTTGACCCATTGGATCAACGAGGTGGTCATTGGGTCAGAAATTGACCACTTTGACAGTTGACTTTTTGGTCAAAAGTTGACATATTTTGTCAATGAGTTGGTTATTTGGTCAAAAATTGACCATTTTAACCAAAGATGACTTTTTGGTCGAAAGTTGTCCTATTGGGTTTAATGGGTTGGTCATTGGTTCAGAAATTGACCATTTTGACCAAAATTGAGTTTTTGGTTAAAAGTTGACTTATATGGTCAATGGTTGGTCACTAGTTGAAAATTTGACTATTTTGACCAAAATTGACTTTTTGGTAAAAAATTAACCTATTGGGTCAAGAATTGACCATTTTGACTAAAGTTGAGTTTTTGGTCTGAAGTTGACATGTTTGGTCAATCATTTGGTCATTGAGTCAAAGATTGACCATTTTAACCAAAGTTGACTTTTTGGTCAGAGATTGACTTATTGGGTCAATAATTGGTCATTTGGTCAAAAAATTGATTAATTTAACTAAAATTGAATTTTGGTCAAAAGTTGACCAGTTGGGTCAATAAGGTGGTCATTTTGTCAGAAATTAACAATTTTGATCAAAGTTTATTTTTTGGTCAAAAGTTGACTTATTTGGTCATTGAGTTGGTAATTGGATCAAGAATTAACCATTTTTTACCAAAGATGACTTTTTAGACAAAAGCTGACCTATTGGGTCAATGGGTTGGTCATTGGGTCAAAAATTGACCATTTTGACTAAAGTTGACTTTTTGGTCAAAAGTTGACCTATTGGGTCAATGGGTGGTCATTAGGTCAAAAATTGACTACTTTAACCAAAATTGACTTTTTGGTTGAAAGTTGACCTATTGGCTCAAAGAGTTTCTCATTGGGTCAACGATTGTCCATTTTGATGAAAGTTGACTTCTTTGTCAGAGATTAACTTATTGGGTCAATAATTGGTCATTAGGTCAAAACTTGACTATTTTGACTAAAATTAATTTTTTTGTCAAAAGTTGACCCATTGGGTCAACGGGGTGGTCATTGGGTCAGAAATTGACCATTTTGACAAATGTGGACTTTTTTTCAATTGTTGACCTATTTGGTCATTGAGTTGGTATTTGGGTCAAGAATTTACCATTTTGACCAAAGATGACTTTTTGGTCAAAAGATGACCTCCCGGGTCAATAGGTTGGTCATTGGGACAAAAATTGACCATTTTGACCAAAGTTGACTTTTTGGTAAAAAATTAACCTATTGGGTCAATGGGTTGTCATTAGGTCAAAAATTGACTATTCTAACCAAAATTGACTTTTTGGTCAAAGTTGATCTATTGGGTCACTGGGATGTTATTGGGTCAAGGATTTTCGATTTTGACCAAAGTTGACTTTTTGGTCAAATGTTGACCTATTGGGTCAATGGTTGGTCGTTGGGTCAAGGATTGACTATTATGACCAACGTTATATTTTTGGTCCGATGTTGACTTATTGGGTCAATAATTGGTCAATAGGTCAAAAATTGACTATTTTGAAAAAATTGATTTTTTGTTCAAAAGTTGATCAATTGGATCAATGAGTTGGTCATTGGGTCAAGAATTGACCATTTTGACCAAAGTTAACTTTTTGGTCGAAATTTGATCTATTGGGTCAATGGGTTGGTCATTGGTTCACAGAATGACCATTTTGACTAAAGTTGACTTTTTAGTCAAAAGTTGACATATTAGGTCAACGGGGTGGTCATTATGTAATGAATTGACTATTTTGACCAAAGTTGACTTTTTGGTCAAAAGTTGACATATTGGGTCTATGGGATAGTCATTGGGTCAAGGATTGACCATTTTGACCAAAGTTGACTTTTTGGTCATAGATTGACTTATCTTGTTAACAATTGGTCAATAGGTCAAAAATTGAGTATTTTGACCAAAATAGAATTTTTTGTCAAAAGTTGACACGTTAGGTCAATGGGGTGGTCATTGTGTCAGAAATTGACCATTTTAACCAGAGTTGGCTTTTTGGTCAAAAGTTGACCTGTAGCGTCAATGGGGTGGTCATTAGGTCAAAAATTGACTATTTTGACCATAATTGACTTTTTTGTCAAAAGTTGACCTATTGGGTTAATGTGTTAGTTATTGGGTCTAGGATTGACCATTTTGACCAAAGTTGATTTTTTGGTCAAAATTTGACTATTTGGGTCAATGGGTTGGTCATTGTGTCAAGGATTGACCATTTTGACCAATGTTGACTTTTTGGTCACAAATTGACTTATTCGGTCAATAATTGGTCATTATGTAAAAAATTTACTATTTTGTCCAAAATTGTCTTTTTGGTCAAAAGTTGACCTATTGGGTCAAAGGTTGGTCATTGAGTCAAGGATTGATCATTTTGACAAAAGTTAACTTTTTGGTATAAATTTGACCTACTAGGTCAATGGGTTGGTCATTGGGTCAGAAATTGACCATTTTAACAAAAGTTGACTTTTTGGTCAATAGTTGACCATTTAGGTCAATGGGTTTGTCCTTGGGTCAAGGATTGACCATTTTTACCAAAGTTGTCTTTTTGGTCAAAAATTGACCTATTGGGTCAATGAGTTGGTTATTGGGTCAGGGAAATTGGCCATTTTGGCTAAAGTTAGCAATACGTAACTG